>CM039615.1:2674616-2841862 GCA_022457205.1 Saccharum spontaneum | reverse complement strand
TTTGGTGGGTTGTGGTGGGGGTAGGGCAGCAATTGCTTATTTGTAAAATATAAACCTCAGTGAAAATGAAGTATATCTTCAAATTAAGAAAACGCCTGTGGTAAATCACATTCTCAGCGCTGGACCAACAAAAGCAGAATAAATTGTCGATTTGACTATAGTTCCTCCAGGAATACTCAGCTTACATATGTAATCCTTCAACAGATCATATGGATATTCGACATTATCAGAGTTCCAAACATTTAAACGCAAACATCAGCGTCCACAATCTGGGGCTACAAAATCTTAACCACATGGTGCGGCAATTGCTTATCCGAGGAAGTTCATGATCACCAGGTGGAGCACCAGGTTGCACAGGACGAAGTCAGCAAAGGCCCTTTCTGGGGGAAGATCCTGCAGGAAAAGTTTTGGCATATGACGTCATGCTAGATTTTCAAAGTAGAACGGATCCTAGCATATGAAGATGAAACAACAAAGTGATACCTTAAATTCTTTGTTGTCTTTGTTCACTTGAATGCGGAGGCAAACTGAATGAAAAAGGTAAAAGGAGAATGTGACAGTTAGCTCATATCATGAAAACAAGGTAAAAGGGCAACCAAGGGTAAGAAGCTCCTACCAGCAAGAACTGCAGTTCCTATGCATGAAAGGACTCCTGAAAGGAAGGAGTTGAAGGGAAACGACCCAACCAATCCCATGTAAGCAACCTGTTTTATTCACATTAATAGCATACCAGTATTAAGTGGTGTTTCGCTTGTCTTAGCATGCAAGGGCGATTACTAGCTATGTTGCAGAAACAACTCAAGAGAAGAGTTAACAACTGAATAAAAATGTTCAGTTCACAATACAAGTGCACAAACATAGCCTGTCCTTAAACCTAAGAATCATGCTTGAGGACAACAAATTCCATGGTTTTCAGAAAATGACAGCTAACAAGTTGCTCAATCAACCACTGAAGAACATCCACAAAATCAGGTTGCCAACAGCTAGGTAGAGCTGAGATTTGTAAGCTGGCTGCTTTGTTGTAACCAGTAACTGGGAAGAGTTACAAACTGAATAAGAATGTACAGTTGATAAAGAAAGGGCATAATATAACTTGTTCATGCTTGAGGACAATAAGTTCCACAATTTAAGAAAATGACTAGTGATTAGTTCATCTATCCAACCAAACACTCAAGAACATACAGAGTTTGCAAAAGTTCAAAGGTACAGTGCTACACTATCCACGCAATCAGGTTCCCAGCAGCTATGTATAGCATAAATTTGCAAGTTTGACAGCTTGTAGCTAACAACTGAGAATTACATACACAGTATATCAGTTGATAGCTTTAGCAGCGCAGCCTGTTCATAAGATTTCTTGTGCATGTATCTGATGCCTACCTACCTACCCACTGTTATATCACAACCAAATAACCAGGCAATGTGTTTTGGCGTCAACCATATTAGGTTTAGTGAAAATCGAAAACCGCAGAGGAAGGAATATCGGCTGGTGTGGGACAGTATACACTCCAGGCTATTCAGATGAACTTTCCTAACCATATTTCGAGGCTTTCAAACCAATTTGAACAAGATGTTTGTACATAAGAAGACGACATATAAGTGTTAAAAAAACTTATACCTGAATAAGGGCAGTGGCAACCGCAAAAACCACGTAGAGGTCAATAATCTGCAGATGTATCACCACACGGCAGAGTTAGGGACTGCGGACGACCGCAGGGGAAATGGGAGAAGGGGAGATCGAATCGAATGAGGCTACCTTGAGATTTGTTGGTGTGGCAGCATACGCCTTGCCAAGGGACTGGATCAGAAGCTTCGCATCGCTGGTGGCCCTCGGCATCTTGGAATCCCCTCGTCTTCTCCCACTTGACGCTAGCCAGAAAGGAGCAAGTCATAATCAGATCAGTTCGCTTGGATCAACAACTTTCGCAAGCAAATCGGAGTTCGTAGGCATAATTTTACATGGATACTCTTGCAATCAGATCAGATCCGAAGACATGGAGGTAAGCAAGTAGCACGAGTGAGGGTTTGGGTGGTTGATTTCGCACAGCAGCAGGAGAAGTGAGAAGGGAAGGGGTGGGCATACCTTCTGGTGTACCGGGTGGGTGCGTGCTCGTCGCCGGCGAAGACCTGGGCAGCTGGCGTCGCGCTCGGGCGGCGGTCAGAGGCTGTTTCGGCCGAGGGGGACGGGGTTTTTCTCTTTTCTCTGTACCGTAGTCCGTAGTATCGTGTCTCTTCCTGAGCTGGGCCGTTCTTCTGGCTTCATTCTTTTTTTTTTTCATTCTTCCTGATGTTGTATTTGATTTTTAGTCTTCCTGATATTATATTTGTTATTACTGTCAATATTATATTATTAGAGATTCATGACACTCGGATAATGCTACGTGTCTTATGTCCGACTCTATTAGAGATTCATGACATTCGGATAATGCTACGTGTCTTACGTCTGACTCGATTAAATTGTCGGACGCTCCGGCAGGCCCACCGCCTCGTTGCTTGCGTTTTTACCCCGCCACTCGCTCGCCGTGCCCGTGAGTTTATTAAAACATCACCCATCCTTGTCCCTTCTGCTTCCTCCTCTCCTGTCGCAACGCCTTGCGGCTACCCCGTCCTGGACGCGGACGCGCACTCCTCTCGCTGCTGCCTCGCGCCCCATCCGCCGCCGCTCTCTAGTGCCCCGTCGCGCGCGCCTCTCGCCCCCCTCCCATCTCACGCGTCGCCCACTCCCTCCCGTCGCGGGTGCTGGTGGTGCTCGCTCCGCCCGTCGCTCGTGCCGCCTGGTGGCGGCGGTGCTCGCACGCGCCGCTAGTGCTGGATGCTAGTGGTGCTCGCATGCTGCCACTCGCCATTGGCTCCCACCCCAATGGTCAGAATTGACCGACACAGGCGCTCTCCCTCCCTTATGTTGTAAATATAGGTTTCAAGTGTTTCATACGTTTCAGAGGTATATTACAAGTGTTTCAGAGATATGTTGTAAGAGTTTGTTCAAAATGTTTCATCTGTTCTATACGTATGTTGCAAGTGTTTTGATCTAGATGTTGCATATATTTCACACATATGTTGCAACAATATGTTCCAAATGTTTCATCCATTCCAGTCTTCTGTCACAGCAAGTGTTTCATGTTGCAAGTTGCAAGTGTTCTATCTAGATATTGCATATGTTTTTACACATATGTTGCAAGTATTTGTTCTAGATGTTTCATCTGTTTCAGACGTACGTTGCATTCAAGTGTTTCATGTTGCACGTGTTTCATACTGTTTGGAGAGTCAGGGAGCGCGGGGGAGTGGTGGCACGGCACGGGTGCCGGGGAATGGGGTGCAGCGAGCTAGTGGTCGGCAGACATGGCGTGCGGCGTGCTGGGGGCCGGCGGTCGGATGCACGGTGGTGCGGGGCGAATGGATGGGGGTGGGGTGAGCAGATAGGGGCGGGTTGAATCGAGGCGGATGGGGGGGGGGATTGCGAGCGAGTTGTACGGACAGCGTGAGGCATATGCGGGCAGGGTCGCATCAAGGCGGATGGGGCAGATTGCGAGCGAGTCAAACGGACGCGACGACAGCACGATGTGCGTGCGAACAGGGCAAATTAGCAGACAGGGAGTAGGCTGTGCAGGCACGTGCAAGAAATGGCCATCAAACGAAATCCTATCCCGTCGAAAGTCCAGACGCCAGCACGTCCATTTGGATTTAGGGGCCATTTATGGCTCCAGAAGTCCAGATTAAGAATCGCTCCTAGCTAGCTAAGCGGGTAAAACAGAATAGAGCTGGAGCTAAGAATTCTATCACTCGCATTTGCCTTAACAATTACTCCCTCCATATCAAATTATAAGACGTTTGACTTTTTTTACTCCAAGTTTGACCACTCGTCTTATTCAAAAAATTTGTACAAATATAGTCAAATTTAAGTCATTCTTGAAGAACTTTTATTAATATACCTAGCTACGATAAAAAATTGATATTTTGCACAATTTTTTTGAATAAGACGAGTGGTCAAACTTGGTGTCAAAAAAGTCAAACGTCTTATAATTTGGGATAGAGGGAGTATATCCTTAATGGACCACGAGTAAGAGCATCTCCAAAACTCTTCTTTTAAACTTATTCTCTAAATATCATTTGGCTCTCTATATCTTTCTACCCTCCAGACACTAGAGAGCCGATCCGCTCTCCGTCTTCGGAAATCCAGAACAGAGAAATGCACGCACTCTATATTTACAGATCCAGTATACGTACGGGCGACAAGAATCATGTACCCAGAAAGGTTAAACAACAGAGCTCATTTTCCAGGTTCCGTCGGTCGTACAGCAAGCTTCCGTCTACAAATCAGTAGTAAAAACAGTGACTACGATGCCCTACTCCTAAATTCATATCACTTTATCCAGCCATCTCGGTGGTCTCAGTGACGACTTTATCCCAAGCTTCATCAGGAATACCGTGTACATTATATGCAGGAGGAAGATGAAGAACGCACAATTAAGTAGAAGCTGCAATAGAATAAAGAGAGTTAAAAGCTCGAAACAGCACGTTTAACAAGCCCAGCGGTCAGGAATTACCAGTGTCCCAAAGAGGACATATATTGCATCCATGGAAGGAATTGTGTTCACACCAGCTGCCGTCAGGATATATGTCAACGAAGCATGAATGTTAACCGTTATCTGAAATTAAATACAAGTTACTGAATAAACCAATTCATTTTTTCTCCCATCTATTCTTAATGTTGAATAAGGGAGTACAGGTACCAATGCAAGAATATTTTCTCTTATCAGGAACGATGACACTAGCACATAACCACAAGCTCCCAGGGCACGGACCTACAAGACAGATTGTAGTATTAGACTCAGTTTGTTCCATGCTGTACAACAACAACAACAACATAGGTCGATGCAACTTCAGAGGTCACTTGATTAAATTTCCTAAGAAATTCAGACTTTGATCTTATGAAACTGGTAAGGGAAACAGAATGGTAATATTGGTTTATTTCTTGCGCTCTAGAAAGTAGCAGTTTATTTCTACTCAATGCTCTGCAGTTTTGATATAATTTTGACCCTTCTCCTTTACTGACTCGTGAACTTTTGTACCGACATCTATTCAGTTCCCAACAGGCCACAACGGCTCTTACACAATTTTGAAGTTTCACTGTTCATATTCTCATACGAGAAAAAATTAAGAACAAAGAAAGCTGGCCACGTGTAGGCCCTGGATGAGATGGTAATTGCAACTTCACTTGATGAAAACTATAAGGTTGGTTCTGTTTTAACTTTTAAATAGTAAAATCCACATGGTCCTTAAAATTGTCCCAAAGTACCATTCAAATTCCTAAATCTTAAAATGCAGACTTGGGTCCCCTAAAGTTGTTAAGTGTGAGGTCCTAATGTCCACAAGTAGCATTTACATTCATATGTTTGTGATCATCTGGCAGTTCTTGAGCAATGCTGTGTAAGCATGTTCATGGTAACAAGCAATAGTCCTCGTGTGGAAGAGGACCTTGATCACATCCAGGGACAAGCTTAAGGACCTACTCCTCGTTTTAAAAAGGCCTTGCAACAATATGACAAGTACCTAACACCAACATTAATAGATTTACAACTATAACAATGCTTTAAGGTAGACAATTTGATTCTTAATATGTAGAACCGTAAATTTATGCCTGAATAACTCTATTGGAAAACTTGGTAGTGAGGCTACAGGTTTGTACCCAGAGGTCATGACGTTTAAAATGCCATGTATAATCTATATGGTCAGCAAGAAAACTAAAACAAAGACAGAGAATTTACAAAGGAGCAGAGGAGGATGGAAACAATCCAATTGGTCTCCAATCTGAAGATAGAGGAAAGAATGTCATCACTTGCTGGTGAAAGAAGCCAATAGCGAAAGCAGAAGCTTCAATATTTAACCTCTGTACTTCTCACCTCCAAACAGTACCCATGATGAGACCAACTACTCCATGCATAAGCTGCAAAATAGTGCAAGGAGTGCAATTCAGCCTGAGTGCAGAATCATCAATTCTTTAAATCTCACATATAAGTAGTTAAAATGTAACATATGTTTAGGAGAAATTGACTAGACAAATCATAACTGGAATAGTATAAGAGATACTGACGCTAGGTGATAGATAAACCCAACTGTTACTGTTTGAAACATGTAATCTAGGAGGAACTTTTACAGCAAACAATGTTTTCTTTTCATAATAAGCATTTGTCTAATTGTTTTACTATAATGGGATGCTATTATTCATTTCATTGTTGGCTTTGCCAATAAAGCACCCAAGTCAACAGCAGCACTGATGGTTAACTTTAATAAAGTATGATAATAGTTAGTTTAGATGTTTTAACCACACAGTTGCCCTACTAACTCATACTCCCTCTGTCCCGTAATATAGTATATTCTAGAAATTTTAAGACAAATTAAAAGATAACATAAAAGACACATATACCCACATTTTCTTTCCTAATCAGACACTATCAGCAACGTGATTAATGATGATTGGTTGATAAATGGAAAGTATTTAATGTAAAATTATTTTTTGTGCACTAGAATGCATTATATTTGAGGACAAATTTTGAATGCTAGAATGCATTATATTACAGGACGGAGGGAGTAAGGCAGAATTTTACGTACCAGGTAAGTTGATGCTTTTACAGGGCCAGATAATGTGAATAGCAGTAAGACAGTAGCCACCTGGTGAAGCATTTCAAGAAACAGCTATATAAATTTTACAAAAGAAAAGAAAATAAGTGAACAATTTAATTGGACTTACCACAGTTTTCCTGCCAGCTTCTAGTCCCCATCTTAATGAGGAAATGACTATGGGCAATGGGAAAAAGCAACTGAAATAATTCTGCATCAGCATAAAACAAAAGAGTACATAAATTTGTGTCATAGGCATAGGTTGACAATCAATTCTGCACTAAACACGTCATAAAGACCCATAACTTGCAAATGCCATAAAAAATGACAGACACAGTGATGCCATCCATCACCTTCTGATGCTGCTCCATATGCTACGATGAAACGTTCTTATAGCAAAGCAAACCCCTCCCCACACAAATCCTCGTTCAATGTTTCCGATTGTCAGTTCAGTTCGATACTTCAACGGCATTTGTTCCGAACGCATGGCCGGCGAGGTGATTCATTTGCTAAGTATTGTAACAACGCGAACTAGGAAGACAGACAGACTGACTGACGGCGGGCAGAGCAGAAGGGAGGAAGGAAGGGGAGCAGAGCAACCTCAATGGCGAGGGAATTGCTGAGGAAGTAGGCGAGCCCCGCGACGGCCGCGAACATGGCGCACTCCACGAGCTCCCGCGTCCTGGAGAGCGCCTCCCCGAGGTCCGCCTCGCCACCGTCGTCATCGCCCGCCGCGATCCCCCACTGCTCCTCGCGCGCCGGCGCCGCCGCCGCTAACCGAGGAGGGCCTGGAGCGTGGGCCCCGGGGACCGAGAAGACGGCAAGCGGGCTCCTGAGGACCCGCGAGAAGGCGGTGGCCGACTGGCGGCACGCGGCGGCGGGCCGCGGCGGTGGCGTGACTAGGAGAAGCTGGGGGCAGCAGCGGAGGCGGGGCTGGAGCATAGTCCTGCGCCGCCACGGCCTCCACCGAGCGAGCGAGCTCCGTGAACGGATGAGACGAGGGGAGGATAGGAGCAGAAGAAGGGGTGAGGCCTTCGTCCCACTGCTTTGTTTGGTCCAGGTTGTCAGTGACTAAGGAATGGGTGGGTTGGCAGTCCGCGTCTCTACAGACTACAGGAGGGAGAAGCTGAGAAGAACTGGCACGTGGGACCCACAGTTTCGATGGTTGGTTTGGTTTTTTGGATTTTTCTTTTCTCCTCTGACGTTCTGAACGATGATTCTTGCCAAATCGGTATAATACTGTACTGTCAATCAAGATGTAAAACAAACTACATCGTCTCCAAGAGTTTGTCAAAATTCACTTGGCAAATATCATAATTTGACAACTTGCTAAAATATATGGCAAGTGAAAAAATAGACTATCTCCAAGAGTTTGCCATTTGAACTTGGTAAAATAAGAAGAGGCCCGCTAAGCGAACGAAGAGCCCCGCTAAGAAACGAAGAGCCCCGCTAAGCGAACGAAGAGCCCCGCACACGAAGCCGGATGCGCGCTCGCGCTCAGCGTGCAAATATGCGCGTGGAGGGGGGAGATTTACCAAGTTGGATGCCAAACTGTTGGAGCACAATTTTTCCTATTTTGCCAAAAATAGATGGATGCCAAGTTGATTTGGCAAACTCTTGGAGGATCAGAAGCAGAAACAAACCCTAATGCTTCCTATAGGGTGTCTGGACGGACCGACCGAACCACCTAGCCCGCGATGCACGTTGCACAGCACATGCCCCCGCCCACGCCACCTGTGGTGCTGGCACCCGTTGCCTCCTACTCTTATGTCTCACCGCCACCAGAGTGAACCGCTAGCAAACACCGAGAGGCCGCTGCCAGGGTCAGATCCAGATAGAGCGGAACTCCACGCGGCAGGCTATGTGAGATATGTGCGCCCCCCACCCGACTCGCGCCTCCTGCCGTGGCCACGCTCTATCTGCCGGCGAGTTGCCCACGTCGGAGCTCCATGCGCCCGTCGTCGAGCTCCGCAACGACGAGCCTCCATTCGTTCAAGCAACAAGGTGACATTGCGCTAAAAGCGCATGATGCAAGCATATATTTTAAGTGTTTCATATGTTTCAGAAGTATGTTGCAAGTGTTTTATGCGGGTGTTGCAAAAGTAGATTGAGATGTTGCAATGGTCGTATACATATGTTGCAAGCTTCTATTTTTGATGTTTCATCTGTTTTTTCATGACATATATTGTAAGTGTGTTTATTTGGATGTTGCATATGTTTCACATATATATTGCAAGTGTTTTATCTGGATGTTGCGTATGTTTTACAATGGTGTTCAAATGTTTTTATATGTTTTTGCAAGTATTCCATATGCATGATTCAAGTGTTTCGTCTGATTTCATAATTATGTTGCATGTGTTGCATCTGGATATTTCAAAAGTAAATCGGGTATTGCATCTCCCTCTCGCTTTCTGCTACCTCGCCTCGAGTCTCTTCCTCCTCCTCCCGATGTTGGCTGGGCATCCGTCATCCCATCCCTCTCTTTCTCGATGTTGGTGATGTTTGGGGCGGCGCGAACCCCATGTGGGCGCGCGGAATGGCCCGAAAAACGGCTGCAGGCGCGGGCGTCCGCACGTATCGTTCGTCCGGACGTCTGGGCGTTAGCAAGCCCATAGAACGAAAGAGGCCCGCATTACAAGATCCATAAGGTTTTTGTATAGTTTTGGGAAGCCTAAAGACTTTTGTCAGCCATGGTACAGTATTTTTCTTTCATAACAAATTAGCATCAGCCGGCTTATCAGCCGTAAAAACCATCAGTCGAATAGGTCCATGAGACGAGACGACTCCATGTATGATAAGCCAGCTGATGCTGATTTGTTAGGAGAGAAAAACACTGTACCATGACTGATAAGCTGAGCCGATAAGTTCAAGTGAACAGGACAGTTGAGGAGGTAATATGGACTCATCATTTTTTAGTTAAGTAATTAATTAAGCTCGTCATTCACCTAGCATATACTACCTTGTGAATGAAAAGGATACAATTTTAATTCTATACTTCTATACCTAGTCAAAATATTTAAATGTACACTCAGTTTACAAAAAATAATTACCAATATTTTTCCCTCTAAAGAAGAATGAAGCCGGATATATTTCTATTATCTTAAAAAATACCAATATTTATGCCAACTAAATAGATATACATTATAATACATAATAATAATAATACATTCCATGACGAATTTAATATAAGCAATCATTTTGTGTGGATGATTAATTGATTAGTCTACGGAATAGTAAAGAATAACAAAGGGGGAAATAAAATGAGAATGGTTCCTCTTCAGAAGAAAATGTAAATAAAAATACAAAAAAAGTTGCTGACCACAGTAGCCTTGGCAACTTGCATCTACCTGCTACGCATACGCGTCAAGAAAGCAGTCGCTGTTCTGGATGGCACCATCATAGCAGGCATAACAAATGACAGCAGGCACATATCGCCTTGTAAACCTCCATGGATCGGTACCACCAAACCCCACAAGAAACCGACGAATGGTGCGTGCGTGAATGGGTCATCGACAGAAACAGCCCGAGCTCTCTGACCTCTTCCCTTTCCATGGCGGTGCACGAGACGAGACGACTCCATGTGGAAGCCGATCACGCAACGCGTGCAACGCCAGTTGCCAGGTCGTGCAGACCCAGCAAACGCCAAAATCCTACACGCTTAGTGTCACTGTCTTCTTCAACCACTACCTTTTACACTAAAGATTTATATATTTCTCTAATGAAAGGAAATGCATCCCAGCACATCAGACATCATCCAGCATGAGACATTTCAGAGGCTTGCATGCGACACCCAAAAGATTGGAAATTTGTGCTCGTTTAATAGTCCAACAGAACTAATCATCGGATCTGAACATATGTATATATATAGCAAAAATAAAAGAACAAAAGAACTACTTTAGCTCATCATAACTGTATCAGTTTGGACAAAAAGGCCCTAGCCATTTCAGAATCCCCCCTCTTTTCCCAGCAGCTCTGACCTGAGGATGAACCACTGCAGTCAGGAACTGATACAAAGCAAGAATTCCATTCCATGCTGACAATGAATCCAGCAAGAGCTTCAGGGGAAGGTGAACGATCCACCAATCTGCTGGTTCCCAGACGGCGGGTTGATGGCGACCCACAGCAGCGAGATGGTGATGGAGAGGAGTCCCGCCCAGACGAAGACGATGGTGGGCGTGCGGCCCCTGCGCCCCATCAGGCCCTTGGCGAACGGGTACAGGTGCGCCAGCACCCAGAAGCTGAAGAAGACGCCGCCCAGCAGCTTGCTCCACTGCGGGATCTCGCTGTAGATGGTGCGGCTGAACCCCACCGCGATGGCGATCAGGTTCACCATCATGATCACGATGGGCGGGATCATCAGCGATGTCCACTTGACAATGTACAGGTCCGCAAACTCGTCGTCCACGTCGTCGCCTCCGGACTTGGATGTCAGCGTGAAGGAGATCTCGATGCCTGCCACCACCTTCAGGAGGCCCTGCAGCACGGCCGCGAGGTGCGCGCTCGTGCCGCCGATCAGCCAGAACTGCTCGTTCCGCCACCACTCCTCCAGGCTGATCCCTGACCACTTGATCTCCAGCACTGCCAGCAGGCACAGCATCAGCGTGATCCCCAGCAGGTACGTCAGGAATGCCACGTTGAGAGTCTTCACGATGAACTGCCCCGAGAACAGGGACAGCGCCGGCAGGAAGCAGTAGACGATGAGGAAGATGGATGTGAATGGGTAGATGCCGACGTTCAGGTACGCGATCCTCTGGAGGAACTTCATCTTGCGGCTTGCGAGAAGAGCATTGTTGCGGGAGAAGAAGATTTCCACAGAACCAGTAGCCCACCGGAGCACCTGGTGGAGACGGTCAGTCAGATTGATGGGTGCGGTGCCACGGAAGGCATCACGCTTGGTGACACAGTACACAGACTTCCAACCACGGTTGTGCATCCGGTACCCAGTGACGACATCCTCTGTGACGGAACCATAGATCCAACCAACACGGTGGCCCCACTCGGTCTTGTCTTCGTACCAGCATGAGATGACACTGATGGCCTCAGCAACTGTGGATGCATCAAGAAGATCACGGGGAACAGTGAGGGCACCTGGAGGACGGCCATTCTTGACACCAGGATGATCAGCCAGCGGGCGCCCTTGGAATTCAGCAATTGGAATGGAGTTGATGAGGAAGTTCGAGTTACCAAACTTCTTGGGGAATGATGACATGTTCATTTCATCCTCATCAAAGTCTGCCATTCTTAGAGCCCGGGTCTCCTCCGGTGCAGCAGCTGAAGCTTTGATCTTGCGTCTCTGGGGGAAGCAACAGCTGCAGCAGCCACCATGTTCCTTGGAGCGCGGAGGGTCAAATCCATATAGGGCAACACGGCGGAAAAGACAGCCAGTGCCGACATAGACTGGTCCCATGATACCATCCAGTGCACGCATGTTGACATCAAAGAAGACAGTGTTGTGGTTAGCATAGCGATCTGATGGATCAATGCCCTCAAACCGCTGTGGGAACTGAACATAACCAATACGGTCGCCACCACGGTCCATCATGAAGCACATGCCTTCACGGAAAGCTTGCGAGTTGTAGACATAGTGATCACAGTCAAGGTTGAGGATGAAGGGGCCATTTGACATGACAGCAGATGAACGGACTAGGGCATTCATCGCACCAGCCTTCTTGTTGTGGTCATAACCAGGGCGCTTCTCTCGGGACACATAGACCAACATTGGCAAACGGATGTCGACCTCAGTGAAATCAAGAGGTCTGCCTTCATCACCAGTGCTGCCATACAAGGGATCATCACTGGGAGGTTTCAGCATCACCTGAAGCATAGAACAATAATGAATTAGGTGCCTGTTTTTCTTGTCAAATACTAGAGTAGCAGAATCAATTATATTTCCTACTGATTACATGCAGCTACCTAACTTGTTAACAATACTGCAGCACCAATGTATGTAATGATACATTTTCTTTCTTTATGTACAGAAGAAGCAACAGCAGAATTAGGACACGTAAGCAAAGATGCATATACCTGAATTATTCCAGCATGATCACCACGGGTATGCTCAGCAGAAGGTTGAATCCAGGTACCAGGCCAATGAGTGCCATCAGCCATCCAGGTGGCTTTAGGGATCTTAACAGGCTCTACTGCATCATCAAGAGCAGTCTCTCGCTGCCTCTTCATAGCCTTGATTTCCTCCCTGGCATGGTATGCATCAGAGCGTCGGCGTATCGAGTCAGGCAACGCATTGATCCTGACCTTGAACTCATCATACTCCCTCTTAACCCTCCTCCTGTCCTTGACAAAATCCTGGCGAACCTTGTTCTTGTATGGGTCCTTCTTAAGATTGAAGTAGCTTTCAGGATTGCGAGGCTCAATGTTGTGCTTGCGGCAGAAAGGAACCCACAAGCTAAATAAGACGGATTATAAGCCAGATGAACAGAGCCTATGTTTAATCCTCGTGTGTTATCCTTATTTACCGTTTCCTCTTCTTCACATATTTATTTATTCTTTTTTTTGCGCCGACTCCTGTTTCTACAAGAAGCACCTGTATTGAATCTTCATGTACACACTTGCTGCAACCGATCAAGGATCAATTTTTAGAGTTCAATTCAAAGATATCTTGTTTATTGTTCATTCATTCATTGAAGCGCAGCAAGACTTGTGTAGGCTTCATCATATATGCTGCCTCTGTCCGACCCAGTTCCACAGCGTGCGTGAATCAGAAATCGATCATCGTCATCATTCACGCGTACTTACGTACTTACAGTTGAACTGATCATAAAGGAGAAGCTGTATGGACAGTGACCGTGCGTGTATCATTATCATTAATATTATTAAAATCCGGAGACCAGCCAGCCAGCTGAAAATCTCCTGGCAGCACAGCACAGCACAGCATGTAGACACGGCTGCCGTACGTCGTCGTCGTGTATGAGCATGAGCATGAGCTGAGCTGAGCCTGAGCTGGCTTATTCTACCTCCTCAATCTACCTACGCATAATAATATAATAATAGGAGTAGTGCTTACTTGGCCATGCATCAAAGATGCATGCCACGCGGTGTCAAGTTTGACCGGCCGCTGCCCGCTGGCTTCTGCCTCCTCGCTTGGAATGCCGGCATGGCATTGGCATGGCATGCAGTGTACAGCCGGCAGCAGCAGCAGCAGCAGCAGCAAAGAGATGGAGAGCAAATGGCAGCCGGAGGGGGAGGGAGGGATCGAGCCGGCCATCCCACCACAACAAAATGTTTTGCTCCCCAGCGCCGGACATTAGAGCGAGGAGAGCAAACATAAACAAAAGCCATGGCCCATGGTGACGGTGATGCTGATGCATGCTCAGCGCAGCCTCCACCTGATCCATCGCGAATGCAGCTGCGGCCTGCTGAGCTGGTGTGCCATGTGTGCGGCGTGGATGGATGGTGTGAATGAAGTATGAATGCAGGCACTGGTGACGGACTGGTCCATTGCATGCATGCATCCATCAACTAGACAGACGAAACAATCATGCATGGAATGTCAACAGCTTGCATGTGATGGATCTTTGTCCACTCGACTCGACTAGGTGGATGTGGATGTGGATGTGTATCCATCGCCTGGCGGCCTGGTAGCACAGGATAAGCAGGTACGACGCGGGTACCACTCTATCGGACGTGCGTTGCGACGGTAAAAATTCTCAAAAAAGAATACCACAAGGTGTGAATGGCTCAGGCCCATACCTGTGTTAGCATGCTCGTCCTATCCATGGACCGCTTGAACAATGTTTTCCCATTAAAAAATATAGACACAAGAGATTATCTATAAACACATGTCTGGCTTGGTAAGAATGTTAACTCAGTATAAGACATTTCGTACATATTTTTGTTCTCCCCTTGTAATATTAGGAGAATCATCTAGTTCTATAAAAAGATCATAGACATTGACGTCCTCCTTTTGCGGCTGTACGCTGGGGGACTCCTCACGAATGGCACTGGCAGTATAATCATTGAAGGTCCATCTGTACGCTCGCAACGAAGGCTAGTTGGTGGCAATGGCTACGCACGGTGGCCGGTAGGATAGCAGGGTACACGGCGAGGAGGCCTGACAGTGGCACGGGTGCGGGACTTGGTCGGACTTCTGGCGCGGTTCGACTTGGGATGACTTATGACGGAGGACATGCTGGTAGACCAGGTGTTATACGGATTGACGAGACAAGGATCATCAGCACAATGATAAGTAGAAATCCTATTCACGGTTGATCATAGTTACATACAAAGCATCAAACAGTTTGCAGACACTCAAATAGACAACCTATCGTGTAAGCTGTCTGTTTAGTTGTATATGCGTAAGGTGGAATAAACTCACAGATGGCAAGCTAAGCTGTCTATGGGGTGTACGTGCCCTAATGGGGTGTTTAGTTCCCACCCAAAAAATTTTCACCACATCACCTCGAATGTTTGGACACATACATGGAGTGCTAAATGTAGACGAAAAAAAACTAATTGCACAGTTTGGTTGGAAACCACGAGACGAATCTTTTAAACCTAATTAGTCCATGATTAGCCTTAAGTGCTACAGTAATATATGTGCTAATGACGACTTAATTAGACTTAATAAATTCGTCTCACGGTTTCCAGACGAGTTATGTAATTAGTTTTTTTATTAGTATCCGAAAACCCCTTCCGACATCCCATGAAACATCCGATGTGACACCCAAAAACTTTTCACTAACAACTAAACACCCCCTAAGCAACGTTAAACGATAGTTAAAACCTTGACTGGTGTGTCATCGATGTTTTTTTTCGGTATAATTTCGTGGCCGGCCGGGTAGATGTATTTGAGTAATACAAGAATATATAATTAAGAGACTAATTTACTAGTTAAACAAGTAATGATCATACAAGAGACTTTCATAAAAAATGATCATGCATAAAAGAGACATAAATTAAGTAATGTAATGTAACTTGCACAAGGAAACCAGTTAGCTATAGACTCTTGACACGCCACGGCAAATGATGAAGGTCAGGTCAGCATCATGGAGTCTGGACATGGCGTGCAACAAATTATTTTAGCTAGCATGAATAACGCAGATGCAAGCCAGTACTAGTAATTAGCTGGAGTAGTTTATTTTATTAACTATATAAATCGTATATATCGCCGGTGCGGTCGTATAGCGCGCAGCCATGGGGTTGTTTAGTTGGTGAAAAAGTTTCGGCTACTGTAGCACTTTTCGTTTTATTTGACAAAATTTATCCAATTATGGACTAACTAGGCTCAAAAGATTCGTTTCGATATTTATAGACAAAATGTGCAATTAGTTATTTTTTACCTACATTAATGTTCTATACATGCATCCAAAGATTCGATGTGACGGGTACTGCGCAAACTTTTTTAGGTTCGGAGAGGAACTAAACAGGCTCCATATGGCGCATGGATGGATCATGTGGAAACAGGTGATCATAGGATGGTTCATTTGTTTGACCCAGTTAATTAATCTATACCGTACGTCCTCCGACCGAAGAAAACAATAAGGATTATATTTGTCCTTAAGTTAAACTACATTAAGTTTGCCAACGCTCATAGCTTGGTGGTAGCGCTCGCGGCTAGGCTGTCGACCCGCTCTCGGCACACAATTTCATGGCCCAACCTACTACGAACAGATGTGGGTTATAGAAACAATTTATTGGCTGTGTTCAGTTCCAAATTTTGGAGCGTCAAAATTCACTGTAGCATTTCGTTTGTATTTGGTAATAATTATCCAATCATTGACTAATTAGGCTCAAAACATTCGTCTCGCAAAGTACAACCAAACTGTACAATTAGTTTTTGATTTTATCCACATTTAGTACTCCATACATGTATCGTAAGTTTGATGTGACGGAGAATTTTTTTTGCATAGTGCACTTTTCAAATGATCTAAACACAGCCATTAATACCAAATGAGCTTTGATTCAAAACGATCGTCTATTTCAGGTACTAGGCAGACCCAACCCCACCATCCTACTGCCATCCCTAGTCTCCTCGCCCCCTCCTCACCCTCCCTCCGGCGTGTTCTGGGAAAGGATTTTGCATTGGCCTTGAGAGGATTCTGCTGTCAATAGATGAGCCCGCGACGAATATTTAGAGTTGGAGAAATCATGGCAGGCATATATAGCTGTACATGATAAGCCGTCATTAGCGGGATTTTCTTGATTCTCACAATGAGATGGTCTAGAATCTGATTTTAATCGAAAATAAACTCGTACATAGTCAATGAAACTTGATGAAACACCCACTCTTAATGTAAAGTTGCATTTTGTAATTTCATGAGCATTTAATTTTATGACTCATATATAGTTATTAATCGTGCCAATAGAGTTTCATTTAGATGAAACTTATTTTTTCTCTCTCTTCTTAAATATGTTACCATGTTATAAAAAATGCTTACTCTCTTCTTCCTCAAATATAGTGTATTCTGGTCATTTTCTGACAAAATAAGGGAAAGTGCAATAGACGCATGTACCCCTCACTTATCTTCCTAATGTATTAAAATCTGATTCTTTTTCTCATGATTAAATGGTGAACTCTTAGTCTCCTTATGCATCTATGGCAAGTATATGAATTACTTCATCCATCCCAAATTATAAAACGTTTTGACATTTCTAGATTCATAGTTTTTACTTTGTATCTAGACATAACATATATCTAGGTGTATTGCAAAAAGTAATGAATTTAGAAAAGGCAAAACATCTTATAATTTAGAACGGAGAGAGTACTTTCCTTATACAAAATAATCACATATTTTATTTAAGTAAATATTATATTCATGTTCTCCGAGTGCACTATATTTGAGGACAAATTTCAAATATCAAAATGCACTATATCTCAAGACAGAGAGAGAGCATGTGACAACCTATTTAATGTAAATGAAACTCACCTAAAACTCCCACTGAGTCTAGCTCTACATTAAATCCGAAACTGAAAAACTGAAAATGATGCATTTTTCTACCGTTTTTACTGGCACCAAGTTTCGTTGAAGGAGTGCATTGTTGCCGTCAACTTCTCCGGCCGGCCGACTCCCATGTGCAGGAGAAGGGGTGGTGGTGGTCCCCACACGCAGGCAGCAACGGTACGTGTCGGAGTCGAGAGTATTGGATTGGAATTTGGGAATTCCCATTCCCAGCCGCGTTTCACGCATCAACGTACTGTACGTATACACGCGCCCACCACCGCACGTGCTCCTGCCGGATTTGCTCGCCTTGCCTCGGCTGGGCCGGGCCCCTCCTTACTCTCTCTCTCTCACACACACACTTCGAAGAGCTCAAGCCCACATGCTGATCGAAAACTGGCCCGGCCCGATTACTCGCCCAAAACATGTCTACGGGCCCTAGCTGGTCTCTTGCTCTTTCCCTTTCCAGCACAGAAATTTGTTTCCGCAGAAAATTTTGTCCGCACGTGACACGTGTGTGTTTGTGGCTTTGTGCTGGCACCTACTGACCTAGAGACAAGCACAACAGTACGGCCGAGGATTAATATTGAAATGGGCGTGGCTAGTATCTGGACACGTCCGGATGCCACGCAGTCCGCCTCCATCCGCCTCGTCTCGTCCCACACGTATTTCGCTTCTGTCCGCCTCAACCCATCCCATACATGCACCCCGCGGCTCTTTCCTAGTGACCTCGCTCCTTTCTCTCCGCGCGTGTGAAACCTAGGCACCGGGATGAGGACGAGCACGCCCCCCTCCGCAAGACCCAGGCGCGCCACACGCCCTAACCGTCGGGCCGAAGCACGCCCCATCCGTCGGCACTCGGCTCACCACGCCCCATCCCCTGGCGCCCGAGCCGTGCCCCCATGACTGTTTGAACACCTCTGAAGCATGAAACACTTAAATGTAACATATGTCTGAAGCAGATGGAATATTTTGAACATACTCTTGAAACATGTGTGAAACATAAGCAATATCTAGATAAAACACTTGCAACTTGCAACGTGAAAACACTTACTGCAACATAAGACTGAAATAGCTGAAACCATTGGAACATACTCTTGCAACACGTGTGAAGAACATGCACCGTCTAAATAAAAAACGCTTGCAAACATATGCTCTGAAAACATATGAAACATTTTGAATAAACGCTTGCAACATGCCTCTGAAACACTTACAACATATGCAACATCCTGATCTTGTTTTGCAACATCCACATGAAACACTTGCAACATAACTCTGAAACACTTGAAACAAACGATTGCAACATGTCAAGCGCGACACACTAGTGGACGCCGACCACCATGTCAGTCGCGTTGAGGAACTCAATAACCACTTGTCCACCTCGATGGCAGAACGGGGCTAGAAGGCGGCGGAGCGAAGAGCACCGTGGACTTGCCCTCTCCCCCCGTGAGCTTCTTCCGTTAGGGGCACCGGGGTGCGAGGAGCCTCGAGTCCGGCGCGAAGTACGACACGGTCACGACGTCCCTGCCGTCTCCAGCTGCAGGAGGAGGTAATGGCGGAGCTAGTTGATTTTTAGAACTAGGGCCACTATTAAAGTGTGTACACCACAGATGCCACTCATCACACAGGTCAATCTTCACCGTTCAATCCTACAAAAAAAATCGATAAGGACACATTCTAAGGGATTTTTGGATAGGAGAATTTAACAATAAAATAAATACTGGAATTAACGAATTTCCACATAGGATTTACCTTCTGGCTTCTACGGCCGGACGTTCATGCCTCTGGTTCTTGTTGTCCGCCATGTCCTCGCTGGCCGCAGCAGGCACGAGTGGTGGTAGGTGGCGGACGCCCCCTGCCCTTTGATTTGGCGGCCAGCATCAGGCGTCCAGGACCGAGGCCCGAGCTTCCAAGCGGCCAAGCGCCCAGCAATCCAAGCGGTACAGCGGCAGGAGGCAGTGGCCGCGATAGGCGCTGGGCGGCGGCCGCAGCCTCAGTTCCCGGCCGTGAAATTGCGGGAAGAGGGAGCGAGAGATTGCGGCGCAGAGTCGAGAGTAGCGACTAGAGAGCGCTGCACGCATTGGCAGGAAGAAGGCCAGCGCTACAGGCTGGGCCAGAGAGTGTTTGAGATGTTGGGCCATGTGCTTTCAGATTGGGTCAAAAATTTAAAGGGGTACAAGAAACTTTTTGGGCAATGCCTAGGACCACGACCCTAGTGGCTCGAGGCCCATATCCGCCCTTGGGAGGAGGTGATGGACGCTGGCGATAGAGCAGGGGCGGGCGGGAGCGAGGTTACAGCGGTGGAGCTGGTTGTTGCGGAGGCAGGCAAGGGCCATGGGACGGAGGAAGCGGAACGGAGGCTGCGGCGAGCACGCGAGGCTGAGTGGGAGATATTTTTTCTTATTTGGGAGGGTGGCATACGACGGACGAACACTCACACCATAGCATTAGTGATATTGAATCAATCCCAAACTCCTAGTCTAAGATTATAATTGGCAACAATATACTTATATACTAGTAGCTACTTAATGTGGATTATTTATTTTGCTTTTTTATGTAATAAATAAACTAGTACTCCATTCGTCCCAAATTATAAGTCATTCCAATATTCTCGGAGAGTTAAAACATCTCAAGTTTGACCAAATTTATATAATAAAGTAAGAACAATTACGATGTTATAAATCTTTGTAACTTTCTTTATAATTTTAGTTAAATTTGAGATGCTTTGACTTTTCAAGAAAGTTGAAATGACTTATAATTTGGAACGGAGGGAATACATTATGTTAGCATGGGAAACGCCGCCGCCAAAGTTTAGCTTAGAGATACATGTGAACAAACCTGAGGTCGGGACGATTTTTACGTAACGTTTAGTTTTAGTTCAAGCCCATGGAACATGCTCAACGTACGTCCGATTTTCTCACGATTTTGTACACAACTTCCTTGGTTGGTCTTAACAACAAGTCAAGATGGCATATAAATAGGTCTACGACTTTTATCCAAGCACTGTGGTCATTGAACGAACTGATTTGGGAGAGCTTGAGCTCTGAAATTTAGTTTACCAACCGGTTTCAGACACGTTCAGAGTTTCAGAGCTGAGCTGGTGCAGAGTTCCCCGGATTCAGTCCATTGGTTGAACCCTGCCGATTTTAACCCAATTTTTAGTATCCAAAAACAACTTCACAAGTGGGCAAAATTACTTTGCATGTCATCTATATAGATAGGACTACTATAATACTTGCACCTTGCCGATATTTACAAAAAAAATGGTCGACAAAATAGGTCGGACATTTGGTGGTTTCCACTGTTCTTTAGACTTGGAAATTTCTCTCAAGTGTTGTTAAGGAACGCAGATTTTTGCCGTCTGTTAGGTGTTTATGGATCGATTAAAACAAGCTTAACACTCATCATGATTCATAGTCATACCAATGCAAACCAAAGCTACTACATTTTGGTTACAAAAGTTGGTAACTTCTTTTTTATAGAAAAAAAATATTTAAACAGAGCCTCTCAAACATTGCTAGTAAAATATTGATTCCCAGACTTAGAGCAAATTCTTAGTTTTAGGTGTTTGGGCCGTTCATTCAAACTTGAGCTACCAACCCTATTCTAGTTCTAGGTTGAAGCACATATGACTTGTACTACTTTCATGTTTCCACACTTACAAGTGTTTAGGCAAAATCATCAGATAAGCAGCCATAAACACGTCATCATGCTAACATGTGCAGCTTTTAAGGTTTAGCCCTTCATCAGCTTCTGCATTGAGGAATTTACATACAAGGCCTTGTTACTAAAAGTTGTTCAACCTTTAAATTAGAGTTTCTTGCTGGTGCTTTGTCATGTTATACATGCCCTCACATGTATCATTTAATTGACTCGCTGTACTGGCAAATTCTCCTTAAACTAATTAAGTAACGTCTAACTTGTAAAATCTTTCTTGCAACTTATATTCTAATGTTTACAAGGAGCGGATGGCATGTTGTAATAAGTTTCTTACATGAAGCTTCATCTCCTTTTTACAATTTTTTAACTAATCCCCCTTTTAGACTTAGTCTCATACAACCAGCTACAATAATTATCTGAATTCTCATGAGTGCTTGTATGATTAAGGCTAAGGACCTAGACTAACACCAGATGTGCATTACAACACATCATTGTTGTGCATTATATCCGCCTTCATATGCATGCTCCATCAACGTCACTCCATGCTTCTCAAGCAATTTTTTTTGCTACATGTAGTGCCTGGCTTTTTCACATCCATGCCATGACATCGCCTGCGGCCCTGATAGCGTACATGACTAGGCAGGATACCCCGACACCCGACGCTCTTGGTGATGAGTTCCGCTGCGATGCGCCCAAGGGCACCATTGCTTATTGCAACAACATGTCAACCATGTACATACATGTCAAGGTACCCAGTTCACCATCTATATATGCAAAAAACACACAGAGCTCGGCTTACATTTTGTGCACAAGAAAGTGCTATGGGGTGAATTTGTAGCTTGTCGTCAATCAACACTTCCATTGTTTTTTTTTTCAATCTAAATATTTGTTTGCATCATCCTCACTAGTCGTTGATGGTCAGCATCACTCGCCAATGATCTTCATACGCCTCTACTTTAACATTAGCCTCGACTACACCTACTTCTCTTCCTCATCTCTGACTGAGTAGCATGGCACGACATTGGGGCATTATATATATTTGGTTTAAATAAATAATTGGGTGATAAGTTAATTCCATGGTTTGTTATAGTGAAGAGCAAGATCAATGTCTATGGTGATGAGGCGTAGAATAATATACTTAGGGCTAGGTAGCTGCTGGTATGTGTTTTCTAGGAACCGTCAAGATAATATTAATTTCCCAACGTGTTTTCCAGAAACCGTAAAAATAATGTAATTACCCTGACGGTTTATGTAATAACCGTAAAAAAATTTCAAAAACATCAGGGAATTTCACATTTCCTGAAATGTAGGGATGGTTGGTTGGTGGTAAAAATAATTAGTGGCAGAGATACAATCCGCCTTCATTCTTGTAGGCGGTACCAGTACTTTGTGTACATGTGATCTTCTCATTATTATGATCGATTTATACGTGGTGCTATGTCAAGTCTTGCCACTGGTGTTAATGAAGAAAAACCTTCAGACTAGCACACAAATTAAAGATGCCTCTGGCTTTTGCATTACACATATATGTCATCTTAACCTGTGTCCTCCCCTCTTCTGACAATACAATATGTATATATGCAGTCAGTATGAGAAGAGTGACTATTCACAGCCCAAAACTAAAACTGATGAGGAACAAGAGCATAGATAATATTTACATACACTACACTCATATATATAGGAATAGGAGGCAATAAGAAACAGCCTGATGAGCCCAATGCTAGTTGATTCACAAATCTGAATAGCTAATCCAATGAGTCAGGGTGTAGAATATAACCCAAATAGAAAGACTCTGTTCATGCGCAATGGGTATGCTGAAGACACTGTCGATGTTGATGCTAAAAGTAAAGCTTGTTCTTTCGTTACAAGGAATCCATAACATGCTGCAGAAGGATACATAGTACCAGCGCTACGACAGTGGCGTAGTGTGGAATATGGAAGACCATGAGAAAGTGTGAGATTGTGAGTGACCGTGCTGTAGCATATGCAAGACCAGTACAATCCATGATGTATGGTATAGGGCGCAGGAGGTTGTTGCCCAGATGAGCATGTCTGCTGCACCACGAGCACAGCAGGGTGGACCTTGTGATCTTACTGGCACCTTGTACTTAGGTTTCGAGTGCATGCAGGAAGTGGGGTTCACTGGCTGATATGCTTGTAAACAAAATTCGGACATGCCAACAAAATAAGACTCATTGGGTTATGCAGCGAGAGGAAGATATTTTTAATTTGTCGAATCCAATAGTTTCAAAGCATAAGTAGCACGTATCAGTATGATTGAATGAACAACAATACAGTCATTTTTTTTAGATAAAGGATAGATAGTCTATCCGGCTTCATTCACCCGAAAAAGGATGAACTCAGGCCAATTTATTACAACGTTTAACACCGTGTCATGGCACAAGCCATACACAAACACAACCGAGGTCGTAAGCAAACCAAAGAACCTGAACTAACTGCAAAGGATTAACACACGAAGATCAATTCTAAGCAATCCTAAAAGCAGACGACCACCCAAAAGATAAAAACAGCTGAAGACACGAAGCTTCGAGAACCCGACAGGCGTCGACTAACTCTTGCTGGCGGTCTTCATGGTGCTGTAACTTGGCCCATTGATGGAGCCAGTAAGTCCCTCTGAACAATACCTGCATAAAAGTTTTAGGTGTACATTTATCAAAAACAATTTCATTTCTTGATATCCACAGTGACCAACATAATGCAGTGGCTGCAGTCAATAAGTTCAAATTATGATTGGTTCCCTCTCTTTTTGACCAATGATTAAAAAGATCATTAACATCAGTGGGTTGAGCAATGCCCAGAACCATGTGTACTGCTGTCCACAGAAACTTAGCATAAGCACAATTAAAAAAATAAATGCTGAATTGATTCTGGAGTATTACAAAAGGAACAACAATACAGTCATACATTGTCATGTTAATTACACGCACCTTACAAAATAATAACATTGCATTATTGTATTGTGTACCATGTGGAGCATACATAGCACGTATCCGTTACTAAGCTAGCTACTTGTTGGCGCAATTCCAGTCCCACATAGGGAGATAAAACACTTGGATTGCACAAGGATCAATTTGTAGCGAACCCTGGAGAAGTAGCCTACCTAGTTGGCTAGTTCCAGAGACCAGACTAACTGGTCTTCCTGAGGACCCCACGAAAAACCTCAAAGTAGCGCCTCCCGAGAGAGAGCCCATTGGGGAGGCACATCTAGGGTTTTTTTTTGAGGGGGGGGGGGGGGGGGGGGGTAGACCACCTAGAATGTCAACAAATACCATCGAGATACTTGTAGAACAACAAGTATGGAGGTTGGAATAACTAGCATTTTAAAAGATAAAAATAGTACAGTAGGAGGCTTTTCCTCTCCTGTTTCTTAAAAAAAAGATAAAAATAGTAGATTGTGTTTGATCTATTGGATGCCCTCGATCGGTCGTTCATTTTATATATTTATTGGATGGGGTGGACTTTTCCCACTTGGATTCATTTACACTAGTCCATCAACCTATGCTCTAGCATGGGCTAGAATTTTAAAAGATGTACCGTAAATATATTTTATTTGATTAATATAATAAAAAGTTACTTATATTAAATTGTATATTTTCTATAAAATTGATATAATAGATACTTTGTAGTCTATCTCTAATGATCATAAACTTATTAATTGCTTTTTTTTTGCAAGGGACTGACTTGTATATTTTTTATGCATATTCATATTTTTACTTTGCATGACACCTTGTATGTTTTAATATGCAATTAGTTTGAAACCTTGCCATTAACTATGGTGACCCTTGTTGCATCACATATATTAAGTCATGAATCCGAATTTTGATTTTTTAACTTTATTTTTATTCATTACTACCACGATTCTTAAGATGATTGAATTGTTCTATCAAGGAATTATACGTGCAATTATGGTTATACTATCAATATAGACGTGTCAAACATTTAAAATATATAATTAAGATAAAGTAATAACAGCCTATATACATTATGTCATTGTTACTAATATGGTTTTAGAAAAAATTTAGTATATGAGTTGTTAAGGAAATATGTTGTTGATCAAACACAACATATATATTTACGACTCATGCATGCTAACACAATGTGTATGCTTACATTAATCAAATCTTAATATATTAATATTGTTAGAAGTGGGCAATATACAAACATCTACATGCTCTATGGTTATTTAAATAATTGTTTATAGAAGATATTGATTATCTTTTACATGTAGATTTGAGAGCATATTTAATTTTCTTAGTAATGAGATGAGAATTAGGTTATATAAAATATTTATTGTAATAGGAGTACTGGGTAATTAGATGCAAATTTAGGTCTACTTTAGATCATGTTTTTAATGGCATATGTGGGTAGTTTAAATATAGAGTCATGAGTTATTTTTTGTTGTTTTATGTAATAGCAGAGGTTGGTAATTATTAGAAAATAAAATAGACCCAATAGCTATTATTATCAATGGTGATTAGGTTATACCAAATTGATGGTTAAATTATTTAGTTTTTTATGAGAAATTTCTTGGATCTATTTTTTATTTTCCTATTTGTCTCGTGAGAATTAAAGTGGAGGCTCCATTAAGGACCTCTAGTTAGCGTTTCTAGTATTTATCTTTTTTGCAGCATGACATGCATTTAGTTTAAACCTAACCATAAGATATATAAACTCTTATTGCTTCCATTTCATGAATTATAGTTTACCTTTCGACTTTTAACCAAGTTGTACAATTTTTCCACAGGTTAAGTAGAAACTCTAGTGTTTTTTTTTTATTTTTTTTCAAAATTTATTTTTATTAAAAAGAGTTTAGGTCTTAGTAGTATTGTTTTTTGCATGTTAATTAAGTTGAAACTCATATTGCACTCTAGCACCAAACTTGTTGAATTATTATATCACAGAATTATATGTGTGTAGTATTATTTTATATATCATAGAGTTGTAAAAATTAAATTACCAATATTGATATGACATAATAATGTTTTAGTTAAAATTTATAATTTTATTTTAAAATAACTTATGAAATTCATGATTAGGGAGTATTAATATAATTCAAAGGGAATTGCCGGTGTTATGTTATTGCTTTGTGATTTGTTAATTAAACATTTTCCATGTTTATAAGCTATTTTATCCTAATGTATATATGTCTACTTGGTATACATGGTCAAATATAGCATTATGGTTATTTAATTTCACAGTTGTAGAAGTTTGTAATTTAGAAATATATATATCTCGTATATACATGGTCAAACATAGCATTGTGATTATTTAATTTCATATTTCTAGAAGTTTGTAATTTATAAATATATATGTCGCATACTTTATGAATATATATATTTTTTTGTAATAACATATATTAGTATTTACATATAGATTTGAGAGAGGTGGGTAATTTAGATGCAATGTGAGGGGGTTATTATGAATTATGTTTCATAATGACAAAATAAGCAATTTAGATACAAATTTAGGGGGTTATTTTGAATTATTTTTCATAATGATAAGTGTGGGTAATTTACATACAAATTTAGGAGGTTATTTTGAATTATCTTTCGTAATGGCAAAGGTGGGTAATTTATATGCACAATTAGGGGGTTCCTTTAAGTATTTTTCATAATGGCAGAGGTGGGTAATTTTTTTTATAAATTACAATGGATCCAATGGTATTATCGGAGATGATTACAGTCTACCAAATTAAAGGGATTATTGTGAGAATTTCTATGATTTATCTTTTTTCCTAACACGTCTGGTGAGAGTTAACGTGGTGCTTCCGTTGGGTCCTCTAATTAATAATAATAAGATGTCAAATTCTATATGAATCTCCAAGTTGCACTTGAACTAGGCAAAACTGGCCTGACTGGCTTAGTAATTTGGCAGTAAGGCCACAATTGATCAGTTTGGTCATCAACATATGACCCTTGTTGTTAGGTGAAGCATGAAAATCTAAAAACATGTTATGATTAGAATTAACCTAAGGACGATACTAAAGCATAATACATCAGCCATATTTATTCTAAGGGTGATATTCATATGTATCACCCTTTGGAGTCCCATAGCAAAGCCTAGCGCTCGAAGGATGATTAGAAGCATCACCAAATGGGGCATTACCCAATCGGTGAATGAGAAACAAGAAAACTATCCAGTGACGAAGAAGCATGAACGAGAAGCATAATAAGAAGCACACACTATGCGCTAAGGAAACATTTATCTTACCCTACAGTCAAGGGATCGGATATATGCCACTGGCCTAATAACATACCATCAGCCATCTGGTTTGGGTACATGCAGCTGCAATAGAATTAAATTCATCTGCCAATGCAATAGCCAGGGTATATATGGAGCACACCGTGGCATCTATTGAATATGTGTCCCTGTATCTGTATATATGGAGCCACCAACCACACATGTTGGTAGTATCACACACACACACACACACACACACACACACACACACACACACACACACACACACACACACACACACACACACACACACACACACACACACATGTTGGGAGTATATATATAATGACCACTGACTACCACATAGGGGTACATGGCAGCTTCGTGATCATCAGCATCATATATATAAATCATCAGCCTTTGGTTTGGCACACAAAATCCTCTCGTTCTATAGCAACACAAAATGAGAAAAAGACAAAATAGTCATTGTCTTCATACGCATAGGAATGAAAGGCATCGAGAAGGAGGTTTCTTCCAAGAAAGGAGGTTGCCACATATCCAGCACATTATCATGTACTAGTTATGTCAGGGCTCAGACCACACCTGACCATTTTCTCTGGTCATATGAAGCCTGCGTTGCAGTCAAGGACTACCATGCTTATATGGGAACCAGACATTGTGGAAAGAGTCCAAGGAGTAGGAATACTATGTATATGGCCATCGCTCGGTTGTTTGCTGCAGCTAGCACGTCTGTTGGGATAGGTGACTGAACACAGTGACCAAACGTTGAAACCAGTACAGTTTGGAGATTTATTTGACAACTTTGGACACATGACAATAAGCAAAAGATTATATGGCAATTATTGGAGATGCTAGCATAAATTACTTTGTAGATGCCATAATTATATATATGGTGCTATAATCATTCATAGTGTCACGGCGCGACCAATCACAAATTAAAAAGTTTGCCCCGGCCTGCCCAGCGCGGATGGGGTGCAGCAGGAGGTGTTGATCTATGATTGGAGGCACAACTTTGTTTACCATGTTCATCTCAAAAGAAATCGACTTTTAGACGTGTCCTTAGTCAAACTATTTTAAATTTCAAACTATTTTAAATTTAACTAAAGACCGAGTACATGAGGTACGATTTCAGCGTGACTAGGCATGAGGAGGGAGACGTTAGCCTCGATGGGCAAGTGGTGGCCAAGAAGGATACTTTTCGGTATTTAGGGTCGATGCTACAAAAGGACGGAGACATTGATGAAGATGTTAGGCATAGAATTTCAGCCGGCTGGTTGAAATGGCGTCAAGCTTCTGGCGTCCTCTGTGACAAAAGGGTGCCTCAGAAGCTGAAAGGTAAGTTCTATAGGACGACGATTCGTCCGGCGATGCTATACGGTGCCGAGTTGGCCTACAAAAAGGCGACATGTCCAGCAATTGAGTGTAGCAGAGATGCGTATGTTGCGTTGGTGTTGTGGGCACACAAGGAGGGATAGAGTCCGAAATGACGATATTCGGGATAGGGTTGGGGTGGCACCAATTGAGGAGAAATTGATTCAACATCGGTTGAGATGGTTTGGACATGTCCAACGGAGACCTCCTGAGGCGCCGGTGCGTAGTGGAGTTCTAAAGCGGGCCGATAATGTAAAGAGCAGTAGAGGTCGACCTAAACAAACGTGGGACGAGTCCGTTAAGAGAGATCTTAAGGAGTGGTATATCCCCAAGGATTTAGCTATGGATAGGAGCGCTTGGAGAGTGGCAATCAACGTGCCTGAACCGTGACCTCTTTTTGTCTTGTGCCATTTTTGTCCCTTTATGTGTCTCCCTGTTTTCTCGTCTCTTTTGGGTTTCATCTCTAGCCTACCCCAACTTGCTTGGGACAAAAGGCTATGTTGTTGTTGTTGTTGTTGTTGTTGTTGTTGTAAATTTATAATAAAAACACTGGTATTTATGATACTAAATTAGTCTCACTAGATATGTTATGAAATATGTTTTCATAATGTACATATTTGATATTTAGACGATGTTACTCTTTCCTATAATGTTAATTAAACTTATGATAATTTGACTTTGAATGACTCTAGAAACTTAATTTATTTTTGTCACACCCAAAATTTTCTATTTTGGGTTGTGCATGAAAAACACTAACTAAAATAAATGATTTCAATATTCGAATAAATTTATTAGATAAGTTAAGTTGTTGCTAATTTAAATATAGAAAATTGTGGTTTTAAACTTTTTCATATTAATTTGATAATGTGGTGTTTGTGTGATGTTTGTCTTTGGTGTTGGTGAGTGCTATTATTTTCAAAATACCATAGGACGATGTTTACTTCTCATCGGAAAACTTTTTGGTATTTTCTGGATTCAAAATTCCAATTTCCGTGAGCTTAATCTTTTTCCTTGATCTCTTCATCCATCTTTTCATAAGCTCCAAATACTTTATTTGGGTTCCTCATGTTCCATAATGTCTCTAGAAAATTCCCTCGAATTTTCGGAGTTTTCGGAGTATTTTTCGCGGCTTAAATAATAATTCTGGACTTTTCTAGAATTATTTTATCCACGAAATTAATTAATTCCGAAAATAATAAATATCTTATTTTCCACCAAAGCTTGTGTGCAATGATCCTAAATGTCCATTCATTTATTTACTAATGGGCTTTAATAATTAATTAGGCCTATTAGTAAAGATGGAGGGTGCAACGTCAATTAGCACTATATCGCTAGTTGACGTGAAGGTGGAGAGTCTTCCTCCCTATATATATGTCCGGCCTGCCTGCTAGCCCTGTTTTCCGCCGCTGTTGTCGCCGCCGCCGCTATTGCCGCCGCCGCCGTTGTTGTCTCCGCCGCCGCTATTGCCGCCGCCGCCGCTTTTGCCGCCACCGTCGTTGTTGCCGCCGCCGCCGCTGTCGCCGCCCGCCGCCGCTGTTGCCGTTCGCCGCCGCTGTTGTTGTCCGCCGCCGCTGAGCTCGTATCGCGAGCCGCCGCTCGTAGCTCCCTCCACCCCTCGCCGAAGTTCTTCATCTACAGCTTGCGTTCCGGCGAACTTTCGGCGATGGTTTGGCGAGTTTTTCCGACCACCTCGGACATCTCCGGCGAATTCCGCTTCCACTCCGAGGTTCGTCTCGTCGTCCTCTTCACTGGCACATCTTTCTTTTCGTGAATCCGTCATCCGCTCATCGTTTCTCTAACTCTCCTTTTTCTTTTTCCGGCGAGGCACTTCCATGAACGGATCGAGCTTCATCGTTTTTTTTCGGCCGTCGACGTCGCTGCGGCCGGCCATCATCTCCACCGGCCGAAGTCCGAATCCCGGTCCCATCTGCACCTCTCGTGCACTGCTCAAGCGAGCTGCTGGCAGTCGCCTGCTGCTGTGCATCTTGGGCATAGTCTGTACGTGCCGGTACAGTCAGGGGCGTGGGATCCAGCTCAGCCCCGCCGCCATGGGATTCAAGTGGCCTGGCACCCCTGCCGGCCGGCTGGACAAGCTTCAGCCGAGGCCCCCTCCCTCCTGTGCGCGGCTTTGGAGCAGCAGTCAAGGTGCCGTTAGTTCGAGAGGAGCAGGCAGCCCAAGGTACAAGATGAAATATTTATAAGATTGCCGCCAGCACTAAATTAATCATCGTTTAATCGTTTTAACTCCGTTTTGCTTGGTTCAAATTGCCATAGTTTCGTAAAGTCGCGCTCTACGCGGTAGTACCAACGTTAATTATGTCTCACAATTATAAATTTATTGATTTAAAAACCTTCTGATTAATAATTATTTAATCGCTGTTAATTAGAAAATACCTAAGGGTTGCAATTTTCATTTGCATCGTGTCGTGTTTGTGTCGACGTAAACTATGTATTAGTAACGATGTTTATCATGTCACGTGTTTATGATTTTATTAATTTAATTGCTAAATTAATTAACATTAAAACAATTGGGTTTATAATTGAAAGCTATATAGGTTTTATACCTGGTTAATTTATACATCAAATATTAATGTGATTAGTTACTTATTTACATGTGTCTCTAAATTTCAAGTTGCTTAACAGACACGTTGTATATAAGATAAACTGAAACAGTTGCTTTCACACACACACACATATATATATACATATATTTACAAAGATAAAGTTAAACTTGATTGAATTATATGACACTATTTATAAATAAACTATGAGTAGTTTTATCGGGCTTCTGAATTAAATCCTGTTTTGAGTAATCCAGTCTAAATAACTTTTTACATGGTTTTGCTCAATTAATTTGAATCAAACGAATAGCGCCGTGTGTGCTGTTTCATTTTTGCTAGCTAGCTTGATGACATCGCATGATGTCATGATATGATTTGTGGCCGTTTTTCTTTAGTAAAACAAATCCCGAAATACAATAGAAATACATATATACATACAATTTTATTTAGGCCATATCTTCCATGTTTTAACTCTGATTTGACCCGTTCAAGTTGCGTTAGGTTCGTATTTGCGAGCTCTACATGTTAGAGTAGCTGTACAGTAGGTTTAGAAAATTTAATTTTCGAGTTTATATTAAAGTAATTATTTATCTATAGGAAATCTTAGAAAATTCATAACTTTCACGTTTTAAATCCGAATTTCGTGATCTTTACGTCTGTGTGATCGCAGTAACGTGTAGAAGAGTTTTACAAACTTTTTATACTGTTTTGCTACTGTTGGTGTACTGTTTTAATTATGTCTCTTTCTTTGCTTCGTGTATGATTGCTCGGATGATTGTGCGTTGATGCTTGATGATCGAGTATAGACGGTGCGTAGTTTCTTGATGATCAGGAGTATTATTTTGAGCCAGACCAGCAGTATCATCAGGAAAGCTTTGATCAAGGCAAGTATAACATGGGACCATCCTTGTTACCTATTCACTGAAATTATCATACATATGCATGTGTCCTCCTTGACAACCATAGAGATTATAACTTAGCTATTGATATTTTGTTTCCTTGTCACCTATGGGTTATGCATTTGGGTAGCTATTGCTAGCGCTTAACTATGAACAATGATCTTGTAATTTGACTAATGGATTATGCAATCAACCAATTAAGATGATTTTATTACTGTTGAAAGGGGGCTAGAGCATGTGGGTTATTTTGATGCTCTAGTTACTCTCCATAAGGACTTACCTGTAAGTGATAACCGGGATATACAGTACAGCTGTGAGGGCTATATGGCTCTGGCTCTAGTTGTTCAAGAGACCTTTTCTAGCTTGTTAGTGGTTACCTTAAATGGCGTAAGAATGGCTTGCCACGTTGGATGTAGTGCGAGCCCCTGGCCTAGTGTGTATAGGCTGCGGTTGTTGTGCCACAGGGAAGGGGGGTTCTACATCTGCCTGCCGAGTGAATCTAATGGCCCTAACTTGTTAGACGAACTTTTGAATGGCTTTATATGGTTTCTTGTGCTTAGGGATTCATGACCCCTTAGCATATGGAAATCATGACTCACAGTGAAAGTGTACACCTCTGCGCAGAGTTAAAAACTGGTATACTAGCCGTGCCCACGGACACGGGCGGCCTTGGGGATTCTTACAGAATAGTTGATCACCATTGTTATCTCATGCTTAATTATTGTTGATTATTATTATGCTCATGTTAATGCTATTCATTATCCTTATTACAATTGATCATTGATTCATTAATGGGAATTGGTTCATCTTGATGCTACTCAATTGCTAATTACATGATGAATAAAAGCTAAACGCAGTCAAACAGTGTCTAGCCTTTTTGAGCCTCATGAACCCTGTGTTATACTTGTTGAGTTCGACATGGACTCACTCTTGCTATTTCCCCCCCACACTCCAGTGTGTAGTAAGATGCTACTCGGAAGAAGGACAAAGGTGTAGTGGAGTTTCCAGAAGACTAGTAGTAGTGCTAGGCATATGTTACCCCCAGTCAGCCGTCCCTGAGAAGAATGGAGCCTGAAGTTTAGTCACCGTTCCGCGATACTCTGATGTAAGTTTTAATATAGCTATGTATACGTTATATAATAACATTGTTTCTGATACTTTTTCATTCTGGCATATGTGTGGACTTCCTGGGCACACATATGATTAGCCTGGTTTTGTTCTTTAGAAAACCGGGTGTGACAGAGTGGTATCAGAGCGGTGTTGACTGTAGGACGTATGCCAAGTAGCACTGGACGTATTCTAAAATTTATTTTATGATAAAACTATTTTGTCATCCCTTGACTCATTGATTTTGACTATTTCCTCTTCCTTGTCATGTTGTATCCCCTTCTTGATATAGCTTCCTTTGAGCTATTATTTCTTACTCCCTTGGATTTTACTTTATGTTGTTTTTACTAAAGGTTTTTCTGATCTTACCTGGTTCAAAAATTCGATGGCCTTTCATCATCTATACTTTTCCATTAGGATGACCACCATTGTTGAAGAAGCACGTGTAGTACCGATGATGTGATGTGTGCTTGTTTTGCTTGATGTGTTGCTTGTGTGTTGCCTTGTTCTCGTGTTTCAAAGGTGGCTCGGAAGGTATAAGTCTTGAGGAGTAGTTCGATCCATGTTAAATGGGGTAGGTTTTACGTAATACTCCGCATGCTGATTTCTATAGCAGTCTGCAATGTTTATGTTATATCTCAAGATATGGACATGAGAAATTTATGAAATTTTACTGGGAATAACTAGACTTCTGTATCTTTCCAAACCCACTGGACTTACCTTATTATCTATTATGAGCTAAGAGATATACCTGTTCCAAGTTGGGGTCACTGTGCAGTCTGGAATCCTGAAACAGTTTCAGTTAAGTTCAGTTTTTGACTAACTTATGGACAGAATCTGGAAAAGTGTTGTGAATAAAAGTCGTAGATAATTTCATAAGCTTTTCAACCATATAAAGATCACCTTAATCGGATGTCTGTATCTCGAGATATGTCAGATTTACTGAACTGCTAAAATTGGAATTTACCCAGAAATTTTCTGCATTACTTCCTTATCTTGTATAAGTGAATATATCATTGGATATCCTTGAATCTCATTGATTTGCCTTGGAATATTACATTAGAGATGATTATGGTTATCTAGTATAAAAGGGATGTGAGTTACTTTGGTGTCCCCTAGTTTCTTTTTCTTAAGGGGGGTAGCAAAGTTGTGAGTGTTGCAAGATGAATGTTTCGTATGTCCTAGTGCTTCACTTGGAAGAAGTGGTTATCTCTATGATTGGAAGTCTACTCATGTGCTAGTGTTGTTTGCTTGGGATCAGTTCTTTGTTGAATCGTCTACAAGAAGCTCGAGTATTAGTCAGGACTAGTCATCACTTCAAGCTATCATTAGTTGGGAGTTCAACATTCAATTCAACATACTCTATACAAGTTAGCATGGATGACATAGGAAGGAGATGTTGGAAGTCTATAGTTAGTTTCATGAAAACTTAGATGACATCACCCCCATATCAAGTATGTTTAGTAAGTTTTAAGTGAAGGACTTATCATTAGCAGCAAGCCTTAAAGAAAGTGTTGCCTTCAATGACATTGCTAGGTGGAGCAAAATCTTTGTTAAGTGGGGTAGTGTCTGTTACCATCATCAATCTCAAGCGACGAGGTACGAAGAACTGAAGATCAAACTTTATCTTTCTTATCATCTTTTGGCTATCTTTGATCCATGTCTTATATCTCATCAACGCAAAGCAAAGAAGCATGAAGACTTGAAGATTAGTGTTATCTATCTCTCTAATCTCTCTGAATCTCATTTTTATCTTATCCTGTCTTTTTAGAGCAGTCTGTCTTCCATAGCTTATATCTCTATTTTTGGATGCCCAAAAATCATGGATAAATTCTGGACAATAGTAGACTTCAATATCTTTCTCTGACGGTAAGAACCACCCTGATAGCTAATATGGTTTGGGAATTATGAAAATCACAAGGCGACGGATCTGTGCTGTCAGCAACCTGGAATAGTTTCTGTTGTGCACAGTTTTCGACTACCTTAACTGCAGAATCTGGAGAAGTGTTCTATAAGGAAGTTGTAGTAAATTTGATAAGCTTTCCAACGGTATAAGCTATAATATCATTGGATTCGTAGAACTCAAGTTATAACTGTATTTCTGCACTGCTGTTTTTCTGCTCGCGAGGAAGTGCAGGATTACTTGATCTTGGATATGCTTATGAGTCTCTTTGATATGATAGAAGGACATGATGGTAGTTATCAATCAGAAACAAATGTAATCTATCCATTTGTGTTCTCCAGTTGATCTCTTCTTAAGAGGGGTTGTCGAACTAAAGACAATACAAGATGGATGTTTTATATGTTCTGTTTCGTCATCTGAAAGCATCAGCTATCTACATGGTTGCAAAGTCATTATCGAGCACAAGAATCTTTTCTTAGGGTTGGTAACCTGTTGGAACCATCTACAAGAATCGTAAGGGTCTAAAGGAGACATTTACAAAGTTGGTTTTGAGCTTGTGGCATCATCATTGGATAAGAGTTGATCAGAGAAGAGTGAAGATTTGCAAAATCAACTTTATCATTCTCCCTAGTCTCTCCGAATCTCGGGACGAGATTCCTGTTAAGTGGGGTAGATTTGTCACACCCAAAATTTTCTATTTTGGGTTGTGCATGAAAAACACTAACTAAAATAAATGATTTCAATATTCGAATAAATTTATTAGATAAGTTAAGTTGTTGCTAATTTAAATATAGAAAATTGTGGTTTTAAACTTTTTCATATTAATTTGATAATGTGGTGTTTGTGTGATGTTTGTCTTTGGTGTTGGTGAGTGCTATTATTTTCAAAATACCATAGGACGACGTTTACTTCTCATCGGAAAACTTTTTGGTATTTTCTGGATTCAAAATTCCAATTTCCGTGAGCTTAATCTTTTTCCTTGATCTATTCATCCATCTTTTCATAAGCTCCAAATACTTTATTTGGGTTCCTCATGTTCCATAATGTCTCTAAAAAATTCCCTCGAATTTTCGGAGTTTTCGGAGTATTTTTCGCGGCTTAAATAATAATTCTGGACTTTTCTAGAATTATTTTATCCACGAAATTAATTAATTCCGAAAATAATAAATATCTTATTTTCCACCAAAGCTTGTGTGCAATGATCCTAAATGTCCATTCATTTATTTACTAATGGGCTTTAATAATTAATTAGGCCTATTAGTAAAGATGGAGGGTGCAACGTCAATTAGCACCATATCGCTAGTTGACGTGAAGGTGGAGAGTCTTCCTCCCTATATATATGTCCGGCCTGCCTGCTAGCCCTGTTTTCCGCCGCTGTTGTCGCCGCCGCCGCTATTGCCGCCGCCGCCGCTTTTGCCGCCGCCGCCGCTGTTGCCGCCGCCGCCGCTGTCGCCGCCCGCCGCCGCTGTCGCCGCCCGCCGCCGCTGTTGCCGTTCGCCGCCGCTGTTGTTGTCCGCCGCCGCTGAGCTCGTATCGCGAGCCGCCGCTCGTAGCTCCCTCCACCCCTCGCCGAAGTTCTTCATCTACAGCTTGCGTTCCGGCGAACTTCCGGCGATGGTTTGGCGAGTTTTTCCGACCACCTCGGACATCTCCGGCGAATTCCGCTTCCACTCCGAGGTTCGTCTCGTCGTCCTCTTCACTGGCACATCTTTCTTTTCATGAATCCGTCATCCGCTCATCGTTTCTCTAACTCTCCTTTTTCTTTTTCCGGCGAGGCACTTCCATGAACGGATCGAGCTTCATCGTTTTTTTTTCGGCCGTCGACGTCGCTGCGGCCGGCCATCATCTCCACCGGCCGAAGTCCGAATCCCGGTCCCATCTGCACCTCTCGTGCACTGCTCAAGCGAGCTGCTGGCAGCCGCCTGCTGCTGTGCATCTTGGGCATAGTCTGTACGTACCGGTACAGTCAGGGGCGTGGGATCCAGCTCAGCCCGCCGCCATGGGATTCAAGTGGCCTGGCACCCCTACCGGCCGGCTGGACAAGCTTCAGCCGAGGCCCCCTCCCTCCTGTGCGCGGCTTTGGAGCAGCAGTCAAGGTGTCGTTAGTTCGAGAGGAGCAGGCAGCCCAAGGTACAAGATGAAATATTTATAAGATTGCCGCCAGCACTAAATTAATCATCGTTTAATCGTTTTAACTCCGTTTTGCTTGGTTCAAATTGCCATAGTTTCGTAAAGTCGCGCTCTACGCGGTAGTACCAACGTTAATTATGTCTCACAATTATAAATTTATTGATTTAAAAACCTTCTGATTAATAATTATTTAATCGCTGTTAATTAGAAAATACCTAAGGGTTGCAATTTTCATTTGCATCGTGTCGTGTTTGTGTCGACGTAAACTATGTATTAGTAACGATGTTTATCATGTCACGTGTTTATGATTTTATTAATTTAATTGCTAAATTAATTAACATTAAAACAATTGGGTTTATAATTGAAAGCTATATAGGTTTTATACCTGGTTAATTTATACATCAAATATTAATGTGATTAGTTACTTATTTACATGTGTCTCTAAATTTCAAGTTGCTTAACAGACACGTTGTATATAAGATAAACTGAAACAGTTGCTTTCACACACACACATATATATATATATACATATATTTACAAAGATAAAGTTAAACTTGATTGAATTATATGACACTATTTATAAATAAACTATGAGTAGTTTTATCGGGCTTCTGAATTAAATCCTGTTTTGAGTAATCCAGTCTAAATAACTTTTTACATGGTTTTGCTCAATTAATTTGAATCAAACGAATAGCGCCGTGTGTGCTGTTTCATTTTTGCTAGCTAGCTTGATGACATCGCATGATGTCATGATATGATTTGTGGCCGTTTTTCTTTAGTAAAACAAATCCCGAAATACAATAGAAATACATATATACATACAATTTTATTTAGGCCATATCTTCCATGTTTTAACTCTGATTTGACCCGTTCAAGTTGCGTTAGGTTCGTATTTGCGAGCTCTACATGTTAGAGTAGCTGTACAGTAGGTTTAGAAAATTTAATTTTCGAGTTTATATTAAAGTAATTATTTATCTATAGGAAATCTTAGAAAATTCATAACTTTCACGTTTTAAATCCGAATTTCGTGATCTTTACGTCTGTGTGATCGCAGTAACGTGTAGAAGAGTTTTACAAACTTTTTATACTGTTTTGCTACTGTTGGTGTACTGTTTTAATTATGTCTCTTTCTTTGCTTCGTGTATGATTGCTCGGATGATTGTGCGTTGATGCTTGATGATCGAGTATAGACGGTGCGTAGTTTCTTGATGATCAGGAGTATTATTTTGAGCCAGACCAGCAGTATCATCAGGAAAGCTTTGATCAAGGCAAGTATAACATGGGACCATCCTTGTTACCTATTCACTGAAATTATCATACATATGCATGTGTCCTCCTTGACAACCATAGAGATTATAACTTAGCTATTGATATTTTGTTTCCTTGTCACCTATGGGTTATGCATTTGGGTAGCTATTGCTAGCGCTTAACTATGAACAATGATCTTGTAATTTGACTAATGGATTATGCAATCAACCAATTAAGATGATTTTATTACTGTTGAAAGGGGGCTAGAGCATGTGGGTTATTTTGATGCTCTAGTTACTCTCCATAAGGACTTACCTGTAAGTGATAACCGGGATATACAGTACAGCTGTGAGGGCTATATGGCTCTGGCTCTAGTTGTTCAAGAGACCTTTTCTAGCTTGTTAGTGGTTACCTTAAATGGCGTAAGAATGGCTTGCCACGTTGGATGTAGTGCGAGCCCCTGGCCTAGTGTGTATAGGCTGCGGTTGTTGTGCCACAGGGAAGGGGGGTTCTACATCTGCCTGCCGAGTGAATCTAATGGCCCTAACTTGTTAGACGAACTTTTGAATGGCTTTATATGGTTTCTTGTGCTTAGGGATTCATGACCCCTTAGCATATGGAAATCATGACTCACAGTGAAAGTGTACACCTCTGCGCAGAGTTAAAAACTGGTATACTAGCCGTGCCCACGGACACGGGCGGCCTTGGGGATTCTTACAGAATAGTTGATCACCATTGTTATCTCATGCTTAATTATTGTTGATTATTATTATGCTCATGTTAATGCTATTCATTATCCTTATTACAATTGATCATTGATTCATTAATGGGAATTGGTTCATCTTGATGCTACTCAATTGCTAATTACATGATGAATAAAAGCTAAACGCAGTCAAACAGTGTCTAGCCTTTTTGAGCCTCATGAACCCTGTGTTATACTTGTTGAGTTCGACATGGACTCACTCTTGCTATTTCCCCCCCACACTCCAGTGTGTAGTAAGATGCTACTCGGAAGAAGGACAAAGGTGTAGTGGAGTTTCCAGAAGACTAGTAGTAGTGCTAGGCATATGTTACCCCCAGTCAGCCGTCCCTGAGAAGAATAGAGCCTGAAGTTTAGTCACCGTTCCGCGATACTCTGATGTAAGTTTTAATATAGCTATGTATACGTTATATAATAACATTGTTTCTGATACTTTTTCATTCTGGCATATGTGTGGACTTCCTGGGCACACATATGATTAGCCTGGTTTTGTTCTTTAGAAAACCGGGTGTGACAATTTTAGGACAGATAGGCGAGCCTCTTCCTGGTGGACGACTTGCTTCTGGCCTGGTCGTCCGAACTCAATTTGCCTCTGTCCAATAATAATTGCACGTCTCACCTTTTGAGTAATTAAAGTGTCTCACCTTTTGAGTAATCAAACTTTTTAGGTTTTAATAAATAAATTTAAAACAAATAAATACTCATGATAGTAATAAATATTAATATACTAATAGTAGAATATACTTTTATAATACACATATTATGGGAATAAAATATTGATGATAATTGTAAGCCTGACCAAATTTTAAAATTTTGACTCTACAAGGAAATGAGTTGTGCGGTTATTTTGAGATGGATGTCACACCCGATTTTAAGGACAAAATATGATGCAGAATCCTATATGTGCACCGGGCTCAAGAACTTTAACCAAGCCTCATCTTCTGTTACCCATCTGAGATTTTTTCTAAAATTTAAATATAAAGCAAGTGTAAGTATATATCGTACTCAACAAATATAACATGAGTTGACGAGGCTCAAAAGACTGACACTGGTTTACTGCAGTTAGCTTTTAGTGAATCATAATTTTAGCAATTGAGTAGCAACAAGTTTAGCACAAGCCCATAAGATCACGTGATCATGTAAACAAGAATAATGTACAACATAAACAAATTAATCACAGATGTTCTTCTATTCCATAAGGATCCCAAGGCCGTTCGTGTCCGTGAGCACGACTAATATATTAGTTTTACACTCTGCAGAAGTTATACACTTTTGCTATGAGCCGTGATTTACCCTTTTGCCCGAGGTGATCAGCCTCTTGACCCACTTTCAAGGAAGGTCGGCAGGGTTCACTATGAAGTCTTTCAAAGGTTCGTCTAACAAGTTAGTAGCCGCTAGGTTTTTGTGGCAAGTAGATATAGAGCCCCCTTTCGATAAGCCACACACGCGCAACAACACACATAGGAACAGAGGCCGCACAATACTCATCGTGTCACGCTCCTTTTGCGCCTTTCGGTAACTACTGAAAAGATCCTCATACTTGACTAAAGCTAGAGCCATATAGCACTCATGGTTGTACTGTAAGTCCCGGGTTGTCACTTATAGATAAGTCCTTAGGGAGAGAGACTAAAGCATTTAGAAAATAGCCAAATACTTCAGCACCCTTTTGTCCATGTTGCTAAAAAGCATATTTTAACGTTTATTGTATATACCATTAGTCAAGTTACAGATCACGGTCATTAATTGAGCACTAGCAGAAATACTACCCAATGCATGATCCCATAGGTGACAAGGTACAAGTACAGAGCTAAGAAATCCTTATTGGTAATCAAGGTAGACACATGCAGTATGAATTAGGTGATTAAAGGTGAATAGGTAACAAGGATGATCCCATGCTATGCTTGCCTTTTATACTTGCTTTCCACTCAAGGCAATTGCTCATATAAATTTTTCGGACTTCTCTTCTATAGCTTTTGGCACTTAGCTCCTGGTCTCCCGTGTTTATGTGTGGTTTTCTTCTACTCATAGCAAACACGAAGCAAAGGAAGTATACAAGAAGACAAAGAAAGGACAACTAAGAACATTGCACCAATCAAAGCAAAAGGCTTGAGATCAGCGTGCTAAAAGAGGACGGCTCATTGCTACGGTTATGAGAACGTAAGAGACGCTGGGAGCGGAACCATCCTTAACTATCAGGAGTTTTATATTAGAAAAGAAACAACTACAAGCTTGATTTATGTTAGCTAAGAAAAACTATGTGAGTAATATTAATTCAGATTAATCATAACATATTTAATTTTAAAAGTCAAGTTAAAGCTAATCATATTTTATTTATAAACATATCTCATATTATTTAAGCAATTTTCAACATTACTTTGCAAAGAAAATGACCATGTGAGAGCATCTATACGAGTCTATTATATATAGTGTGTTTAAACTAAAAAAATTATAATTAGAAATACATATGTTAACATTATTCAAATTAACATTTATTTATGAAAGATCAATGTTTACTTAGGTTGCTTTTAATTATAAAAAGGATTGCACGTATATTAATCAATTTAATATAACTATATACAGGAAAATATGTGACAAGAAAGATATGGACACCAACATATATAGATCGTGTCGATACGAATCTTACACAACTTTGAAGGAAGCGAAACGGACTTAAAACAGAGAAACAGTGGAGATTTAACGATCCAGTGGCAATTCTGTAATTACCGTCATCTGTGTTGGCGCCGGCTGCCGGAATGGATGCGCCGACGGCGATCTCTCAACGCTCGGTGACCGCGCTCGCGCACGACGTCGCCTGCACTCTCTCGCGCTCGCTCTGAATGTAACTGAACACGAAAGAAATGGCGCTGCCCAAACATTGCAGCTTTTTCGGTTTTTCTTGATTCTATTTATTTACGGTGTTTACACGGTCTGTGACCGACGATCCCCCGCCATGCGCGCCTCACGCTGCATCGTGCCTGCCTTGTGCGCGGGAACATTTCATACACGCATGGCGGTGACCATTCATAGCTGCACCATGAACGCACCATGGTTCTGGCCCTCTCCACCGCTCATCTGACATGCAGCTAGCTAACTTTAGGAATTGTAAACGTGCAACTAAATGCAACTGCCTAATTACAGGAATGATGAAGTAATGCAGATCGTGCACGGGATTTAGCTAACAATCACCCCCTAATCCCGCTGCACATCAATTACTCCCAGCTGCTGTCTCAGCTCTATGAATCTGACCTTTGCCAATGCCTTCGTCAGAATGTCAGCCAACTAGTTCTGAGTGCTCACATGATCAATGTCAATGCTGCCGTTCTCAACACATTCTCTGACAAAATGATACTTGGTATCTATGTGTTTGCTTCGATCATGATGAACAGGATTCTTGCTCAAAGCTATGGCAGATTTGTTATCAACAAGGAGACTAACCTTTGGAGCCTGAATGCCGAGCAGTTCTCCCAACAGCCTGCTGAGCCAAATACCCTGACAAGCTGCATTTGCACTTGCTATGTACTCGGCCTCACATGACGATAGAGCGACCACTCTTTGTTTATGTGACACCCATGTGACCAGGTTCATGCCCAGGAAGAACACCGAACCACCAGTGCTTTTTCTATCATCTATGTCACCTGCAAGATCACTATCACTGAAACCCAGAACTTTGGGCTCTGAAGTGCTTGATCTCATATATCTGCAGCCATAACCAACTGTACCAGACAGGTACCTCAGTATTTGTTTTACTGCAGCCCAGTGACTTGTCTTTGGTGCCTCCATGTATCGGCTTACAATGCCAACGGAATAAGCAATATCCGGCCTAGTGTTCACCAAATATCTCAGGCTCCCAATTATACTCCTGTACTTTGTTGCATCAACAGGTGGGGTCTTATCATTCTTGCTCAGCTTCAATTTATTTTCCATAGGAACGTGGCAAGGATTGCATCCTTTCATACCAGCTTGCTCCAGAATTTTCAGAGTATATGCACTCTGACACAGAGTAATCACCCCTTCTCTCTGATTGACCTCCATCCCCAAGTAGTAGGACAGTAGGCCTAGGTCACTCATACTAAAGCTGCTCATCATTTGCTTCTTGAATGCATCAATGCTCTCTTGGCTCGTCCCTGTGATTATCAAATCATCCACATACACACCCACCAAGAGGAAACCTTTGCTCTCAGTGCGCCTATACACAGCATGCTCAAGAGGATTTCTGACAAAGCCTAGCTTCAGGAGCTCTTTGTCAAGCCTTGCATTCCAAGCTCTGGGTGCTTGACGCAAACCATACAGGGCTTTCTTCAGTTTGAGTACCTTTCCATTTCCATTTTCAACAACAAAGCTAGGAGGTTGTTGGACATATACCTCCTCTACCAAATCTCCATTCAAGAATGCCAATTTGACATCCATATGATGCACTCTCCAACCACATCTTGCTGCTAGGGCTAACAATAATCTCACAGTCTCTATTCTGGCTACAGGAGCGAAGACCTCCTCAAAGTCCACCCCCTCACGCTGAGCATAGCCCTTTGCCACAAGTCTGGCCTTATGTTTTATTACTTTTCCTTGAGGGTCTTTTCACTTTGAAAACCCACTTCAAGCCTATGGCCTTATGACCTTTTGGTAAATCAGCCAGCTCCCATGTTTTATTAGCCTGAATTGATTCCATTTCAGTCACCATAGCATCTCTCCAACACTTGTCCCCAAGAGCATCCCCAATACTGTTAGGTTCTTCTACAGCCAAATAGCACAACCCACTGTATTCGAAGTCCTGGACTTCTTCAGAGGTATCAAGAATATTCTGCACAGTTCTGTACCTTAACTGAACCCCTTCTGAATCCATTGAATCTTCAGTTGGTGGTGTTGCATATTCGACCCCTGGTGTATGAGGACTACCAGAAGGTGTTGCTTGAGGTGATACTACATCAGTGTCGATCGACCACTGCACAGGTGAGAGTGGTTCAATGACTGAATCTTCTGAATTTTCAGTCATTGACTGTGAGCCTGAACGCGCGTCGTCAGTTACTATACCCTGTCTGGCAATAGTGAAATGTTCAACTTCAAACACAGTGCTGCCAGTCCCTGACTCAACTTCTTGATTCCACTTCCAAGCTCGATTCTCTGCGAAGATCACATCCCTGGATATGTGCAGTTTCCTTGCCACTGGGTCATACAATCTGTAACCCTTTGTTCCTGCTTCATATCCCATTAACACCATTGGGGCTGATCTGTCAGAAAGCTTGGACACACCGGGGCCTGTCTGCTTGACATAAGCGATGCAACCAAAGGTATGCAGGTGATGCACTTTGGGCTTCCGATTATACCATGCTTCATAAGGTGTTTTGCCTCGGAGACTTCTTGTTGGAGCACGGTTCAAAAGATAAACCGCTGTTGTCACTGCCTCTCCCCAAAACTCTCTTGGTACACCCTTACTTTTCAGTAGGCACCTTGCCATCTCCACAACAGTGCGATTACACAGTTCCACAACGCCATTTTGTTGTGGCGTATATGGCATCGTGGTGTAGTGCTTGACTCCATGCTCGTCGCAGTACTCTTTGAACTCGATGGAGTTGAATTCACCACCGCGGTCGCTGCGAAAAGCTCGGAGCCTCCCACCTTGTTCAGTTTCTGCCTGTGCTTTTACATGCTTGAAACTCTTGAATGCTTCATCCTTGGTTGTCAACAGCTCAATCCACATGTATCTTGTATTATCATCAACTAAAAGCAGAAAGTAATTTTTACCTCCCGGTGTCTTTGGCCTGATTTGGCCAACAGATCGGCATGGAACAGGTCCAAGGGCTTCTCACCACGATGATTTGCCACAGCAGGAAAAGGCTGTCGATGCTGTTTTCCCAATGCACAGCTATCACAAAACTCCTCAACCCTGTCAATTACTGGCATCCCCTCCACCATTCCTTTCTGACCAAGATCACGGAGTGCACGAAAGTTGAGATGGCCATACCGGCCGTGCCACACCCATGCCTCGTCACTTGTCTTGGCTGTCAAAAAAACAAGAGCTGCAATCTGATTTGTCAGCAGATACAGACGATTCTTCACACGCGGTGCTCGAGCCAGCAGTGAACGCTCGACATCGAACACATTGCAAAAACCTTCTTCTATCACAATTTGCAGCCACCTTCTTCCAATTGACCCAAGCTCACAATATTACTTTTAAGTTTAGGAATGAAGTAGACCTCGGTGAGTACCTTGTGCCCTTTGGCCCTGGATTGAAGCACCACAGAGCCGATTCCTTCGATTTCGACGAGTGATCCATCACCGAACCGCACTGTGCCTCGCACAGACGTGTCCAGTGACGCGAGTGCCTCGCGGCGCCCCGTCATATGGTTGCTGGCCCCCGTGTCGAGGACCCAGACGTCTCCGGCCTCATCACTGTCGCTGGGGTGAACTTTCTTCTCGTGGAGATGTACGACCTGAGGGATCGCACAACCACGGGGCTGCTCGTCGACGCGTGGCTCCACACGCACGGCGTGCACCGTGGCCAGCAGGATCGACGGGTGTTCGACGTCCGCCTGTGCGTGATGAGCCTCTTCCTTGCGCTCCTTCTTGGGCCTCTTGCAGTCCTCCGCCCAGTGGCCATAGATGCCACAGTTCCTGCATCGCCCTTTCCTCCTCGGAGTGCCCATGGTTGTCAATTTGACAACTGGCTCTTTCTTCTCGCCACGATCACCGCGGTCGCCTCGAACACCAGCGCCTCCGTGCTTCAACTTCCCAGCCTTCTTCTCGCCTCCACTCAACGAAGAGGACTCGGGTAGCAGGCGATGGCGGTTCCTGGCCACCCAGTCCTCCTCCGTCAAGAGGAGCTTGTCCGTCTTGTCGGTGACCTCCTCAATCCCGAGGTGATCCTCGGCCATCTTGAGGCGCCCAACCAGCTCCTCGATGGTCAGGGTTTTGAGATCGAGCAGTGTCTCGATAGAGATCGTGACCTGCGCATATCTTTTGGGAAGCACACGCAGCATCTTCTTTACCACACGAGCATCAGATTTATTCTCACCAGATGTGCGCAGGTCCGCCGCCACCGATGCTCGGCACCGACGCGCATGTCCTTCACTGCCTGCCACGCCTCCTTGACGGTCTTCTTAGCCCCCCAGCATCTACCACATCTCTTGGGGAACCGAACGCAGGAGGCCGCCCATGGCCTGCCGATCTTGCGTCCGCTTGATCCCTTCGCCACCAGGTTCGATAGCCTCCCACACCTCCAGGATCTCGAAATTACACTGCATGAGCGTTGCCCACTCAGCATAATTCGATCTCGTGAGCATTGGCCACATCAAGGAGCCCTCACGGACTCCATGCCCCGAACTGCCAGACCCTGACGCGTCCGCGCTGCCCATCTTCGACGGCGGCGGCGACCTTCGTGGGACGACGAACTTCTTTCGAGGTGGTTCTTGCGGCGGGTTTACAGAACCACCGTAAAACATACACCGTGGCTCTGGTACCACTTGTTGGCGCCGGCTGCCGGAATGGCTGCGCCGACGGCGATCTCTCAACGCTCGGTGACCGCACTCGCGCACGACGTCGCCTGCACTCTCTCGCGCTCGCTCTGAATGTAACTGAACACGAAAGAAATGACACTGCCCAAACGTTGCAGTTTTTTCGGTTTTTCTTGATTCTATTTATTCACAGTGTTTAAACGGTCTGTGACCGATGATCCCCCGCCATGCGCGCCTCACGCTGCATCGTGCCCGCCTTGTGCGCGGGAACGTTTCATACACGCATGGCGGTGACCATTCATAGCTGCACCATGAAAGCAGCATGGTCCTCTCCACCGCTCATCTGACATGCAGCTAGCTAACTTTAGGAATTGTAAACGTGCAACTAAATGCAACTGCCTAATTACAGGAATGATGAAGTAATGCAGATCGTGCACGGGATTTAGCTAACAATCTGGTACCTTGGTTCATCTTCCACACGAGCGTGGCCATGGCTGACTGCTGTACTGCGCGCGGGAGAGGAGGGTCTCGGCCGGCCGGACCGGCGGCGGCGTAGTGCGCCCGAAACGCGTGGGGCCCGCGGTGGCGGGAGGGAAGCCGGTGGCGACTAGCGGCGGTAGGAGCAGAGCTCTGCTCGGCGACGGCTTCCGCGAGCACGGAGGTGACGCTGTGGCGAGTGCTTGAGGACGAAAGTGGTTGAGAGAACTCGCCGTGCCACTGCGAACCCAACGGTGGAGGAATGAGGGCTTGAGGTGGTCTGAGTGGAGAGATCGGGAGCTCGGGCTGGGAGCGGCAATGGCGGCGGCGGCGGCGCTAGCTGAGGCGCTGGAGCACGTGATGGCGAGAGAGGAGCAGGGAGGCGGGCTTGTGGTGTCTCTGCGAACTCGCAGAGACCAATAGGAGGGGCGGAGATGGCCTGGTGATGAAGGTCGAGGCGGCGGCAAAAGTTTCGGTCATGGCAGCGAGGAGCTACAGCGAGGGAGAGGGACGGGAAAGGGGCGGGGGCGGCTGCGGAGTGGACCTGCGGTGCCGAGGGCGGGTTTTATAGGGGAGGAGCTGGGTCGCGGAGCTCGGTCAGCACGCCGTCAATGGCGGCCGCGCCTTTGGTGTGCACGAGAATGGCGGATCGAGGCGGACCGCGTCGGTGAGGGCGGAGCGGGCGACCGGGTAGGCGCGGCTTGGTCCGCGCGGGTGGCTCAGGTGGAGCTGGGGACGCGGAGGGGGCTCGGCCGCGCGGCTGGCCGGCAATGGCAGAGCGATTCGCTGACCGGAGGTTGGTGATGACGAGTGGGTCCCGCGGGACTGTGAGAGGAGTGGAGGGTCCCACCTGTCATTGAAACAGAGAGAGAGGAGGCGGGTGCCGGGTGGTCTGCTGGGCTTGGGCTGGTGCGGGAGTGGGAAGGCAGGCCGCGGGCCTGGCTGGGCCAAAAAGCCAGAGCAGGCCGAAAAGCAAAGAAGAAAAGGAAAAAGAGAAAGGGAAAGGTTTTCATTTTCAGAGAAGGATTTTAAATGAATTCTGCACAAACTTGAACTTGTTTTGATACACACTTTTGAAGCTTTATTTTCCAAAAGAGAAGAGGACCTAATTGTGGTTTGATCAAGTTTTAGAAATTCATTTTTCACACAACCAAGCCAAAGCAAGGGCACGAAAGCAACAAACAAACTTTCATTAACTTTGTAAAAGTTTTATGAAGCCATATTTTATCACTTTATATTGTCTAAAAATAAATAAATTTTTGGAAATTTTAGAAATATTTTCAAATCCTTTATTTTGTTTAGTATTTTCTATTCACAACCCAAAATAGAAATTTTGGGGTGTGACAATGGACAAAGTTGTTTCCTAAGTAATAGTTTAAACATTTTATTAATAGTTTATGTTTAACCCAAGTTTTTAGTGTAACCTTAAGCTAGTCTATTTAGTGACCTAGTTCAGATCTCTATGAAGGCAAGGCATGATTGCTTGTACTAATTTTGCTTAGGGCGTGTTTGGTTTGTACCTTCTAAAGTTTAGTCACCTAAGTCAGCTCTTAAACTTTAGTCACTCCTATTTGGTTTGGTGGACTAAAAGAGACATTTTAGTCCCTTTTAGTCAGGGTGTTTGGTTCTAAAGTGATTAAAAGGTGAGGCGGCCTGACTAAAAGGTGAGATTTAGTCCCATTTAGCAACATTTGAGTGGCTAGTTGGCTAAAGCCTATTTAGTCCCATTTAGTCAAAAGTGTTTGGGTAAAAAGTGACTAAATGAGACTAAATGAGGCTAGATTTAGGAGGTGAAGAGTGAACCAAACACCCCCTTAGCCTGGTTTGTCCTAGCAAAAACCAGGGCCAATTATCTAGGCTCGACAGATACAAGACCAGTTGATTTGTTGTCCATTTGTATCTAACCAGGCTAGCTAGTGAGAGAATCTGATTGGCTGCATCGATGTGTGTTGTTTGTCATCCCGCATCGTTGTACTCTCGGCTCAAAATCGTTCAGACGCGCTCTCGCATTAAGCCAGCCAGGCCATCCTAGTGGCCTAGTTAGGCCTCATCTGGGCAACCAATCATGCTCTTAGTACATGGATGCCATGATTCCGTACACATACGAGCACAAGGCACATATTCCGTAAGTGGGGCAAAAACCCCAATGACGTCCCTAGTCTCTAAAAAGAATCCGTCATATTATATTACATACAAATATATAAATATACTATATATTGATGCTTCCAAAAAAAGTGTTATAACCATGATCTTCTTATTATTTTTCATTTGATCTATTTTGTATCAATAAGCATCATAATGGTTTACACGAATAATATTCACACTTGATCTTAACTACATGAAAGCATTAAATAAATAATAGACAGCCAAACAGACAGCCCATTATACAAGCTGTCTATTTAGCTGTCTGTTTGTCATTTGACATCATCATACAGACAGCACCCTGTCTGTGCGTTGTACATGCCCTAAGATGAGTGTGGACTTCTAATTCTCGGTTGGATATTCGGACCGAGGAATGCGCATAAAGTGAACAAGCTAAGTGTGGACACTGTGCATGATGTATGGCTTGTGTTCTTGCTTTAATAGTTGCTAGCTACAAATTATTTAATATAGGATTGAATGGATTAAAATGCTTTCAGATGTCACATGCATTGTTACCCACCAAACAACAATAGCACTGTTATATCAACAAAAATATAAGTGCATTCATGTTTTCTTAGACCGCTGCTATATATTTAGAACCCATCCTCCAGACAAGCAAAGCGAGAGCAAATCTGCTGGCTCCAAATAAAGCTTATGTGTGACTGTATTATTAAGTAGATGCCACCTATATATATTGGCCACAACAAACCACAGGCTCCGTCCACTTTATATACTTGTTCCTTACTTTTTCTTTAGTTTGTACCACCAAACACAAGATCAACGTATAATGTAGAAGAGAAAGAGCAAGGAGGTATGGAAGAGAAGAAATCCTATAAGAATGGAAGGCATTAGGAAATAGTCTAGCGCCATCCTTGATTCTTAGAGATGTTTCATCATTTGAACGTGGTAGCGTACAGTGAGGGGGGGACACGATAGGCCATAGTAGGTGTTCGGAGCAGAGCATTGCTGAGAAGATGGAGATGCACATGCACCTACGGTATCAGACTACTGCACAACAGTGATGAGCATTTCCATCGCCGACTTTGGGGCTTCTGCAGTCCCAGACCATGCCTCTCAAAGTTCCCGTGTAGATGGAATAGTTGGATCTCTGCTGCTGCTAGCGCAACTACCATTAAGATCTGCAGAAGCTTCGACGTCGACAGCAGCGAGTGGAAGATCCCAATCGACAGACAGTGGGAGTACCGGTGAGTCAGGTAGTACTTGTTGTAGTGCTTTGTGGACAAAGAGGATGGAGATTATAAAGGGCATTGGTCTTTTATATGTTAGACATACAATTTTATCATTAAATAATATTAATTTAGTTCTTCATTGGATGGCAATTTAAATAAACTTCGTTCAACATGTCGGTACACAGAGGAAAAATCTAAGTTTCTCATGTATGTGCTGGTTGCATGGCCATGGTACATGGACATGGAGGAAAAAAAATCTTATTTTCAACAGCAAATTTCTAGCCAGCCTTCCAATTATTCCAAGCAGGCATTTAATTGATTATTAGTCTACAAATGTGTCTTGTTTCTCCTTTTGTATGTATATTCAGGGTTGGTTACCTATGTCTGATTAACTATATCTATATATATCCTCTTACTCACCAGCCATATAGCATAACTAACACAGATCAAACATCTCAAAAGAGCTTTATGATTGATGTGCCATATCCATCTTTGCAGAGAAGAGCAGACAAATAGTATTTCTTCCCTTGAGACGGTGAACGGCTGAACACAACCGAGAAATTACATGACCCCTAAAGACGCAGCCATGAAAATTTCGAACCCGCATTTTTCTGGATTTATTCCATAATTTAACGGCGTTATGCTTTCCATGGTAGGCGGCGTTCCTATCGACAACGGGGCGCCAGTGGTGACTTTGTTAATCTCGAGATCTGCCGGCTCAGAGGTGCTCATAGGGTAGGGTTTATTGTTCGTGTGTTCATAGGGGTGAGTGTGCGTGCATGTTGTGGGTATCTGCATTGTACTGTGTAATTCTAAAAAAAAACAATAGTTAACAAGACAGGACAAATATATTGAGATACTTGCATCCTGTCATTTTGTGAACTCCCCCTTTCTTATGCAATCCTCTACGTTTTCAGAATTGCAAATGCTATCCAAATTCTCTTTGTGGACTCATTTCTCCTCAGCTTCTGAAGTGCAAATATGATTCAGACATACCGGGGAACATTTATATTTTTAGTTGTTCTTTATTGATCAAACAAAACCAGAGTAACATATAGCACAATTCACTAGTAGTTATTAAAGTTTTCAAGCAATTTCCAAGTTAAAGGGCAGTTAATTATATGTAACCACATATATGTCACTTGATCTCATACGATTTCACCTATTGAGGAATACTCAATATATATATTTGCAACTAGCATCACCACTCACACTTGCTCTTATAGCATGCTTAGTTCACCATTACCCTCTAGCAACAACCGGTGGAGAAGAAACAAAGATTAGTGGAAAGATAAACATGAATGCATTTCTCCATAAGAATGGGAACCACCAAGAAATAGTCTACTGCTGAGAACACGACTTATGCAAGACATATTTTTGACATCAATTATCTATCATATCCATGTATTGGGCATGTAGAAGTTGAAATAAAGAAATGAGACACGTTTTTTAATTTTCTTGCCTATCAATATCACAAAAATTCCTAATTTAAATTGTGCCACGCGTTTTACATGACAGCACCTGCATGCCTATGTCATGTGTCCTCCGAGAAAGCTCCAGTAGAGCACTGGTGTGTACATCTTATCAGGGTACACATCTTCGCGGTGTGTGTGTGTGTGTGCGGTGTTCCTTTATGTGGATGTGCTTACACTCTCTTTCAAATGGTTCATTTGACATCCCCATATTCAATGCTATTTAGGAACCGTCGTCCTTACAAGCAAACTAATAGCAAAAGGCTCCTTTCCAGAGCGCTTTGGTGACTATATATTTATCAAGTTGACCCACCACAACGTGCACTAGCTTTTTCTTCCCTTCTTTTTCTTTAATTTGTGGTCTATTGGAGGTTTGAAGCTAGAACAGCAGAAACTAAAATGGAGATCGAAGAACATAGAAGGAATTTCTGTGAGAATGAAAGACAACAGGAGAGAGGCTAGATCTTGGCTGCTATTCTACGTGCAGTCCACCAAGTTTGCCCTTGAGCCTGATCGCATGGCGTCAGCGAGAGGTGGCAGTATGGAGGGCGGGGAGGATTCCCCTAACCCTAGTGTGACAGACCTGCTGCGGAAGCTCAACCTCACCGAGGAAGAAGCCGTGGCGGATTTTAGCGACGAGGAGGAAGATGAGGTTTCACTAACTAAAGTAACAACTAACAAGCACAAAAATTAAATGTCTCCGGCAGGGCACACTATTACTGACTTTCTAACTTCTTGCTTGCTGGCTCTGTGCTCTCCTAATCTGTCTCCCTACTTATTCTGTATATATATATGCACAGAGTATGCATGTGTAGTGTAGAGCATGGATCATAACGCTGCTGAACACATGTCATACTTACATATAGCATTAGGAATAGGAGGTATCAGGAAACAACCTGATGTGCCTCGCACCGATTATTTTACTGCGCTGAGCAGACAAGCTTATGTGTTCTTACGTACAATATGCGTCACCAAAATCCTCTGTGTTCATACATAAAAGATATGCCGCAGAAGATGATGGGATTGCGGCTGAGATCAAGACTATCCCATTATTAAAGAACGATGTCACATCAACAACATCTGGACAAATAGTAGAATGAGTGGCGTAGAACAGCGTAGCAGCACCCTCCGTTACTGGCTTGTCAATATCTGTGGTAAAATTTCCCCACTCCCAAGTCGATTTCCTTAAGGTCATGTTTGGATGAATTGAAACCAATAATTAGAAAGTGACCATGCTGCAACATCGTCCTAAGGCCACTAGACCCATGATGCATAGTCTGCATCAGGTTGTTGCCGAGCAGTTTGAGGCCAGTAAGCAAGGTAGTACATGTAGATAGTAGTTTTACAGGCTAATTTGCTCTTCAAACTACAAAGTACTAGCATACGATGTGAAAGCATCATGCATGAGTGTTACTTGATCAAATGAGTCATATGGTATTTTGCTGAATAATCAACACTGCCATATAGACAATTTTTAGAGATGATCAAATTCGATTTTTAGGGTGGTTTTTTGAAACCGCTACTGTGCCATCGATAGTACAAATGAGGCATTTAAGGGTTAGTTTTCAAATTTTCTTTGGATATCCATTTTGATAGACATTTTTATTAAGTCCATTGCCCCACGAAAATCGATTGAAAATCATGTGCCTAGGGGCCGGGCTACCACACAATCGCACATACCACAAGGTCTTATTTTCACACAAGTGTCAAATATGTCCGTGGGGAATCAAACCCATGCATCTTACCTCGCACATCCCTCTCCTAACACTACGCCTCATAGTCATTTGTGACCAAAGTACAAGATGCTATCCTTTTGTATTAACATTTACAAATCTTCTATTAAATATGTTTGCTCCTAATAAACAATCTCAAATGGAAAGAATTAAATCTTTTTTACAAATGGCTCACATTTCTAACAGAGGCAGATGACATAAGAAAACCACCTATAACTATGGCGAGGAGCACGCTCACGAGCCACCCCTGGAAATAAACTATTAGAGGCGGTTCCATTAAGAAAACCCGCAACTAGAGACATATCCATTTTTAGGGCATAGGACCGGTATTGGTAATAAAGCCTTGTATTTCTTTTAATTCACCATTTATTGTATAGAATCAGAAGCAAGCCTTTAAATTAGTCACTTGTGAGATCCGGTTATTAAAGCTTTATTCCACCCATCTCCAAGCAAATAGTTAGCAATAAAAATAAACATTATTTACAAAAGCAATAGAATTAAACCCATCTGCTAAAAGTCAGGGTCTGAGAAGGCATATATAAATAAACACACGGTGACATTTATTGAATACGTGTCCTTGTATATATAAGGAGCCACCTACCACTCGTGTTGGGAGCACATATAATGAACACTGACTACCACATAGGAGTACAAGGCAGCTTTGTGATCATTAACATCATATATACTACACATCAGCCATGGAGCCTTTCGCTTTGCACACTGAATCCTCTCATTCCGATCCATAGCAACACGAAAGATCCTTGTCTTCACACATATAGGATTGAAAGGCATCGTGAAGGAGGTGCAACCGGAGATCAGTTCATCCGAGTGGGGTAGCCCCATCACAAAAAAGACATGGCTTTAGCAAGTCAAACGGATGCCTGACATTGGTCATCCTTTGTGACCTGCAGTCGACAAACAATATCGACCCACATTTACCATCAGCACCTGCTGCAACCGTTCCATTCAGAGAGGAACTCTAGAGCAGAACTACATTGATATAACTGATGAATTGTTCAGGAAAGTGAAGCAAACAAAGAGAGAGAGAGAGAGAGAGAGGAGTGAAGCTGTGTATCTGCATCTGTGGTAAGCAAAGCTTCACCAATACCCTGTGGCACACAACCATCGGCTTCCCCAACCAGGAAGCAGTCAAAATGCATAGCTGCGTTCATCGTCACCCGGTTAAGGTTCTGACTTTGGATTTCTACCAAGTTGGCCACAAAAGCAGAATATGACAACAATCAATTAGTGCTGGTGGCTCAAGTGCTTGAAAAACTTCAGGTGCTCATGTGAGAGGTTCTGGAGCAATGGTAAACTGGGTAGTATAGCAATGTAGTTTTTCAAGCACGTGAGCCACCAGCACTTGGTCCCTCACCTGTACAAGCAGCTTCCAATTCTGCCGCAATTTAAAAAGTTTGAGAATGGCATCAGCTGATTGATGGTCAAATTTGTCTCAATGGTCAGTGGCTGCTGGTGGAACGCTGCAGCAACAGTGCTGTTCCTGTTTGGGCTGTGGGTGCTGGCGTGCTGCTGTTTGGGCTGTGTCTGCTGGAAGGCAGCAGCAGCAGCGCAGCAACACCAGCACATCCGATCAGAGCCATACAAAATATACTGGGTCTCAAACATTCCTCTTTAAGATCTACTAGCATTTTGATGCTCTCATACAGCACGGTTCATAACAAGAAAAAAAACATAAACCATAAATAAATGCCTAAAGTGACTACCTGGTGTGCTAGTCCTTAGGTGCATATAACACCTTACTATACTCCTGATATAGGTAAAATTTCATGCATACTCCTGCCCTAGAGAAACTCTGAAACATTTGGTACAACTCCTTGGCCTTGACTTCAGAGATTGAACGATAGAAAATTACTGTCATCTCTTTAAGCTTTGTCCCCGAATCGAAAATCCGTTTCACAAAAGTAACTTCATGTTCGGTTCCTCCCCATCCACTGATTTCTACTTCTTCAAGGTGATCCAACAAGAGTTCCTCGGTTTCCCACTCTCCTGGCTGAAGCTGAACGCATATGCAGTCGGATGAGCATACAGTTTGGGCCTGACACAAGTATCAACTTAACAAAATTAATTGATGATTGAATGACAAAATGAGAGAGAAAATTGTCAGATTCCTGAAACTTTTGAGGTGTGCCAATGTGTTGATATCAACAACTAAAAAATTAATTCAGCCTAGTAACTAATTGCAGCAATATAATTTTCTACTAAAAGAAAAGGTAGCATATAAGAGCATAATTTCTGTTTATAAAATCACATAAAATTCCATGTAACAGCAACATGCTATTAGTTGCCCAAAATTAAGGAGATTTTGAAGGAGTGGTTTGGGCAATGCAAGCTGCCAAGTTTGGGATTAGATGGAAGATAGGTAATGGAGAGAAGGTGAGTTTTTGGGAGGATCATTGGCTGGGAAACACTAGTCTGGCTATCATTTACTGGCCTTTGTATGTCATTAATGAGCAGCAAGGAAAGACTGTTAGTGAAATTTGGGATGGGGTTGATCCGAAATTAACTTTCAGGAGAACTGTTTCTGAAAGTGTGATGAATCTTTGGTGGGAACTGGTTAATTTGATGGATGACATCTCTCTCTAAAGAGGAGGATCAGATTATTTGGAATTATACTTCATCTAGGAAAATACAGTGCAATCTTTATATGCTGTGATCACTTTCAGGGGGGGTTACCCCAGTCTAATATCAGTTCTGTTTGGAAGCTGGTCATCCCACCAAGGGTGCAATTTTTTCTGTGGCTTTTGTCCAACAGTAGGTTGCTAACTAGAGATAATTTAGCTAAAAGAAGGGAGATAAGTGACTCTACCTGTCTCTTATGTTTAGAAAGAGAGTCTATTATTCATCTATTTTTTGGTTGTTGTGTGGCCAGATTGATCTGGAAGCTAATCTCTGATTTGTTAGATATAAATAAATTCAAGATTTTGAGTCTGTTGCTCGGTTTTGGTTAGCTAATAAAAAGCATAAAGTGACTAACACTGTGTCTTCAGCAGTCTTATGGTCTCTTTGGAAATTACAAATGAGATTTGTTTTCAGGGAAGGAAATGGACGGGCATGAAAGGTGTGATTCTCAAGATTGCCAGGATGCTAAGAAGATGGGTGCCCATGCTGCAGCAAGAGATGAAGGAGCGGGTAGAGGAGCTGGTCAATCAACTGGAAGCAAAAGCATCATCGCCTCCTCAGAAAACGTGGCACAACCTAGGGGATTCATCATCAAGGTCGGCACCATTAGTTGCTCAGCACTTGGTCTCCAGCATTGTGACTTTAGCTCGGCACAACCTAGGGGATTCATCATCAAGGTCGGCAGTGACGTTTTAAATGTGTCTGAGATGTTGCCTTAAGGCTAAACTTGTAAGGCGGACGTGCCTAAACGTGGAGCTTACACTTGTTTTCGCTTTGTGAAATATAAAAGCAGGAAACCTCCTTTTCTAAAAAAAAATTAAGGAGATTTAGAATCAATCTAAGGCATAGGTTCTGAATGGACTTACATAACCTTTTTTTATTTTTATTTAAAAATACTTAGGCCAATTACTACTTCAACTTTCTGTTCACCGCCATATTGTTTTCTTATATACATTACCAAGGTTGATCTGCTTTAGTGTCATCCAACGACTCACCACAGGTCAACAACCATATATTTCAAACAGGCTAAAAATAACTAGAAAGAGAGCAACGATTTACAGCCCAAATAGTATCCAACAGTTAAATCTACAGAGTAAAGTGCTATCATTAGGATATGAAATAAACCATACATCTGCCAAAAAAATACAAATGCAGGGACCAAAACACTACCTTTTTTTTTCCTGTTTCTGTAGAGAGTATTAGGTAAACAGAGAATAGGTTTACCTTTGAGCCAATAGCAACTAACTGCAGCACCAAAGTTCTTATACCAGTACACAATCTGAGAACATGGAATGCGCTGGCCTCAAAGGCATGTCCATTTGCCATTACCATCAGGTGCAAAAATGTGATGTCAGGGAGCACTGTCATGTCTTCCATCAAGTATTGATAGTTCTCTATATCCTGTATTTTCGTAGGAAGTAAAACAAAAGGAGTCATATGTGACAGTTAGAAGGGGAATGAAAACTAAAGCTGTTTCAGTGATTGTTGCTAGCTGACCATTGTAGTGAGCACTGAGCACACATGAAACAGTCGCTATAAGCTAACAAGTTCATTCTGGGTATCTTACACAAAGCATGACCATTGTGAGCTGCTTAAAAGACTGGACTACTTGTTCTCTAGAAAATACTTTGGCTCTCAAGTTTCTTCAAGATATAATGAAAAATAGTAATTAATGAGTGTGCTCAGCAATGTTGGAGGGACCTGAGGTCCTAAGCAAACCAAAACATGCAATGACTTCTACCAATGGTGGTATCCTGTTATCACCATCATCTAGACAATTTGACAAAAATAAAAATAGTGGAAATGAAACATTCTTTTAAGTAAGACACTTGCTTCAATGCACAAGTCAACTTCTTTTATCCTAAACAAAGACTCACAAGTAATATGCCTGAAGTACTTTATTTACTTGCTTTTATATGTCTACTCAGTCTACTCAAGCCTTAGGAGTTAAAGTTCTTATTTACAAAAAAGGGGCATTGAGCACACTTTAATTCTGTGGTAGCCTAGGACCATTCTTAGTCAGCACGTCACATAGGAACCTCGGATGGATACACTAGCATGGTATGGTACTACGATGGCATAGTTCCAGTCTTACAGATAATAGAAGTGAGAACTCACCTGTAGACACAGCAGCGCTAAGGAAAGAGATTCGATGCTGATGCCCTCAAAGTGCTGCAGGAGACTTAAACAAGAGTGATTACGTAGGATGGTCTCGGGTCCATAAACAAGATAATAGTCTGCTACCAGCCATCGGAGATGTTCCATCTTGCCAAAGTGGACAGAGCTCGGATCATATTTATCAGTCCAATCAAGATCGGTCAGCTGAGGGGCCGAGATGTTGGCGACTGGTGGACTCTTGCGAAAACACAGTTCCACAGTTAACTCCCTGAGCTCCGGCGCTACAACAGTGAGCTGAGACAAGGCGTGCAGGTCCTTGAGCACCATCAGCAGCAGAGACTTGGAATGTATGGTGAGATCGCGCAGCCCACGGGCGTCGTTAACGGTGAGCCGCTGCAAGCATGGGCACCGCAGCGAGGACACGGCGTCGCCTAGTTCGCCTGAACCGTGGAACATGACGCGACTCAGGTAGAGCCCGGTGAGGCGAGTGAAGACACCGGTGGGATGCACGGCGAGGCCCTGAAAACCCGAGAGCTTGATGAAGGTGGCCTTCTCAAAGCAGGGGAACTGAAAGGCCTTCTCCTCCTCCTCCTCCACCTCTCCGTCTTCCACCCAACCATGGTTGAAAAGGGTTAGGTCACCGGAGACGCGGCGCGCGGCGGCGGGGAGCCAGACCGCCATAGACTCAGGTGTGGCGCCGTCAGTCTCAACGCGGAGATCCCCGACGGGCACCTGGTGGGCGTCGAGGACGTCGCGCAACCAGTGGGGCTCCGGGGCCAAAGTGAAGCTGAGCGCCGGGAGGAGGGCCCAGATGTGGCGCCAGGAGCGGGAGAGGATGCTGGTCCGGGCGGCGGCGCGCGTGGTGAGCTTGAGGAGGATGAGGACGAGGATGTCCTTGGGGAGCGCGCTGAGCCGGTCCTCGCCTGCAGCGGTGGCGGCGGCGGCATCGTCGCAGGAGAGCCTCTCGCGCTTGGCGCCGCCACCCAGCTCCATCGGGATGGGATTTGGGGATTTTTTTTTATCAGAACCATATTTGTATTAAATTTGAGGATACAGTATAAAGACCCGTTTGAATACAGATACGGTGAGGTAGGATAGAGAGGACAGTTGTTCCACCAACATTGCACAGAGGCCCTTGAAAAACAAAAAAAATTACAAACAGGTCCCTGAGACCTCTGCATCCTGGAGTTTCCGGAATCCTCTGCCGCTGACCACCGCCGGAGGCCACCAGAAGCCCGATCCACCATCCCTAGGTCAGAAGGAGCTCCATCGCCACATGGCTTTGAGAAGAACCGCAGTAGACACTCGCCTTCAAGGACGAGATGAAGCCAACGCTGAAGATCCATCGGCCGGGGACACACCCCAAGCTCCAACGACCATGGATCCAGACTCGCCGGCGACGACAAATGCCGCCACGGGAAGACCGAGTCTGCTCCACTCTCCAAACTTCCACAAGATCCAAAGCCATCTCTATATCAACAGAGCAAAAGACCGGCGGACATACCTCCCACATGGGTTGACGAGTCGCTGGTGGACTCCTAAACAGAGGCTCCACACAGGAAGCCCCTCCTCCACGGGCTTGTTGACGCCGCCGGAGTGAAGCATCGCCAAGACGGGGAAGAGCTCGAGAGGACCTTATTTCCATACGTCGCCGCCGCCGCCTCGACAACGTGGCCGGAAACCTAACCCTAGATACCCTAGGACCTAATCTACACCGCCGGATGGAGAGCCACCGTCCCCACACACATCCGAGGGCCAGAAGGCCGCCGGAGGCGGAGGGGAACGACGACCTCGCCGGCGGGAGCACGATTCGCCTCCCTATTGCCTCTCTCAAACTGTAGCAGGGGGAGAGGGTTCGGGAGAGAGAGGACTGAGCCGGGATTTAGGTCACAAGAGTGGGCATTTCACTTGCTTTGCCACTCTATTTCTTTTTTCTATCTGAAACATCAAAACAAAAAATGACGAGACTTAAAAAAAACAAAATGGCGAAGGTAGCACCAACAACAATTTTTTTTCAAAACTTAGTGAAAATATTATAAGATCTTTGCTTTTATCATATTCGAACTCAAGTTTAAACGATCCAATTTATATTCATATCTATGTTGAAATATGAAATAATTATAATAAATGTGGGCCGAGCAGACCGGTTGGCTTGGGCTGCATGCGAGATGAGGGAGAGAGTGTCCGGCTGGGCCAGACCGAGCCAAAAGCGGAGAAGCAAGAGAGAGGAAAAGAGAAAGCCTTTTTTTTAAAAAATAAACTAGCAAACACGTCGGTGCGTTGCAATAGGAAAAAGGAAAAATTCTATTTAATAGGAGAAAACGAGGTTGCAATAGGAAAAAGAAAAAAAGTCTATTTAATAGGAGGAAATGAGAATGGAAATGCTACATATCTATTTATTTTTTACACTTATCATAAAATTAAAAGGCTATAATTTATTTTATGATGCCCATGACATCCATAATATAAGTTACTGTTATCAATAATATATATTGTCCTATTAAGTCTATTTTGAATTAAAATAGTTGATAATCTTTTTTATTCCTTTGTAAGGCACAAAATTATTTAGTTGTAATACTTTAATTTTCATACTATCCTTATCTTGGTTGAGATGGATATCGAGTTCCATGATTTCTTTTGAGGACCCATAAAAATATGTGATTCTCATATATGTCAAAGTCGATAGGGAATTAGTTATCGTCATGTCAAAGATTGGTCTGTCTATTCATCATTATTGTGGAGATCTCTCTCGAATTTCACATAGCAACACTCGTCGAGGATTATATTGGTATATGTACAACTTGGAGATATACTTATTTTGATTAGATTTGATAACAAATTATTTAAAATTTTAGTTCTCGTTTTAATTAGTTCCCTATTTATTATGATTAGATTGGATAACAAACTATTTGATCCAAGTTTTAACGATAACAATAAGTTTCGTTCCTTATCAAACTACTTTAAAAATGTAGTGTCCGAAATATTTTTTATTAGGAAAAAATTAAGGCTTATATTGATTATTTATTTTTTATATTTATATAAGAACAAATAAGATACTTTAGAAAAGGAAAAACAAAACAAAAAGAAGTATGGAACGGGGATGAAACGGAATGGAGAGCAGAGACATGGACGTTTATGGAAAAGGGAAACCAGGAAAAAAGGACCCGTACGTCTCTACAGAGAAAGAGGACGGAAGAGGGAAAACAAATACGGTGTCCGAAGGATGAAACATAAAATGTGGTTACAATGTGGGGAACCTTTGCTACTAATAATACATCCGAATATGAAAACAAATTGGAAAAAAAGTGTGACAGGCGAGGACTCAGCTTTGGTTTCTAAGGGCTCTATGTCGGAAAAGTAAAAGTCCAAACGTTATTGAAAAAAACAGAAAAAGACCAAAATTAAGAAATTCTTGATGTCCTCATGTATTTGGATTAGGATTATGATTCAAGAAGCCCGGCATATGTCATATATTCCTAGCTATCCACGTTATCTAAGAAGACGGCATATGTCATATATAAAATAGGTGGGTTGTCATGTAGATAGTCGAATAGATACAACTTCCAGATTCTATAGTTAGTTAGGGGAGGGTGGATGAAAAAAATCGCTGGAAATTTTGCCTCTTTATTATTAGGGATAGATAGATAAAGCTTGCTAACAAAAATTGTCAGAAAAGAGCTTGCTAACAAATATGCTCGTGTATTGTAACAAGACGTATAATTTATTTCATGGCGTTTATGCTAATAATAATAAGGTAGTTATTTTTTGCTGAATTTAATTGGATTTAGCGTAACCCTAGATTACGTAAATTCTAAGGCCTATAAAAAAGCTACTCCCTCCGTTCCAAATTATAAGTTACTTTAACTTTTTTGGTTCATCCATTTTACTATGTATCTAGACGTATTATTATATCTAGATGTATAGCAAAATAAATATACTAAAAAGTTAAAGTTACTTATAATTTGGAACGGAAGGAGTAGTTCAATAAAGGATCTTTTTAGGAAACAGGAGGAAAAAACCTATTGAGCTCATTTTATAGATTAAGTATATACAAAAGTTAAAAGAAATTGTAGAAAAGAGGAAAACCAAAACATAGACAACTATTCTTTAAGAAGAGATTTTTTTTAGGACTTGTACTACGGAATGACTGGAAGAGAGTTATTCTAACTCCTATAATTATGGCTCTTGAGTTCACGGACTAGATAGTAATCCAAACATGACTCTTAGCTCTCATTCATCTCATACTACCACTCTTAGTAAAATTGGAAAATACTCTATGCTTGAGAGAGTAGAAGGACATATGGACTTGAGAGAGAGAGAGTGAAGGACGAAAATTTAGGAAGAGAAAATTTTGGACCTTAATATTATAGCGGATATGCTCCTGTGTTGCAATGAAACATACAACTTATTATGTCATATGTTCCATTCCCTCAACCAAACAGATAGCAGACTAGATCGAGTCCGTCCCATCCCATGACATTCCCCAACCAAACATGGATAGTAGGTGGTAGATTATTAACTACCTACACATAATGTTCAGAGATATATAGAACTATGCAATAGTACTCCCCTGTCCTAAAACAATGTCACTCTATGCAAATCTAAATTAAAACAAATGTATAACTCCATCGTCCAAACACCAAATCCCGGTTATATATGAGTACTCAAATGGAAGTCCTTCGTCGTCAACTTTTAATTAGTTTGAAAGCCTCAGTAAACCTTTAATCTTTAACTAATTCCAATAAGTAGCAATCGCCATTGAGCATGACAGGGTGATGTGATCCTTGTTGCTTTGTATATATTTGGGTTTCAAATTGAATTTCATGGACACTAATAACTCCAAGCAAAGTATAGCACATGCAGGCAGTGTTTTTAGCTTCTAATTTGTTCTAGAAACTACAAAATATTAGCACGCGAAAACCAAGCCAAAATCCAGACATGGCAACAAAAAAGATTGAGGCCATGCAACACGAGGGTCTTCTCAAGATCATGCATGAGTGTACTTTGTACTTGCTTGATCAGCCGAAGTACATGAATTTTTTTACATTTTTAATTTGTTGAATCAAATGGCTTCAAAGTGTAGGTAGTAGGTATCAGTATGATTGAATCCAACTGATCGGAAATACTACGAAACATTGTCACATTAATTACAACCACCAATCCATATATTAATTAAAACTTGGACCTATCATATTGTGTATATGCGCGGCTCTTTGAAGGTGGCATTACTATCATATTGTGGACTATCAAACATTGTCACATTCTGGTGCTCTCATTCATTCCTATCATAAACTGAATTAATACAGAATCATTAGCTGAGACCTAAAAATATGGAAACAAGAAACATGAACATGCATGAACACTCTGTTTTGTATAAAAGAGTAAATATGCTGGGTAGCTAAGTTCGGCACAACGGTGGTAATGGGATGGAATCAAAGCAGGACACCATGAAGAGACACCATGAAGAGCGATACTGCTAGAAACCTTATTACTGCTAGTTGACCATATCTCCAGTGGAACACCTTGAGACTTCACCGCTGCACTTCATTTCGGTGCCATTGCTCTAATCAGGAATTTTCTTGGTTACTAAGGAAATTTCGAATCCTGGTCGTATGTGGACACAAAAACTCAGAGTACATGGGAGGCTATTTCCCGGTGACTACCATTCCTAGTGACTACACAACACATGTCGTTTATTTCTGTCTCCTATATTGCCTGATATCTTTATCGGTTGATTCCGGTTAGGGTAGGAAGCGCAAGTGCGATGGTGGTGCTTCTAGTACCAAATATATATAGCAATACTCCCAAAAGTAAGCCATCCCAATATATTATTGCTTGCATTTGGTAAGTAATACACCCTGATGGACAGCGTGACATGTTTGCATTTGTGACACTGAATCACATTCAGAATGCTTATATTTACTTTTAGCAAAGTACATTTCATTTAATTTATTAATGGGATGAAATGATTTCGTTGGACTCACCAACTTTAATTTTCTTTATATTGATTTACATTTGGAGCTGGCTGTAATTAAATTATCATTCCTAGTCACAAGCGAACTTTAGTGCACATGATGCATAGTGCTATGTACCGTAATTCTCATCGGCCCTCGATTGATCAATAACCAATGATATGCTGGAGTAGAACACATCACAGCATTTGGGTGGAAGAAGACCTGAAGAAAGCGATTGCGCTCCAGCAAGACTACTGGATGATGATGCATATGCTGCAAATTTCCACCGAGCAATGAGCATGAACGGTGCGTGACATAGGGTGTCCTCGCATTGAGATCTTCTCACCTTGTATTTGAGCTTCTAAATTAAATTAATTAAGGTCCCAATTAAGAAAAGACTACATACGTATCCAATGGTTTTACTTTTAGGGCTATTTTGCTTTGTAGACTACATTCTATTACCACATGAAATTAAGACATGACAAAACATCAACATGCCAACAAAATTGATGGCATACAACGAGGATGACAGTTTCAAGTGACTCATGTGCATAATTGATCAGTCAAAGCAAGGATGTTTTAATTAGCTGAACATATTATCAAATGTTCTCAAAGTATCTGTAGGTATATCAGTTATCATGATATAACTGAATGGGCTACAAATAGGTATTGAAAGCCCCAGCCAGCCACCCCGCCTAGCCTCCCGCGAAGCTGACACGTGCATAGGTGGGGACCCCTTGGGACCCAACCCATCAGACGCATAAAATCTTAGATCAAGCTACGCAGAAAAGTTTTTATTGCAACAGTGCATAAAATCTAGTGGTTGCATGAATTAAAATCAATTCGTTACCGCATAAAAACCTCTCCGCAATCTGGACGTTACACCTGACAGCAGCTCACGCATGCTGACACATATTGACACATGCCTGCATACGCCGTCCACTCTAATCTCTTCCATTTTTTCACCACAATTTCTCAATGAAATATCTGATTCAAAAATGGTTTTCACCATTAAACTCCAGATATTTTTTTACATGATTCAAGATCCATTGTGAATATATTTTTGAAAAAAATTTAAAATTCATAATTTTGCGCATTATGAGATATAATTTTATGCATCCGTCTATGAATAGATCTTGTGAGCGAGAACATAGAAACATGGACACGACCTCGTGTTTTTCAAAATTTGAAATTTGAATCATGACACGTAACGACCGATTGGATGCATAGAATCACTGACCAAGATATGTAGGAAAGTTTTTGACGCCGAAGTTCAATAGAAATTAGTAGTTGGATGAATAAAAACTAACTTTATTACCGTATAAAAACATCTCCACATGGAGACGACCTTGTCTTCTTCGAAATTTAAAATTTGAATCCTGGCACGTGATGGCCAATTAGGTGCATGGAATCAATGGTCAAAATACGCATAAAGGTTTTTGGTTCCACGTTGCATGCAAATTAGTGGTTGAATGAATAAAAAATAATTTTGTTGCTGCGTAAAAACCTCTTCACGAGATGGATATTTCACCTAACACAAGATATAAATTAGTAGTTCGATGAATAAAAAGTAAATTTGTTGCCATGTAAAAACAACATAGAACTGCTCCAACAATGTATAAAAACTTATACTCACAAGCATAAGAACATAAAAATGCATAGAACTGCTCTATTGTGTGCATAGAAACTTATACACTAAGAACACAAAAAAACAACAAACAAAATGCAAATCCTTTGCCACATCGCGTCGCGCCGTTGCCGTTTTCCACCCAACCAACTGTCACCGCTGATTCGCATCATCGCCGCCGCCGTGGACTGCACGCCACCAACTGCCACCGCTGCTTCGCACCAGCACTGCCGCCGTAGACTGCGTCATGCAGCGGACCGTCACCGGAATGGATCAGAATGTGTAAAAACTTAATTCATTAAGTATAGAACCCATGAAGCATAAAAATCCAAAAACAAATGCACAAAAACCTATTCACTGAGTGGATGCATAGAAATATAGTAAGTACAAATCAAACATGTCACTCAAGTAAAATGAACAACTTCTATATATAAATTCATGCATAAACATACAACCTTTTAGTTCTAATCAGGTCTCAAAACATAGTTGAACATGCATAGAAAAGTATACATGCAAGCATAGTAACCAAAGGAAAGAAAAAAAAATTCTAGAACTAGTGGCTGGTATCCCATCCCTGCAAAACAATCTAATTCACAATTTGTATTCAAATCACATAGACACACAAATGAGCAAATGTATCTACAAAACTAGCAACCCAGAGTGCATAAAAAGGAAGCCAATATGAGCAGATCAGATCATCGAACACCAGCGTGCTTCTACCTAAAACTGCACGCGTAGAAACCTTGCCGCTAGATTACAGAACTAGTAGCCGCCTACCAGCATCAAAAAATAAGAGTAGCTAACTATCCAAATATTGAGATTTTTAACTTCTATGCATCCAAAAAATAATAAGAATTGTACCAATAATATATAGAATACATAGCAAGTTACAGTTTAGCCATGCATACACAACTAAGCATCGAAATCACCCAACATCTTCAAAATCATATTTTCACCATGCATAGAAACCTATGCTTGCAAGAAAAAAAATCCTAGATGGTCAATGCTGTCAAGGCCGCCCAACCCTATCCCGAAGTCGCCTAGGCTACCTAGCGAGCCGGCGCGACGCAGTCACCGTCCGCGCGGCCACCTCGATGCAGTAGGCACACAGTCATAAAAAATAATCTAATTCACAATTTGTATTCATAATTTAATCTCATTCCCAATTTGTATTCATAACACATTTTTTGCGAATTGTATTCAAAACACATAGACACACAGTCATAAGGAAGCATAAAAAATTAACACACAAGGCCTTGCATGTTGCAAGGCATTCGATATAACAGTTTGTGTGTGGTGGCCATATTGCAATGTGCATAGAAAAATAACATGAGAGATCACCTTCGTCGACAAATCCATGCCTGCATGTGACCATGATGCAGGTGGTCCTCAACAATCTGCGCACACTGTGACCATGATGTTGCATGACCTGCGGCGGGCAATCAAAATAAAAATAAATTTTTACAAGCTAGTACTGTTCAAGAGGTAGACAAAACAAGTATAAAAAGCAAAAAGCAAAATAATTTCCTATGCATAGAAACTTATGCATTCAAGTGCAAAAAGCAAATTTGGGGCTGCTTGGTAGTCTCGCTGAGCTGAGATATTGCTCAGCTAGGCAAGCTTGCCAATTCCAGCAGGGCCCAGCTTGCCGCTACAGCATATTTGGTTCTTTTGCCGTGTAAGCATCATCGTTTGGTTGTCTATATAACTTGCCGACCTTGCTGCTTGAGTTTTCCGGCAAAGTACATTAATTTCTAATGTATTCATGTATAGAAACTAATACAGTACAACTTACGATGAAATGACTGATACTTGCATAAAAATCAAATACAGAGTAGATATCAAGTAGCCATTGTCTAGCCTCAAGTAATTTCCTGGCACCACAAGACGTTGCAGCAGGAAAAAAAAATACTAAAGCACAGTTATTTCAGAACAATCAGTAATCAAGCGGTGTGAACAGAGCAAGTCGGGTGGCTATGTCACTTTGTAGCAAATAGCACATGTTACCCCTTGTTATTAATTTCTTCCACAAGAGAAGAAAATATTGCACAAGACTCAAACTGTAAGATGTCCAAATTCAAGCATATCTGGAGTTTACTGACCAAAATTATCTACTACTAAAATGTGTGGAAACACCCATACTACAAAGGGCAACTCCCGTACTCCACAGTCCACACTCCTACAAAACATTAAACAAGTCAAGAACAGCATCATAAAGTAATCACAGTACTCGTGGTGACAAGCAGACATAAAAGAAACATTCGTCCTTCTTGTGATAGACTAATCACAGCAAGTCAGCAATCACCGCACATGGATGCACAATAAATAAAATAAAAGAAAAAATAAACAAGTGATCTGGCCATGGATAGAAAAGGAGTACCTTGTAGTGCCAGGCATGGACAAGGCAGCGACCGTGGTGGCTGGAGCTAGAGGAGGCACGAGTCCGGCCGCAGGGCCGGCGTCGCGCACGGCGGTGATTGGCAGCAGCTGGAGTTCCCAGTCCTTGTCGACAAGCGGGAACTTGGAAAGGAAGGTGAGGTAGGTCTCGTAGGTGGCCGACTAGCCGATGACCCAGACCGTCTGGCGGGCGGCAAATCTGTGCGTCTCGAGCAGGCTCGTGATCTCTGCCACCACCTGGCGAGCCGCGTCCTGCAGGTCGGCCTCGTCAAAGCACCAGGTCCTTGAGGTTGCCAATGCTGGCTCCTCATCCGTGTCTCTACTGGATTTGGCCTAGCCTGCTGCTCACCGTGTCGCAGAGGCATCTTAAGTATGCATAGAAACTTTGTATGCATGCTGCGAAACAGAAATTTTGTATGTATATGCATAGAATTTTTCTCCGCCCACCTTCTGCTCAGGATGGAATGCGCTATCCGTGTTGGTCGTGACGAGCTGCATAGAAAAATTCTGCTCAGGATAGAATGCTCAAGACGCATAGAAATTTTGTATGTATATGCATAGAAATTTTCTCAGGATGCAAAGAAATTTTCAGCAATCAGTGAAACAAAGAGCTGTAGTAATCTGAGCAAAAAACAAAAATTGTGATCACTACTAATTCTAGCTATTTGCAGGAACATCCTACTTGAGAGAACCTAAAGGATATAACAATTGAAGATGAACCTATGGATTAAATGTACAAATTCATCAGGTTGTTGCTTGTTACAGAAATAGTGGATTAAATACACAGAACACTTAGAACAGATAACTGACATTCAGGCAAACGACAAAAGATCATAGCAAGAAGCATAAATTATTTAATAACTTATTTGCTCTGCACCGATTCTTTAATCATAGCATCAAGCGCATACATCCTACAACTCTAAAATCTTACGGATCTGATGCTCCAAAAAGTTTCTACAGAGAACTAACAATGCAAAGTGCCGAGCAACAAATCCACCGAGGATGAAGCGCTTTCATGTTATTGCCGGCAGCAGCTGCAAGAGTTCAGTTCTTGGGTCAGCGGGGAGTCACAACAGAGGAAACTGAATTGGAAACAAAGAAGAGGGAAGGGATTGCAGACAAACCAGACAAGGCGTTCTGCTGGTGTTGTGCCTGGTCGCTTCGGGTAAAGGCCGAGCAGCACCACCACCGGCTCCTGAAGCCTGAGGAGCATACGTGTTGGATATGAAGAAAGGGCCTTGCGGGAACAGCGGCTGTTTCATCGGGCTGCTTCCGTCCGCCCCGGCCCCACACCGATCCACCTCCTACGACGCACGCCGTGGACCTACTGGGGGCCGACTTCTCTGGCCACCTTGCAGCCCTCTCCTCGGCCCCACGCCGCCGTTTGGCAGACCCCACACCCGCCCCGCTCCACCCTGCCACTTGGGGCCGGGATCCCGCGGCCCTCTGCCATGCGGCATCCAGGATGGAGAGGGGCTGCGTCGTCGTCATGGGGTGGGAGGCCGGCCACCGGGATGGAGGGGGGCGCCGCTGCCAGATGGAGGAGCTCGTTGCTGGGGTGCCGTCCGTGCGGGATGCGGGATGCGCCGCTGCTGGGGGCCGCTGTGCCCGCATGTCGGCCGCGCCGCCCATGCCGGTTGGAGTCGATGAAGCCCAGTCGCGACCATCGGTGAGGGGAGGGTCGTCGCGGCAGATGGATCCGCGGTATCAACCAGCGAGCCAGGGGAGGCCGCGCGACCACCGAGGTAGAGACGGGTTGCCGCCGCCGGGTGGGAGAGAGGGCGCCGTGGTGGCCGCGCTGTCGCCGCGGGGAGGGCCGCACCGTCGCTGTGCAGGCGGGGTGGTCCGCGCCGTCCATGGGAAGAAAGAGGGTGGGTGCGGGGTGCTCCGCCACCGGTCCAGCCGTCCGGGGAGTGGCCGTAGGTTCCCGCAGCATCTCGCGGTGCCGTGGCCGCTGCTCGTGTGCTGTGAGAGAACGAGAGCAGAGGAAAAACGAGATTCAAATGATTTTGAAATGGAGGAGCTGACGGGTGGGGAGGTTTGGGCTGGCTCCACGCCGACGCCAGGACCACGCGGCGTCGCGCCTGGTAGCCTGGCGTTCGGGTTACCCGAATTTTTCGGGTGGGGTAGTTCGGGTAATAAGAAATTTGGATAATGAAAAATGTTACCTGATTTTAGTCCTGAAATATCACTACCCGAAATTTCGGGTACCTGATAATTCGGGTTCGGGTTCGGATATTCCCGAACTACCCGATATTCAGAAAAAACAGCATATGTTAGGGGCTCGGTTGCGTTCGAATAGGGTTCAGATGGGGGCGTAGGGGGATTTGGGGAGTGGGGTTGTGGGGATCTGGGGGCCACTGCCGCTCGCCCGCTCGGTCTCGGCTGGAGCCTGGAGTTGGCTGCGTTGCTAGGCTATGTGCCTGTGTAAGCTCCTGCGTAGTTGATGGACTTTGAAAAGATCGGGTAAAATGGGTAATTCGGGTACCGGGCAGTGCTACCTGAATTACCCAAACTAATTTCGGGTATCTGGAATCACTATCCGAAGTAGCAATTGGGTAATTCGGGTCCGGGTAGTTCGAGTTCGGGTAATTCGGGTTCGGATATTGGGTAGCGGGTAATTTGCCCAGGGTGAGCGCCTGGACACGTTGGTGGGAGGATGGTTCGGTTGAACTGGCTAGCTGTAGTTTGAGCTGAGGCTTCCCGAAGCCTTAAGCTCCCAATATCATATATATATATATATATATATATATATATATATATATATATATATATATATATATATATATATATATATATATATATATATATATATATATATATATATACCATGCGGTGCTTCAAGAGTGCCATTCTATATATCTATATATATTTTCTACCAGCTTGCTATTTAGCTAGCATGGCTTGCTTCTTCATTCATCCAGCAGAAGTGTGCAAGTGTGCATGCATATGCCACCATTAGCTAGGAGCCTGTTTAGTTCCTCCCCCAACTCAAAAAAGTTTGCGTAGTACCCGTCACATCGAATCTTTGGACGCATGCATGGAACATTAAATGTAGGTAAAAAAAAATAACTAATTGCACAGTTTGTCTGTAAAATGTCAAAACGAATCTTTTAAGCCTAGTTAGTCCATAATTGAATAAATTTTGTCAAATAAAACGAAAAGTGCTACAGTAGCCGAACCCAAACTTTTTCACCAACTAAACAACCCCTAGGAATCTGCTCAAATCCACCTGAAGTTATACTGTAGGAATGCAAGGCATCGGGATGCAGGTTTCCACCTGAAGTTTGCTTTGGCTATTGTTCCACCACTATGCCTTGCAGGAGTATTAATGATGTGGGGAAATTCAAAGTCGCGTCCTATCATCAACACTGGTGTGGGAGACTAGTTATACATTCACACATGGATCATGGAGCAGTTAGACGCCAACATCTTGTTTTTATGCACAATTTGGCCTGCTACTAGTATAGGAATATTAATTAGCAATAATCACCAATTCAAGGTTAGACACAACTACCACGGTTGCATTGGAGAGCTTGCGCGTAGCGATGCTTGCTTTGATGCAAGAGTCAATTGCAGGCCAGTTGTGGGTGACGTAGCAGTGCACACTGCATTAGGTAGCCCATGGAAGAGAGTGTGTGATGTGGTGGACGCCAATGCCATAAGCTGGCCATCAATTTAAGGACTAATCAGCGATAGTGTTTTCTAAGGCCAGTCTCAATGGGGTTTCATCAGAGTTTCATAGACATTAATTATGCTGATGTGGCACTATATTTATGAAGAGAGATGATAAGAGTTTCATGGGAGCAGAGAGAGTTTCATGGGGATAAAACTCTTCTGCACTGTTTCCAAAATTTGGATGTGTTGGAAACAGTGACATGAAATCCCCATTGAGACTAGCCTAATGGTGCCAACTAGTATGTCTACTACTACTACAATGATTAGTTTTCTCTTGCTAACTGTATCTAGAACTATTATGAGGCATATAATTAATTACCTACTACACACAAAGAGACATATATATTAGTTATTGCTGTCGGCCGTCAAATATTCGTTACCAGTTTTTAGATTTTTCAATTCAAAATTTGTAATATTCAAATTATCCCGGATGAAAAAATGTTCTATATCAAACTTTGTAGTAGACAATTTTTTCCATTTGAGATCGTTTAGGGGCCAAAATATTAAAAAGAGATAGGAGAAGCTAATACAAAAGAATAGCATCTATCTAGTTACATGTAACTATGTGGTTTCGTGGTAAGGGGATCGAGTGAATCCTCAAGGAAAATTGCATGACTTGTGGGTTGCCATGCTGAACCATACGGCAGCCGCTTGGGCATGATACTGCTTATGTCAACCAACTCTAGAAATTGATTTTTAGGACAACTGCTTGTGTCAATGGTTCCTAAAAATTGTTGCCATGTGCCCATGTTGAACCATGCGGCAGCCGCCTGGGAATGATATTGCTTATGTCAACTGACCCTAGAAATTGATTTTTAGGACAACTTCTTATGTCAATGGTTCCTAAAAATTGATTTTCAAGGACGATTGCAGTGTCATTCCTATAAATGCCTCATTAGTAGTCAAGGACGATTGCAGTGTCGTTCCTATAAATGCCTCATTTTTAGTCAGTACCATAGGTGCAAAAATCTCCCTTGAAAATAGATTTTGAAGGCGTCTAAATTTTTTTTGTGTTGTAGTACCAGTGATAAATAAGATATGTTTCCCCACAGAGCAGGGGCCCTACTTGTCCTTTTTTTTTCCCTTCAGCTTGGCATCATCATGAACAAGAGCAATAGATTTTTTTCACCACAGATATCTCATTTTTTTAAAATCAGGGAGCCTTTTCTCCTCATTCCCGTGCACTGTGCACGGGAATACTGTGGTCTCCGGGGATCGAACCCGGGATGGCCGGCAGAGCCTGTGGCCTTCTTGCACTAGCCACCGCAAGCTGCCGCTCGCTTGCCACAGATATCTCAATTTGTATTAAAGGATGGAAATAATTCTTTGTTATCCTAGGAAGAAGAACTAGAAAGCGAGGCTAAGAAGGCTAATTAAACTACTGCCTGATTAAGACCCTACATCTAGCTGAAAGAAGAAATAGGCTTAACCTTACCCCAAGAGTACAGGGCTTAAAGCAGCTATATCTCTTCCAGAAGTCTGACACCCCATTGTTCTCATACTCAGTTTCATTATGGTCCTATGCACATAGGAGGTTGCTGGGGTAAAGTGATCATCTCATTGAGCCAAAGGATGCTAGTCCAGTTGGTCTAGTCACTCCAGCGGCAACCCCTAGATCCTGAGTTCAAACCCGGCTAGAGTAAAAAAAAAACCCCTCGCTGCAGTAGTTAGGGTTCGGGAGGGTTTTCTCGGTCGAGGACTGAGAATCTTCTCCTGTCAAGTCTTGTCCGGCCTGTGGACTGTGTGTGCGCGCCTTGATGCCGCACGCCCAGGTCCGGCAGGTGCCTAATACCGTGGGGCGGTCTGTACCCCACCGGCCGAGTTTTTCTTTATCATCTCATTGATGCTTGCCTTGAACAGACTTGCCAAATAGTTAAGAAAGAACACGTTTTTGTAATTCCTCCCGTGGACGTTTTATCAGTTTTTTTTGTTGACGAAGGCATTGTTCTGACATTTTGAGATCGTGCATCATAAGGCTGAAACTTACAAAACATGCATCCATTAGTCATTGGGTAGCCAGTTCGATAACAAGAACCAGCATTGAGCAAAATTTGGAGGTCTATTGTTTGCCCCAATCATACCTTTTATAACCCCCCACACTACTCTTAAAACATTGCACTAAAAAAACAAATGCTTGATATTTTCATTTTGTGTAAAAAAAATAGAAGCTGGGACGGCCTTACTACGGGTGGCTGGATAAACCCGCTGTAAAGTGCCGGGACTTCTAGAGACGAGAAACTACAGGCGGCTGAAGGAACTGCCTGTACAGGGCCTTTTTACCCGCCTCTATAGTTCATTTTTGTAGTAGTGTTAATCAATTATATGTACACTGATGCAAGATCGTCTCCTCGATACATTACCTCAATTTTGTCAGGAAGATTTTGGCGTGGGGGTTTTGTATGATAATACAATGAAGTCTCCAATCGCAGCAAGAGGAGTGCTAAACTGTGCCACCCCGCCCGCGGTAATCGTTGTGTCTGACCTTGAATTGTGGTCTAGATACCAGCCCAAATTATGAGTAAAAACATGACATCATTGGCTTCTAACATCTCCATGATCCATACGTGAGTGTATAACTAATCTTCCAGATCAGTGCTGTTGCTCATCATTCAGGCTCCTGCCCCTCACAAGTTCATCATTCATCAGAAAAGGCATGGTGATGGAACAATATCAGAATCGCCCTTCAGGTGGAAATCTACATCCTGATGCCTTGTATTCCTACAGTATGATGAGGACGTACTGGACCGAGCATATTCATGCTTGTTTTACATTTCACCTTTTCCCTAGCTAATGGCGGCACATGCATGCACACTTGACTGCTGGCTGGAATGGAGAAGCAAGCCGTGCTAGCTATAGGCAGGTAGCAGAGTGTATATATAGAATGTCAGTCTCGAAGTCGAAGCCGCTGTATAGAAGTAAAATTTGTATTATTCTTTCATGATAACAACGGTGGATAATTTATATGGAAATATAGGGTTACTTAAGTTGTTTGCCATAATAGTGTAATTTTGAAGCAGATTATATCTGAGTCCTATATTTTTGCAACAATGACTGACTATACAAAATTGGCGATTAGATGAATTTCTCTACTGTCTAATACTACCTGTCCCAAAAAGAATGCAACAACAGGTTGCATGTGCCAGCTAAGTGGTTTACGTTTGACTAAGTTTTTAGTGAATAATATTCATATTTATGGCTCTAAATTAATTTATTACGAAAATACATTTCGTACTTAATCCAAAGTATTTATTTGATATCATAAATGTTGATACTTTTTTATCTATAATTTGTCAAACTTAAGATACTAAAACATTACACTATGCTAAAATTGCATTCTTTTTGGAACGGAGGGAGTACAATGTTACTTATTGGTTCCATTTAGACCATAATATATTAAGAACCACCTTTCAAACAAGCAAACCAAGAGAAAACCAGGTCAAAATAAAACATATGTGTGACCTATTATATACTCCACATACTTATATATTAGCCATTAGTGCACCTTGGGGCTCCCCTTTATATACTTGTCCCTTATTTTTCTTCGGTCTGGCACAACCAGGAGCAAGAGCAATATTTATAGTAGTAACGTTGTAAGAAGGAGGAGGTGTGTGTGGCTTGATGCCAGAGAATCTTGATTCCAATAGTAAGAATGGAAGGCATTAGGAAATAGGTTAGCAGTCTCTGACAATCTAGGCCTAGCTTTTGGACTAGCACGGAACCTAGATTATACTTGTCGATAGGATATAACCCATGCTGGTTGCATACACAGTGGAGTATTTTCTTTTGGCTTGAAATTGCGAGCCAACCTTCCAGTCATTCCAAAATGTCATTTATTTGATTTAGAAGTCTATAAATCTGTGTCTTATTCCTCTTCCTTTCATACATATTTTCCTCTCAGCTCAAATCAGCTATGTCTTACTTTATGTATATACTCCTAGTCACCAATTATGTAGTATAAGTAGCATAAATCAAACAATGCTAAAGAAATTTGTGATTCATGATGTGGCTAAAACTTGGACTAACGTCGGGTGGCTAGCTTGTTATCACATGTGGAGATGTCCAGGTTTTAGCCACCCGACGTCGCCACTTGCTCGAAACTTTCTCAAATTTTTACCACAGCCTCCGCATGCGATGGCAAGACACGTCGTCAAGTTTCGTCATTTTCGGACTCCGTTTCAATTTTATAAAATTTAAAAACACTTTTCACGCGCGTGCCTCGGCGTGTTCCGACACCAACACGGTCGAAATTTCATGCGAGGCCCCGCACACGGCCTCAACATGCTCCAAACATCATGAATATCATTTTCTAAATCGCCGGATTCCATTATTTCATGTACCTGCAGTTCAAATCTAGAGCTGCCGGAAAAAATCAAAGAAACAACAAAAATCAATGAAATATAGCAAAATAAATCAAAATGACCCCAAACTTGGAATATATCATGTACTTACTGTAGCAAGGCAACACAAAAAAACTAGGATCGAAAATCGAAAAAAAAATTAATTCTTTGCCGACTGCCATGAGTGGCAGTTGGCAAAGAGCCTTTGCCGACTGCTAGGGAGGATGGCAGTCGGCAAAGAATTTCTGAGAAAAAAATAAAAAATAACCTTTGCCGACTGCCAGGGAGCAGAACAGTCGGCAAAGTATTTTTAAAAAAAATTAAAAAAAATAATTTTTTGAAAAAAAATAATAGACATTTTGCACAGGCTATCTGAAAACACAACCTGGGCCTAGACCTTTTATATAATATATAAATATTATTTATTGTTAATTGTTTGAAATAGTAGATAAATAAATATACACCTGTATGTAGGAAATAAAAATAATTAAATAAAAAAGAAACTCGAGATATTTATTGTTTGAAACTCGAGATAAATATACATCAGTCTGTCTGACGCCAAAAAGAAATGGCCCCCACCTAGCTCACTTGACCGAGCGGCCCACTAAAACGTGTGCCATTCCGGCCCATTGCCTTGCCCATCCATCCAGCCCAGGAAAACAACATAACCCTAGCATCTTCTCCTATCTCCGACTCAGCTCGTCTGTCTAGTCTATCCCCCGCGGCTGCTTCTTCCGGAGATGGCGGCACGGCTGCTCCTTCTGGAGATGGCGGCGCGGCGTCCTACTCCTCTCCTCCAAGCGGCGACCTCCGAGGGGCTTCCGCCGACGCCGGTGGCAGCAGCTTCTTCGAGCAGAGGTGGCCTGCGGCAGCGCCTTCGAGGAGCTTCAAACAGCGGCTTCTGAGTTCCTGCCCCCAAACCCTAGACCCAGAAGAGGACCATGGGACCGGCAGTCCCCGCGTCCGAGGGTGGAGCGCGCGAGGTGATATACTTTTCTTCCGCTCCCCTCTTCCTCCTCCACTCAGTCCTGATTTGGCTCTGGTTCCTGCGATTCGGGGGCTCGGGGCACGGTCGGCGCAGTGCTAGTCTGTTCAGGGCATATAGGCATTTTTCGAGGTTGCGAGCTGGAGGTTCATTCACTAGCTGGAGGTCCTTTCAGGTTTCGTGATTTGTGTACGTCTAGATTAGTTCAAATGTTGATTTTCTGGCATCCGCAATATGGACTGCAGATACCATTTTGAAGTCATTTTAAGATCTCGCTTTTGCTTTTAGGATTAATAAATCATATTTTTGCTTCTTCTCTTGATCTCTGTATGCGGATCTGTTTATGTGCAAAAAGAAAAAAAAAGGACACTACAACATTTAGCCGTACGCAAGTTCATAGATAATAGATAGTCTGATGAGGCAGTGCCTTTTGTTTCCAATTTTCAAGCAAAGGCAATGAACGAGAGGGAGAAACTCTCCTAAGTTTTGCTATCCATGTTCATATAGTTGTATTCACAAGTCCAATTTATAGGACACACCTATATAAAGATTAAAACTTTACAATCTTGATCAATAATTTGGCCCGTAATTTATAAATGCTGTAATCTAACTATTGTAATATACTCCATAATGTGATGTTGTCTCCCTGTGAATGAAGGCAAGCTGATGGTTTTGGGCTGCCGTTGTTTTCTTTGTGAAATACATGGGTAAAGTATGAACCAACAAGTTTCAGAAATTTGGCATGGTGGGGGCAGAGATATTCGGAATTTACATGGATGGGCAGTACGAATGTGCTCTCCTGCACACTTTTGAACACTTGTCTTGTTCAGAATATCATTACTGTTACGCTACCTTAGTACAATTACATTTCTTCAGCATGCAAATAAACAACATTACTCAACAAAAATTCTGTCTTTGAATAACTGTCTTTCAATAAAGTTCGATAAAATCCAATGTAAAGGCTCAGGCCTGATTCGGCGCTGGTTCGTGCGATTCGGGCCACAGCCGATGCAGCGCCGGTCCGTTCGCCAGCTGGAGGTTCCGAGGTTGGGAGTCAAGGGATTGGTCAGCTTAGCAATTCAGCACATAGGAATATATTTGGAAGGGAATTACTAATATTCTGTCAGATAATGGAATAGATACAACTAAAAACTGCAGCTGAAATAACAGCATGCATTCACTAGTGCCATATGACAGGTTTCTAAATCCACATCTGAGCCCAACACATAGCACCTGACTACCTTCTAGGATGATGCATTCACTAGTAAGTATATGCAAGATTCTAGGTTTACATCTATATTCGAATATCAATTTGGGCTTCTGTTTTTAGTGAGATGTTGCTATTGCCTGAATATGGTATCGTAAGACTAGGCTACTATGAAACATGCTTGTATATTCTGATTCTTTCACTACAACACTAAACACCCTTTTGCATCGCATAACTTGCAACACTAACAACTCATCGCAGGGCTCGGATGTGCAGTAGTAGAGCAGGTATTGGTTGGCAGCTCCCAGATGTGTTGTGGCAACATGGCAGCTTCCAGATGTGCAGCGGCAGTGCGGTGGCTCTGCACTGATGGCGTGTGTGGAGCATGAGTGGTCAGCACCCTCTTCCTCCAATCCTGGTCCTTGCTTATCAATGTTTTTTTGACAACTTCCTTGCTTATCTAGGTTGAGTAGTTCGTTCGTTATTTTTCTCTGATTACATTGATAGTGCTAGGTATTGCTGTTAACTTTACAGGCCATTGCATCGGGCTCAGGCTGCACCCTGCATGCAACATGGCAGTATTAATCTGACTATCTGAAGCAAATTGTGCTACTTGTACAGGCCATTGCGGTGGCAGGCGCTGGCGCCGCCGATGGCTAGAAGGCCCGTCCCGTTGGATCGGCAGGCATATGCTGCTGCGTTGCGAGAGCCCGTCCCGATGGCTGGAAGGCCTGTCCGCACGAGGCAGGATAGCAGGCTCACAGGCTGCTGTGCCATGGTTCGTGGTGCTTTGCAGGTACTACTTCACCTCGTGATAAATCCTGTCCTCTACTGATTGTGGAACACTTTGGTTTTGTTTAGTGGATACAAAGAAAAATGAATACTTTTGAGTCTCCACAGAATGCAATCCAAACGGCGTACTTGAGATTACAATAGAAGAATAATGATCTAGCCTTTTATGGACTGCTCAATATAGCACAGAAGATTTGCTGCATGATGCTTTGTATTTGATACTCTCATTAACATGTTAAATAGGACTAACAGTGCTTTCAGTTTTGGATGGTTTTTCCTGTGTTACCTGGTAAGATCTAATTTGCAAGTTTATTTTGCATGATTAACATTTCAAGTAGTTGTCACTTTTCATTTAGCACAGATGAAGTCATTTTTTGCAATCATGTCTGGTGCAGATCCACATTTATTTTTGCATAATTGCTGCCATTGCTCCACCAATTGTATTTCATGGGAAATCATTAACGTAAGTTTGCCAATCCTTTTATCTAAAGTAATCAAAGCCATCAGTTGTTATGGGCTTGGGTAATGTGGGTAAGCACCATTGGATAGATAGCCAGTGACATTGGCTGCTGGGAAAGGAGAAATCAATAAATCATAGATTGGGATCACAGATTTCGGAGGAGAAACTTGGTTGATTCTTGCTTGATCATAACCCATAGTTGGCTGACACTTTTATATGGATTTCTACCTTCATAATAAACAAGGTCACTATGGATTGCAAGAGATAATTCTGTAATTTTTCAGATATAGGGTTCCAAACAAACAACAATTAATGATAATTGGGCATGTGTGCCGCCTTGTTGGATGGCTGCCCATGGCCATATTATGAGTATAGTTAGTTTCAATTACTCAGTGCTTATAGTTGAGAATTTTCTATGAAAGGTCAGAAATAAGTTCTTCCATATTCTAATGCAAGGTCTGAATCTTAAATAACTCAGTAAGCTGATTAATTTAATGCTCTTTTAAAAGATATGGCCGGTCATGTGCCAGTTAACCTCTCAAATTTCCTCTGTAAGGTCTGAATCTGAAATATGTCAAAAAATTGATTAATTTTATGCTTTTTCAAAAGAATATGGCTTGCCATGTGCCAGTTCTATGTCTCAAATTTAGCAGCTGAACTGTTCTTTGCTATATGCTTTATTGGGTCTGTAAATATGTTCTTAAACTCTTAAACGTATTGGTTTGAGTGGATGGTGTGAAAATGTTATTCATAGTTGACCTATTTTTTAACATCAATTTATTATGCTTAGTCTGATGCAGAACTTTTTTTAAAAAAAATTCTTGTCAGTGGTATTCTAGCTGCGATTGACACCTTCTCTGAGCATGTGATAATTGGGGTAAGCTGAGTGGTGGACACGCTTTTCGTGCCTTTTCAATGCATCAGACACGTGATGTCTGTCAAATCTTGGGGCGATAATAAGAATCAATACTTCTCTGTTGTAGATCTTTTACTTTGTGGGGTTTGCACTGTTTTTTCTAGAGACACTGCTGAGCATTGGGGTTCTTCAGGTATTAAAGTTTTTCCCCCTCAACAGCCATCACTATGCTACCTTGACATTTCAATGTTTCTGCAAACTAGTGGATGTTCCATTGTGTAAGAACATAACAGTACAATTATCTTCTTAGTTGGTAGTGGTGTGCCCTTTTGCATATGCAGTCTGTATGCACATATGAGTATTTAATTCATTGAAATTTCATAAACCTGACATATGCTTGGATTTGAAATTTTGTAAACCCCAAGTGGAGGCTAGTTTGTCATACTGCGAGGTAATTGCATGTCCTCAGCCCTACCTTGAAGCCCCCCTTTCTTCTTGTGTGGATTTTATAAACCTGAAAAGAAAAGGCTGAAAAGAACATTTCAAAAAAAAATCTTTCTTTGCCGACTGCAACTACAAAAGCAGTCGGCAAAAAAATATTTCAAAAAAAAATTCTCTTTCTTTGCCGACTGCAACTCCAAAAGCAGTCGGCAAAGAATATTTCAAAAAAAAATTTCTTTCTTTGCCGACTGCCGAGAAACCAGCAGTCGGCAAAGCCTGCCGTTAGGGCTGACGGCGCCACGTGGCTTTGCCGACTGCTGGCGTGGCAGTTGGCAAAGCCTTTGCCGACTGTGTGCCACGTGGCAGTCGGCAAAGCCACCTTTGCCGACCCAGGCTTTGCCGACTGCTCTTTGCCGACTGCCACGTGGCTTTGCGGTCGGCAAAGCCTTTGCCGACTGGGTTTAAGCCTTTGCCGACCGGGGCAAGCAGTCGGCAAAGAGGCGTTTTCCTGTAGTGTTACTTGTTGACAAAAAAAACTGTTTTAATTTATAGGTCTTATAAAGGGACGGCACTGGCTTTAGTTTTAGACGCAGTTGCTACAATGTGAGGAGCAGAAGGAGCTAGTGTTGGATGCATGCCACAATCTAGAGAATGTGGATATGCATATGTCATTTCGCGTCCATTTTATGACAAATTTTGAGATGTTTTTTTAAACTCTGTCCAATCGTTGTGGTGTGATGTTTGTAACAAGTGGTCTGTTTCTATTTTTGGAGGATCAAAACAGATATGTGCAAAGGATAGAAGGCAGAGGGTCTGTTTGATTGCCTGGACGTTTTTGCCTGGTTCGTATGAGTTGGGCCAGGGTAGGTAGAGGATGGTCCAGTAGGTGCAGTTTGCTATGTTTGGTTGTTTTTCCCAGTAGAGCCTGGCCAGATAGGGATCCTGTTTGTTTACCTAGATAGCGTTATGTGGTCACCTTGGAAAAGGATGTGGTAGAGTTACCCACAATTTTTTTAGACATTTCCATGAACAGGTTAAAGGCACATGCCATTCATGGCTGCAGTCATGCAGCCGCCATCCATGGCAACCACCTGCTCATCCACGTTGTCAGCCGCAGCGCTCGTCTTCGCGCCTGTCTCGCTACTGACCCCTGTGCGGCTCTTGGTGGAGCAGGCGCCGCTGCCTGCTATGGCTGGCGGCAACCCTCGGTGCAGCCCGCGTGACACCACCGGCTGGCCGACCCTCGGCCGAGGGCCTTCTCTCCTCCGGTGTGCAGTAGCAGCAGAGGCGGCGTCGAGCAGTAGAGGCCCTCCTCTCCACCAGTTGAGCAGCAGAGGCAGCCGAGACCCCTTGATGTCAAGCAAGGCGTGCAGCGGCGGAGGGGCGAGCACAGCAGGCGCGCGAGGTGGCGAGGCGCGGGCATGGTGGGGGTACGGTGAGGGGGCACCGGCGGTGAACTTTGGGAGGCCGGGGATGGGGAAGGATGAGGAGCCAAGGAGGAGTGTGGCGGCGGCGATGAGAGGAGTGCCGCGTGTCGCGGTCGCGGCTTGCGGGTGAATGAACCAGAGGTGACGGAAACGAGCGCTTGGTGAAGAAGAGAGCCAGGCCCGAAAAAAACGAAGCCCACTTTTGTTCCCTGGCAGCCTGGCTCCAGGCTGCTTTAAACAATGTGGGAGCCTAGCCCATAGAGCGTCTAGGGAAACAAACATGACGATCTGCAGCTCATGAGCTTGTCTTTGGCCCTCGTTCAGGTAAACAAACACGCCTAGAGGAGATAGAGGCTAGCACCAGCACTATTGGAATGGTTTTAAAATAAGCACGTACTCTCTCCAGGTTGGTAAAAGAAGTCATTTTGTACAAGATTTGGGTCAAACATTGGGAATATAAATAATAAACAACTTTTAAGTTGTTGAGCATTGAAATGTGAAAACCATATGAATAGTGTCTTGAAATATATTCTCAAAAAAGGATACATATATCACTTTTCAATAAGTATTTTTATAGAAATATGAAGTCAAAGTTATACTTTGGAGACCGTGTCGTTGTCTAAGACAACTTCTTTTACCAACCTGAAGAGAGTATCAGTTTTCTTGAATGCAACATAAGTACAGTGGCTCATTCAAGGACGCTCACCAATAAGCACGAGTCCCCTGGGGCCTCCCATCCCTACCATGCATAGAGTTCCTTAAATCCCTGCCGTATATTAAGGAGAATGATTGGATCAAAGGAAATTTATGTCTAAAAGTTACCTTAGACCTAATATTGGTGATCCTCAATGGCTTGTTGGAAGGGACATCCCTACCATGCATAGAGTTCCTTAAATCCCTGCCGCATGTAAGGTACACATTTTTTGCTCGGTGGCTGGTGCTGTAATAATTTGAAAATGTGTGAGTATTAATTATGGTAGCTAGCATTAAATCAAACAGATAAGTGCTCATTTCTGTATAGAGCAAAGTTTAGACAATTATGTCAAGATTATACAATTATAAAAATCCTTTAATTTGTGATGATTTATTTTCATCAAAGCTTATAGGGCCAAGTAGGTCCTATTGTCAGTGGCATGGCCCACATGTAGCTTGACGCTACCGACATGAAAATTTCCAAGTTAACACTTTGCACCCAAGTAAATTTCATCAGTAAGATATAGTTCTTCACTGAGAAATAAATTTGGGAATGGACTGTGTAGCACATGATGCCAACTCGCTATGATCCTAGTCTTGGTGACTAGACCATTAGTGGAAATGATGGATACGATGGTGCCTAGTCTTGATGCACGATCAGGCTTTTGATCACAAAGACCCGAACCTTGCAAGCGTAGCACCACGTCTTCTCTAGTAATGAATTGTGCGCTACTCGATCGAACTCGCCAAGAAAGCTAATCCATGTCTGTGGATCAAGAACACAAGCAAGAATAAGACGCAACTCAAATTATAGAACAATGATTAATCTCATGAGTTGGGTTCTATGAACTAATATAAGGCAGAACTCAAACCCTAAAAACGATTGAGGCTACTGAATATATAGTCCTATGGAACCTCAATACATTACATGGCCTAATAACGACCCAAAACATGGTGATGCAGGACACTGACAGCTGGATGCTCACTTGTTTTGACAATTTCCATTGACTCCTTACTAATTGTGATGTGGGACTATTGCCATTGGAAAGGTTATATCCTTATCTTTTCGTGCATATATAGAACAATAATATTCGAGTAGTCCATATGTGATGTGGGCAACAATTGTAGTGGGGCTGCTTTGGAGTTCGCGATGGACTCGAACTTGATATATATATTAGGCCTCCATTTGGCATGGACGCCCAATATGGCCTTCTGAGGAGGTTCCCAGGGGGGTGGGGGCATTCTAGGGTGTCCTTCAGGTGTTCTCTACATGGTTGGAGTGTGCTCTAACTTGTGTCAAGGTCCTAGAGTGATTACAAGGTCCAATGCGAGCCTGCATGCAGCATCTGGCAGAAACAGTAGCAACATGTCATGATTATTTGGAGGTCTTAATGATGTGATATTGAGGTAGAACCAGATAAATTTGAAAGCCTATCAAATAAGCCTTCCATCAAGTACTCATTTTTTTTGAAATAGGAAGAGTTTTGGCCTCTGTGATTGTGCACAACCGAGTTCTTACAAGTTTCCAGGTCATCTGCTGATTACATTCAAAAGGGATAAGAGAACACCAAATTGTAGGGAAAATCAAAAAACAAGTTCTACTATTGTTTGTCCATCCATCGTTCTTGGCAAAAATGTCCATCAAATACTCATGGACCTCAATCACACTTCATATAGAAGAGTTATGGCTTTCTCAATAAAGTAATGTTGGGCTGCTAGCAAAACGAATGTTATTTCCATCCTTCACCTGTGCACCCATGGTCTCACTACACTCACCAAACGGTATTATATTATTGTGTTTTATGTGGTGCTTTGGGGGTGCCCTTACATATATAGTATCTGTTGCTAGCTATTACCCAGCACAACTTTCTTCTCCCTTTGAGTCAGTTGTGTTCAGCCTCTTTATGTTAGGAACATGTACCCTATCATCTTTAGAAGGCTATACATTAGGAATAGAAGGAGCCGGGATGCAGGTTTACGCAATTTTCTTGGATTCTGGATACATGAATCTGTTGGGTTAACATGCTTACTTTGATCCTGGCGCTGGCCCCAAGAGACATACTCATGTCTCTGAACATTCAGTGGAGCATGACAGTGGCAGTGTGGAACATGGTTGTGTTTGCTGCGATAGACGATAACATAGAGTCGGCACAATTTCATTATTTCCAGTATTATTATTAAGATGTCATGTCACTATTGACTAAGTAAAAAGTGACGGCTTTTGCTTAGTGGATGTCACTTTTGAGTATGTATTCAAAGATGACACAAACTTCATTGCATAGAGTTTTTTTCAGTGTTAAAAGTTTGACAAGTCATTAGTGGTGCCTGCTGGGTGTTGAGCATATTACCCATCACTATTGCTGGTTTACGCTTATCACTATTTTCTTGTTCTCACATAGTGTATATATTTGCCCACAGCACAATACGAGCTCCAGTTTATGTGTACTTGCCCCTTGTTTTTCTTGAGTTTGACATCATATCAGGTGCAATAGGGAACTGATATTTACAAAGAGGAGAAAGAGCAAGGAGGGGTGTGGCAGAGAAGGAATTCCTGTAATAAAAATGGAAAGCATTGGGAGAGAGATTAGGTTAGCACCAGCGCCGCTCTTGTGCTTTCTTAGGCATTCCTGTAATAATACGAAGCATCATTCAGGGTGGTTGAGTGACTATATTTGTCAAGTTGATCCCCACGTATCATCCACCACCGCGGACACTTACTTACTTTTCCCTTTTTTTTCCTTAAGTTTTGTGGTCTCTATGAACAAAGGCAACATAAATTGAAATAGAGGATAACAGAGAGAAGCAATTCCTATAAGAATGGAAGTAGCCAGCAGGAGGGAGGCCAGTAGAAGCACTTATGAGTGGTTTCAAAGTACATGTACATAGAATGTACGTATCAGCTTCCTTGAATGCAACGTAAAAATTAACACTCATTGTCAGATTGCATCCACAAAACAGTGATAACTTGCATTATATTATGTGTACCATGCGGTGCTTCAAGGGTGCCATGCATATATATTGTCCCTTGCTAGCACAACAATGAGCCAGCACACAACTTGCTTCACTAAACCCACATTGAGCCAGCACAACTGCTATTATATATATTTTTAGAAGACTATACATTCAGAAGGAAAGGAAGGTGCCAGGATGCAGTTTTATACAGCAAGTTTTGGATCGAGGGAGACTGGAGACTTTTGGGTCCACATGCATTGTCGTTTGACCCTAATTGCAGCACCGGGAGAAGGCAAGTTCCTCGCAGCTAGTCCAGGTTCAGGTTATAAGCAACCAGCTAGCTAGCAAGCTCGCCTTGCTTCTCCATTCTAGGCAGCAGTTATGTGTGGATGCATGTGCCACGATTAAGAAAATGGTGAAATGAAAAACAATCATGAATCTCCTCAAATCCAATCCAGTACTTCCTCATTATACTGTAAGAATGAAAGGCATTGGAATGCAGGATTCCACTTGAGCTTTGCTTCATCTATTCTTCTACCTCCATGCCTTTTCCCATGAATGAAGAGGCAGTCATGGGTAGGAGCGTGAATGACGAAGTGAAATGCATATTCGTATCATTTACAATTACAACATGATCATGGAGCAGTTAGAAGCCAACAGCCAGGGGTCTGAAAAAATAATGCAAATGCAAATGTAGGGTGACATGGAGCATGCTCGAATGCCGCAGATATGGGATCTCATAGTTTGCCTAAAAATGTAAGGAGGCATATATCTCCCACACAATTGTTGAGAGTACATATAATGAAAATTAACATGGTCATGCTCTCCACATTGATTTATCATGTTTTTCACTTTTATCCGGTTCTGCAGATGGCGTCAATTTCCTTCCTCGCCCAAGGCGGCTGGTTCTCTGCCGTCATCGCGTAAATCGGGACAGCACGCATCACCAATTTGATCCACACGAGCCTTCCGCTTCGGGCCATCAGGTTGACGTGGCATGGTGGCAACTTCCTGGCAACGCCCTCGACAACTGATTGGAAATTGGATTTTGGTATTTGCTTTGTGCTCAGTGGAAGGCCGAGATACCTGATGGGGAACTGCTGCACTTGACAACCAAGAATGGACACAATTTCGCCCAGTGACTCTTCCCCGCCAAAAATAGGAGTAACGGAGGCCGGAGGCTTCGCCGAAGATGTGCAGGATTTGCTTAACAGCCCTTGGTTCCTGGATGTGTGGCCGGATGAATAGAACGACATCATCGGCATATAAGCTACACTGAAACATGACTTCAGGTGGTTCCATCCTCCTCAGAACTCCATCAGTGGCCGCTTTCTGGAATAGCCGGTGTAGAACATCTATAGCAATGATGAAGAGCATTGGGGATAGAGAATCACCCTGACGAGCACCTCGTAGGTGCCTGATTGGTGGCCCTTTCTGGTCATTGAGGATGATTCTGGAGGTTGCAGTACTCAGGAGCGTCTCAATCCACCTAAGCCAAGTTTTCCCCGAACCCCCAAGCCTGCAAAGTGTCCAGCAGGAAGGGCCAAGACAAGGTGTCGAAGGCCTTTGAAATATCCAATTTCAGCTGAAGCATTGGCACTCTCTTCTTTCTAATTAGCACCGCCGCCCTCTGTATGTATTTGTAATTGTCATGGATTGATCTTGTCCTGATGAAGGCTTTCTGGTTGCTGGCGATCAATTCATGTAGCCTTGGCGCTAGCCGTAGTGGAAGCAGCTTGGAGATTAACTTCGCAAAACTATGTATCATAGTTATCAGTCAGAAATCTGCAGGATAGTTGGCGCCCACCTTTTTGGGCAACAGGACCACTAGAGCGTTATTAAGTTTAATTTGTCCATGCTGCGGATGTTCCCCTAGGCGAATGCGACAACTGCAGTCATCACCTCGTTCGAGATGGTTCCCCAGCTCGACTTGTAGAATGCACCTGTGAAGCCATCCCGCCCAGGTGCTCGGCCGCTTGGCATGGCTTTGATTGTGGCCCAAACTTCCTCATGAGTGATTGCCGCCTCTTGTTCAGAGAGGTCGAGAGGCTGGATGCCCAGTGCCAGAAAGTTCAGTGTCGTCCCTCCTAAAGCTGCAGTCCCAAAAACGGCGCTGAAGTGTTCGTGCAGCACATGGTGCATGGCGTCTTGCTCAGCGATGAGATGAAAGTAAGCCATGTTGGCATCCCCTTCCCTGGGCTGCCGGACGCGTGATCGCTGCCGTGCCAGGGTGCGTTCAAGAGAGGCCAAACCAAGGCAGCGCATTTTCATTCGCCTCCGCAGCCCTAGCTCTTCCTCCGAAAGTTGCCTGCGTTCTTGTGCTCTGTCAAGCCGCAATACCAGCTCCCTGCCCATCAGCAATTGATCCTTAATTCCCCCTATCTTTGTTGCTGACCATCGCTGCAACTCGCGCACAAGCGCCCGGAACATGCTATCCAAGACAGATAATGGGTCCTGTTGCCCGGTGGGCTGTTGCCAGGCATTGGCCACGACTTCCAAGTAGTCGTCAAACTTGGGCCAAAATTGCTCAAAATGGAATCTCACCTTGGACATCTGGCCCATGTTGGTCTGTAGCAGCAATGCACAATGATCTGAAGCATCCGTTCCCAGAGCGCGCAGGTGGGAGTTTGGGAATCTTGCGTCCCAGTCAATGGACACCAGAACCCTGTCAAGGGCGTACCAGGGTGGGTACGTCCCTCTCATTGCTCCAGGTGAAGCACCGGCCATGTAGGTGGAGGTCCTGAAGCTCTAGATTAGCAACAGTTCGCCTGAAACGACGCAAGTTGGCTCTGTCAATTCTGTCATTGCTCTTGTCTGCCTCATTCAGGATTAGATTGAAATCCCCAGTGACAGCCCATGGCCCTGGGCAAGCGTCACGTATGGCTTCAAGCTCGTCGAGGAAGACCACCTTCTCCCTGTCCTCCTGCGGTCCATAAACTGCAGTGAGCCACCAGCTGTCTTGGACTACGCCATTTGCTGAAAGAGGCTTGATAGCGACTGTGACTGTAAAGCACCCGATGAGGACCTCTGTGAAAGCAACGTCGCTACACTGTCCCGCGACAAGTATTCCTCCGCGAGTGCTAGAAGCAGGCAAATACGCAAACTCGCTGAAACTTACACCAAGCAAAGAGAATACAGTGGACTGTTGAATTACATCCAGCTTTGTCTCCTGAAGGCAAACGATCGTCGGCCGGATGTCACCGACTAGAGTACGAACGCAGTCTCGCCGGGCCCTCGCGTTGAGGCCACGCACGTTCCACGACAAAATAGATATGTTATCCATTGGCAATTGCATCTGTGCATTTGGAGGCCGCACTAGGCCGTAGCAGCCAATGGCCGCCTCGTTGGTCTACGAGCCCGTGTCGAACGCGGCAACGTGGCTCGCTGAGATGTTGGAATCGAAAAGCGAGTCGAAGGAGTGCTGCGACGCCGGAGGCGGAGCAAGTTGCTGTGCGAATCCCATCTTTTTTTTGGAGCAGGACCTCACCTCTCTTGGATGCCCCATCTGCTGAGCGGCGATGCGGCGGCTTCGTTGTGGCACTGGCGGCTTCTTGGCTGGCAGCTTTTGCTTGGGCGGTGAGCGAATGAGTTGCGGTGCTGACGTTGGATGTCCAGCACCCATGCACGGTGGACCCGTTGTTGGCAATCGGGGCCTCGCCGTCGACGACGCCTCGGTTGCATCGGAACCCCTGGATGCGGGGCCCGGTTCCCCGATGGAAGTGGTGCCTGTCGGGGTTGCCGTCGTGGCCGCTGTCGCTGTTGTCGGAGTCCGGCAGGGAAGGCGGTGGCGAAGGGCTGCTCGGGTCGAAGTCGTAGACGTTGCGAAGATGCACGAGTACTCGATAGCTGAGGACGTCCTTCCGCCGGAGGTTGCCGAACTGGAGGTTGTCCGCTGGGACGGCATGCACGGGCTTGTTCTCGGCAATGTGCAGCCACACCACCTTCGGGATAGCCCGTGGGTCGCACGTCCAGGCCGAGAGCTTGTTTGCTGAGAGGTCGATCATGTCGGCAACTGGAGCCAGCAGCTGGGGGTCAAGATTTTGGCCCAAGTGTCCTCGCCCCAAGCATGTGGGGGGACTCCCTCGAGCTCGATGGCGACCTTGAACTGCATCGTTGCTCCTTCCGTGTGAGCCAGGCGCATCCATGGATGCAGCACCAGCCATGTCCCGGGCACGTGCAGCGGTGGCACGGCCAGAATTCTGTCCCGGATCTCCATGGACTGGCACCGGACAAGGAAATTCTCGGGGTAGAACGGAGCAACGGAGAAAGCCCTCTGCCACTCCCTCGATGTTCCGGAGGGCCCGTACAGCGTCGGCGACGGCCACAGTGCGCGTAGAGCCAGCCGCATACCAGCCTCCGTGGCGTCGGTGGCCGCACCACGCTGAATGATGACCGTGCTCTCCCACTGCCTCTCCTCAGGGTGGCCCGGTGGCAGGGGCTCGCGGTCGTCCGCGACGGAACTGTCGGCGGCCGCTGGGGGAGGGGAACGTGTTTATGGATGGATATATGGTACCAAGATTCTACGGATGATCTTAGTGGTTTAGTGGGGCCCTTGTGTGACGTGGTGGATTCACGAAATTGCTGAGAATATGATAGTGGGCTTTTGCTTTTATAAAAGATATAGACAGATAGATTTGTTGAATCAAATAGTTTGTGTGTAGGTAGCAGGTATTAGTACAATTGAATGCAATGGAAATACGTACACTCAAACACTGTCATATTAAATACACTCACCAATCAATCAATATAATAAGTTGCTTTATCCTATTGTGTAGTAGGGTGCTCTGAAGATGGCATAGATATATAGTAGCAGCATGTATCTGTTACTACATAGCTACCTTACTACCAAGAACAGTAACAATTGCTTCACGATCCCTTCCAGCAGCTAGCCGCTCATGCTTGCATGCATGCCAGTATTTTTAGTAGTATAGGAATGGGAGGTGCCGGGATGTAGGTTTTCACAGTCTATTTCCCAGCTGGCAACAGGAGCTTGCAGAGTTGAACGAATGGCACAAATCACACCTCGCAATACTGAGAAGATTGGACCTAAGCATGTTTAGCTGCCCACAACTTTGTACAATATGTTGGAAAGCCTGAGGAATGAATGCTCATGTTGCCCACAACTTGCTGCAACACCCAACAGGGCTGAACTGCTTATTAAGGAAACAAGAAGTCGATCGAGTGGCGATGGCATATCATAACATGGAACCTCCAAGAAGGCAAAAATGCTTGATGATCCATCTCTCTCTACAGTGAAGTTTATCATCGTGTACCTACACGATGGTTGAGTAGAAATGATATACTTGTCAATAATTCTGTTCCATTCTAGTGGCCATTATATTCCAGCCGATCATCAACTGAACCAACTCATATGTACTATACTTTCTGAACACAAAGATCAGTTGTTGATATCTACATACAGGCAGAAACAAGAAACTTGAAACACTGTGTGGACACTCTGTTAAAACTAAACAATAGAAGAAGAGCAATAGTTTATGTCTTCCTGCAGGCAGCGTCGCTAGTTACCATTTGGAACACCGCCATCAAGTGGTATTGAATCCGAGCAGGAGGCAGATATGGCCTTTGCTAGCTGCGGTAGCCTAGATGACCGTGAGCCATTCATTTATTTTGATTGGACGGTTACAATCAACTGTTACCTCCTAAGAGGTAATATGTGAAATACTTATTTGTTTAATTTTTTTAATTTATAAAATAAGATAAATAAGGAAAGTTTTTTATATTTTTTTTCTAAATTTGATTGATGCATGCATGATTTGACAAATATGGTGTTTTTCGTAACTATATATTTTGATTACCATGTATTTTTGAGCATCTCCAAGAGTTTGCCAGATCAACTTGGCATCCATCTATTTTTGGCAAAACAGAAAAAATTGTGCTCCAACAGTTTGGCATCCAACTTGGCAAATTTTAGCAACTTGGCAAATCTCCCCCCTCCACGTGCATATTTGCGCGCTGAGCGCGAGCGCGCATCCGGCTTCGTGTGCGGGGCTCTTCGTTTCTTAACGGGGCTCTTCGTTCGCTTAGCGGGGCTCTTCGTTTCTTAGCGGGGCTCTTCGTTCGCTTAGCGGGCCTCTTCTTATTTTACCAAGTCCAAATGGCAAACTCTTGGAGATAGTCTATTTTTTCACTTGCCATATATTTTAGCAAGTTACCAAATCACGATATTTGCCAAGTGAATTTTGGCAAACTCTTGGAGTATATGCGTGTTAGTTTGTGGCCGGTAATGTGAGTACGTGTACGTGACATACATGTGTGTGTTAGCATGTGTATACGTGTGACATGAGAGGCCGGTTAACGTGACTTGCATATGTGTTACAGTGAGTGAGTGCATGCAATGTATTACTGTTTGCAACTTTTGAATCTATTAGTAAAAATACACGATTGAAAGGTTTTTGATCCATGTAATGTATCATGTCACTTTAAAAAAATAAGTGTCGTGTCACTTTAAAAAAAAGTGTCATGTCATATATATACATATCCTATAACTGATTGTCGTAGCCTTGCGTGATTAGGGGATCTATCACTGCTCACGGAGAAGATTCTCCACGATATTTTCTCCCGTCATTAGGGGAATTCATAGAGGGATTATTTTTTTCTGGATTTTTTAATTCATTAAGTAAAACATAAAATCAAAAAAATCAATGGCTCAGATTGATTTGAGATATTACCTCGTTAGAGGTAAAAGTTGTACCTTAGCATTCACTGTATTCTGCTGCACTAGCTATGAATGATCCATCACTCGGTATAGGCTACTGGCCTAGTGCGATAACACTACCCAACCAGCTTCATATAATTCCCAAGAAAAACTGTGGCCAACGAATAACATGCGATGGATAACTCCTAGTGGATGCCCTTAGCATATTTCTTTGCACCTTCCATTCCAATCGAAGTGGTTTTCTATATTCTGCATTACTTTTATGGTCTTGTCTCATGCACATTATTAAGAGTGAAAAGTGTGATGATCACAGTTTGCTTGAATTGGAGTAACCACTACTTTTTGGTCATTGCCTCACATAGCTTTGTTCCTTCCATCTAAACCCTTGACTCATAATTGTTTAAGAGAGAGCATGATGATAGACAATGAAACAATACCGCACTGATAATGGAACCATTAACTCTTGTTCTAAATAAGGAACGGATTAAGCAGCTAGTGCATATGTTTTTTTGCTGAGTTAAAGGAATATGCACAGGAAATCAAGCAAATCAAAAGCAAGTGTCTTACAAATAGAGTAGTGAATCGGGTACATCTGCGCTAGGGTCAATCTTCTTGAGCCTTGAGTCATTCTACTACTATCAGGAAGGAGAAGGGTAAATAAGTTTTGGACGGGGGATGAAGACTCACTACACCACAACACCGAAATTAGCGATAGACAATCTGACGCTAAAAGCGGATACAGCGCCAGACAATCTGACGCTAAAAACTTATAGCGTCAGACTTCTGCTGACGCTGTAAGTCCTGACGCTAAAAGTCTTTAGCGTCAGACAACACTTTTAGCGTTAGATCATCTATTGCTCTAAAAATTTATAGCGACAGACAACCCGATGCTACTCTTTAGCGACAGACAACCCGCTGCTACTCTTTAGCGACAGACCATTTGATGCTACTTATAGTTTTACCGTCAGATGGTCAAACGAGATAGTTTTCAATGGTTAAAAAAAATAAAAATTTCTCCGTGAGCAATTATTACAAATGTCACACTTAGCTTCAAAAGTTCATTCAGCAGATACACAACTAGAAATACAACTTCAATAAAGAATACATGCATCTTCGCAAATTTGGCCAAAAGTTCACAGTAGCTCACAAAGGTAAGCTCACCATCACATCTAGTTCCTCTAGAGACAAAAACAATCCTCCAAAACTGTCACACCCATTTATCGACCAAATGGAATGCTTACCCTTATGTGCGCCCAGAGATCAATCACACATAAGTTCATAAATTATAACAGAAGTATCAAGGCAAATGTTATTACATCACGATATTTAAACACTTAGTCTTAACACAAATGTAGCGGAAGTATAAATAAAAATCTCTCGTGGTAGCTCCAGTCACAGGTACATTGACTGGTTGACAGCAAGACTAGTAATCCTCAGGGAAGTAGGCGTAGTAGTCGCTATTACCTCCATCTGTTACCCATCCGGGATTTTTATCCAAATAAGAAGAATAAACAAGCGTAAGTACATCTCGTACTCAACAAGTGTAACATGGGGTTCATGAGGCTCAAAAAGGCATAATCATTGGTTTATCAGCATGTAGCTTTTAGTTAACATGATTTTAGCATATCAATAGCATCAATAGGTCTCAATGTAAAACCATAAACATATGATCCATGTGAAATGATTAATGAATAGCAAAAACATAAACATAAACAATTATTCAACTATTCCATAAGGGTCTAAGACCACTCGTGACCGTGAGCACGGCTGTTATAACAGTTCTACACTCTACAGAGGTTGTACACTTTCACTGTGAGTCGTGTTACCCAAATGCCCGGGTTAATTACTCCCAAAACACTACCAAGGTGAGCAGGCAGGGTAAACACTATGAAGTCTTTCGAAGGTTCGTCTAACAAGTTAGGGCCATTAGATTCACTCGGCAAATAGATGTAGAGCCCCCCTTCCAAATGGCACATTGACCCGCAGCCTATACACGTAAGGACAGAGGCCGCACTATACCCGATTCGTCAAGCCATTCTTACGCCAAAAAGGTTACCTCTAACAAGCTAGAAAAGGTCCTTCTATATGACTAAAGCCAGAGCCATATAGCCCCCATACTGTAAATCCCGGATTGTCGCTTATAGATGAGTCCTTATGGAGAGCAATTTGAGCATCAAAAGCAACACACATGCTCTAATCCCCTTTATACAATAATTAAAATCATATTTTAATGTTTATTGCATATTCCTCTAATCAATTTACATGATCATAGTCCATGTTTAAGCACTAGCCATACTAATCAATGCATCATAATGGGTACCAAGGTATAGGATCAATCACTAAGTCATCCTTAACAAGGAATAAATGCATAATGACATTAATTGCATAAGGTGGATAGGACAACAAGGATAATCCCATGCTATACTTGCCTTGCTCAAACTGGTCCTGAAGATCTTGCTCGTAGTAAGGCTCTTGATCTCCAACGAATTGCTCACCGTCTATACTCGATCAACCATTATCAACAATACACATCCAGAGGCAATCATGCATAGACAAACAAGGCTATAATTAGAACAATACACTAATAGTAAGAAAATAAGATAAAAAGTCTTTAAAACGAATCTACAACTTGCTAGGATCACACAGACGCGAAGATCACGAAAAACGGAGCTAAAACAACAAAGTTATGAATTTCCAAAGATTTCCTATAGAAAAATAAATACTTTAATTAAAACTCGAAAATAAATTAATCTAAACCTACTGTACAGTTACATCATTAGATAGAGCTCGCAAATATGAATCTAACGCAATTTGAATGGATCAAATCAGAGTTAAAACGAAGATTCTACGGCTAAAACAATCTGAGTGGCAAATCTGTAAATATGAGAAAGCGTATTTTTCTTTTTCCGAAACGAATTACGTTTTTATTAAATCAAAACGTATTTTCCCGGTTTACGCTTTGGATTGCGGGTTACATATTTGAAAACTCCAGGGGCTCTTTAGCAAAAACACCAGCGAACCGGTATCTTCTAATCTGAGCCATCCGTTTTAGATCTGACGGTCCAGATCAATCGGGGGAGGGAACGGGCGGCGCGCCGGCCGGATTTGGTCCCGACGGCGACTCGCGCGGCGGCGCCATCGCCGGAAAACACCATCTCGCTCTACGGTGCACAAAAACGCGAACGGAGAACACCTGCAGGTAGAGAACTCGAACGCGAACTCACCTAGGGCAAAAATATAGCCGGGGATGAAGAGAGGAACGGGTGCGGCTTGGAGGAACGGACGGTGGAGCTCGAGCTCGCGGCGAGCTAACCCTAGGCGGTTTTGGCTGCGGTAAAGGGTGGGATGTGGAGCGGGGAGGGCCGAGGGCTCCGTTTTATAGTCTAGAGAGGTCGCTAGCTAAGGAAAGGAGAAGATTCGAGGATCGAATCGGATCGGGAGCGATGGAAACGGCGTCGGCCGGAGGAAGAAGAAGAAAGGAAGGTGAGAACGGTCACTGACCGGTGGGACCCACGCGTCAGCGACACCAGGCGGAACGCGGGCCGTGCGTGCGGGAGACGAGCTAGCGGGCCGCTGGCCAGGCTCGGCCCAAGGAACGCGAGCGCGCGGGGGAGGAGAGAAGCTGGGCCGCGGCTTAGCAGGCCGAGCTCAGGCTGAGGGAGAGAAACGGCCCGGTAAATAAATTCCTTTTCTTTTTCTTTTTCCAATTTTTCAAATCCATTTTTCAAATGATTTTCAAATCAAATTTGAATTTGATTTAAACCACTCAATACAAAACTCCAAATGCAGCAGCATGAATGCTCAATCATGTTTCTACCCTTATATTTGATTTTAAATTTATAAAATTATTCTTATTCTATAATTGCATGCTTCACAAAAATAAATATAAAAATCACATTTTCCCTATTTTGCTTTTCTTCAAATTTTAGGGTGTTACAATTCTACCCCCCTTAAAATGAATCTCGCCCCGAGATTCGACCGGTGCTTACTCAAACAGTTGCGGGTAGGTTTTTCTCAGATCCTCTTCTCGTTCCCAAGTAGCCTCTTCTGCGGTATACCGATTCCACTGTACTTTACACATTTTGATTGTTCTACTTCTTGTGACTCTGTCCGCAGTCTCCAAAATTTTAATCGGAAACTCCTCATATGTAAGATCTTCCTTAACAGTGAGTTCCTCTATCGGAATCTGTTCTTCTGGTACTCGTAAACATTTCTTCAATTGTGACACATGGAACACATCATGTACACCTGCCAGACTCTCGGGTAATTCCAATTGATATGCCACTTCACCACGTCTCTCTATAATCTTGAAAGGTCCAATATATCTTGGTGCCAATTTACCCTTCATGTTAAATCTCTTCACACTTCTCATGGGTGATACTTTTAAGTAAACATAGTCTCCTACCTCAAAAGTCAACTCCCTTCTGCGAGTATCAGCATAACTTTTCTGTCTGGACTGTGCTATTTTTAGATTATCTCTAATCATTCTCACTTTCTTTTCCGCATCTTTTAATACATCAGGCCCAAACACTTGACTCTCCCCTGTCTGATTCCAGAACAACGGGGTCCTACACTTTCGTCCATACAGAGCCTTAAACGGTGCCATTTGAAGACTCTTCTGATAACTATTGTTATAAGAGAACTCTGCGTATGGCAAACTCTTATCCCAGCTAGTACCATATTGTAGAGCACAAGCTCTCAACATATCTTCCAATATCTGATTAATTCTCTCGGTTTGTCCATCTGTCTGAGGATGATAAGCTGTACTAAAATTTAGTTTGGTCCCCAATGATTCATGTATCTTTTGCCAATAATGAGATGTAAACTGAGTACCTCGATCAGACACAATCTTCTTAGGAACTCCATGTAAACTCACTATTCTTTCCATATACAACTCTGCCAGTTTCGCACTGCTATATGTAGTCTTCACAGGCAGAAAATGAGCAACCTTGGTCAGACGATCCACTATCACCCAAATTGAATCATATCCTCTTTGAGTCCGTGGTAACCCAACTATAAAATCCATACCGACCTCTTCCCATTTCCACTCGGGTATCTGCATAGGTTGTAACAATCCTGCAGGCCTCTGATGTTCCGCTTTCACCCTTTGACAAGTGTCACACAAGGCAACATACTCAGCTACGTCTCTCTTTAAACCATACCACCAATATTTCTCTTTCAGATCTAAATACATCTTAGTACTCCCCGGATGTATGGAATAAGCTGACTCATGAGCTTCACGCAGAATTGCCATTCGGATATCTTTATCTTCGGGCACACACAACCTTTTCCCAAACCATAGCGTACCATTTTCATCCTTACGAAATCCTGGAGATTTTCCTTTCGCTATGTTTTCAGCTATCTCTCTCAACTTTTCATCCTTCTGCTGACCTTTACGGATTTCTTGCTCCAGAGTAGGCTCCAATACTAGTTCCACTGCATTAGTAGTAAATCCTAAGTTCAGATGCTTACACTCAGCACACAATTTCTTTGGCATAGGCATTACTTGTATTTCATTTGCATAACTCTTCCTACTAAGAGCATCAGCAACAACGTTGGCCTTTCCAGGATGATAATGCACCTCTAGATCATAGTCTTTTATCAACTCCAACCATCTACGCTGCCTCAAGTTCAGATCCGTTTGAGTGAAGATATACTTTAGACTCTTGTGATCAGTGTATATATCACTCTTGTGTCCAATCAAATAATGTCTCCATATCTTTAATGCATGAACTACTGCAGCTAATTCCAAATCATGAGTAGGGTAATTTAACTCATGCTTCCTTAACTGCCTCGATGCATATGCCACAACTCTACCTTCTTGCATCAGAACACATCCCAATCCCAATCGAGATGCATCACAATAGATAGAGAAAGGTTTATTCAGATCTGGCAAAACTAAGACGGGTGCAGTAGTCAATCTTTTCTTTAATTCCTTAAAATTAGCCTGACACTTCTCGGACCACACAAACTTGGCATTCTTCTCCAACAATGCAGTCATTGGTTTTGCAAGCTTGGAAAATCCCTCTATAAATCTCCTATAATAACCAGCCAATCCCAAAAAGCTACGGATCTCACTTGCATTGATAGGTGGTTTCCAGTTCAATACATCTTTCACCTTGCCAGGATCTACTGATATTCCTCCATTTGAAACGATGTGACCCAGAAAAGAAACTTCCTTCAGCCAAAACTCACATTTACTCCTTTTTGCATATAGTTGGTGTTCTCTGAGCTTCTGCAAGACCAACCTCAAATGTTCAGCATGTTCTTCCTCCGTCTTGGAAAACACTAGTATATCATCAATGAATACCACTACAAACTTGTCCAGATATTCCATGAACACTTTATTCATTAAATACATGAAGTATGCAGGAGCATTAGTCAAACCAAAGGACATCACTGTATACTCATATAACCCATAACGTGTGGTAAATGCTGTCTTGGGTATATCCTTGGCACGAATCTTCAATTGATGATATCCAGAGCGAAGGTCAATCTTGGAGAATACACAAGCTCCTCTCAACTGATCAAACAGGTCATCAATTCTAGGCAATGGGTACTTGTTCTTAATAGTAACCTCATTAAGAGACCGATAATCTACACACATCCTCTGAGTTCCATCTTTCTTATCCACAAAAATCACTGGTGCACCCCATGGTGAAGAACTAGGACGAATAAAACCCTTATCCTGCAACTCCTTAATTTGTTTCTTAAGTTCTTCTAATTCATTTACTCCCATTCTATATGGACGCTTAGCTATAGGTGCAGTTCCAGGTAATAATTCAATAATAAATTCAATGTCACGGTCTGGTGGCATACCTGGCAATTCCTCCGGAAACACATCTGGGAACTCCTCCACAACTGGATCTTCCTGGTTGGCACCATCATTGAGCTGGTTCACTGTAGCGGTCTCTTGTTTTTGCACTTTTACTTCAACCCTGATTCTATCACCCTTTGGTGTTGTCAGCACAACTGATTTATCCTTACACTGAATCTCTGCTTGTTGTTGCATCATCCAATCCATTCCCAAAATAAGATCAATCCCAGCTGTCCTCAATACTATAGGGCTAACTGTAAACTCTACCACCCTTAAGTTGAGACTAATGGGAAGACAGCGATAAGATGCTGGCATGCTTCCACCAGGTGAGTTTACTAAGATAGGGTTCTTCATGGCACACAAATGGATTCTATGTATTCTAACAAATGATTGTGATATGAAAGAATGTGATGCTCCAGAATCAAAAAGAACAGTGGCGGGAGTAAAGTGGACATCGAACGTACCAAGCATAACTTCTGGCTCCTCCATTGCAGTTTCCTGGGACAAATGATTCACCCTTCCCGAGTTAAGTGCAGGCTTCTGGTGGCTGCTCTGTCTCTGGGAAGTCTGCTGGTTAGGCTTCTCCGGGCAGTTGTAAGACAAGTGACCTTCTTTTCCACAACGGAAACACCTATTGGGAGTATTGGGAGCACTGGTCTTTGTAGGAGTGTTGTTGGAAGGACCCTGACGCTGCACTTGATTCCCATTCTGCTGTGTTGGACGTTGGTTGCTACTCTGTGGCTGAAATGGGGGACGTTGAGGGAACTGTCCACGGAATGGGGCCTGACCACGATTCCACTGTCCAGAAGGAGGTCTCTGCTGAGTATTCTGTTGAAAGCCAGTGCGTGGACGGGTGTTGCTATTGGAGGCTTGTCCCTGTAACCTCTTCCTCTTAGCATCCATTTCTTTGCGCTTGTTATCCACCACGATAGCGCGGTTCACAAGCGTCTGGAAGTTGGGATAGGTATTGGACATCAACTGCAACTGTAGTCCATCATATAATCCCTTCAAGAAGCGGCGCTGCTTATCATTGTCATTGGCCACCTCATGTAGAGCATATCGTGACAATTGAGCAAACTTGTCACGGTACTCAGCTACAGTCATTGACCCTTGGGTCAGGTTCCTGAATTCCTCCGCCTTCAATTCTATCATCCCTTCAGGTATATGGTAAGCCCTGAAGTTCTCTCTAAACTCCTGCCAGGTGACTGCAGGAGCATTGGCAGGACGACCATACTCATATGATTCCCACCAATCCTGAGCTTCTCCCTGAAGTTGCCCAGAAGCGAACAACACCTTCTGTCGGTCATCACATTGTGCAATGGTGAGTTGTTTCTCCACAGTACGAAGCCAATCATCGGCCTCCAAAGGATCAGCAGCATGTGTGAACACTGGGGGACGACCCTTCAAAAATTCACCACGCTTATCACGTGGTTGAACCCCAGCAACTGGCTGATTCTGCTGATTCTGCACCAGTTGTTGCATCAACTGCGTCTGTACTGCCAGCAACTGCTCGATAGTTGGTGGCGGTGGTGGTGGTGGATTCAGGGCAATGTTTCCACGACCTCTGCCTCTTCCTCTTCCGGCCATCTGCCACCCATAAACATGCAAACTTTAAGAAATCCAGGTTATCAACCACTTATAAGATTAAGAATGAGATCTGAAAGTTTTTTGGACGAGTAGCAATATTGACAGTTCAGTATTTCAATCATATCTCGGGCTACAGAAGTCCAAAAGAGGCGTGCTTTATATGGTTCGAAAGCTTATGAAATTACCCACAATTTCTATTCAGACCTCAAGACCAGATTCTGTCGTTAAGTCTATGAAAAATAAGGCGTAACAGAAACTGTTCCAGATTCCAGACTATGCAGAAACTTTAACTTGTGAAAATTATATCTCTCGAACCAGATTAGATAAAAAGGTGATTCCAGTGGCATTTGAAAGATGCTTGAGTCTAGTTTCTCTCATAAAAATTTCATAAATATTGCACGAACCGTTTTTAAACTATAGCAGAAACATTAGAGACTGCTCCAGAAAACAGCAAGGACAGAAACGAGATAATATCAAACCCAACTATTATTCCTTGACTATTAAACTTATTATTCTTAATAATGGAACTTGTAGACATGCCTACAAGTCCAGACACTCAAACAAAGATCCAACTCATACATAAGCATAATAATAAAGCAACTAGCACACCAAGGTTCAAACCACACGACAGACTCGACTGACGTTACTAAGAACGTTCTTATTACATAAAGGACTCCTACTCCCTAAGGAAGTGGCTTATGCTCTAATGTCTCGTAGATCTTGGGCATGCCTTGGTTTGCTCGTAGCTCATCAATGGTTGCTTGGCACCTCTTGATAGTCTTCCCTTGTGTCCTCACCATCTCTTCTAGTTGCAGCTTCCTGTCCATCATGTCATAGACAAAGTTCACCATCACCCGAGGTAGTGGCTCTAGCTGCACTAGATCTGTCATAGCCCATCCAAGCTGGGGGTGTGCACGAGGAAGGAAGCGATGAATGTCATGCTTCATGAGGTTAAAGCGAAGATAGCGGAGACCCATACATGCTTCAAAAGCAGCATCTTCAATGCTATCCTCTATGGTAGCTCGATGTCCCACATGAGAGAACATCCTGTCCAGCTGATATGCCCCCTTGTCTTGCTTGTGTGCAAAGATGCTTGCCCTTGCCTTCCAGTACATGCTCTCTAGAGGATGAGTGTACTCCCAGCAGACGTACTCCACGGCTGGATGCCAATCAGCGAAGTAAGCAGTGAGCATCCCCACTAGGCGAATATGAGAGACAGCATCCCCTCCATTCCTGTGGTAGATTCTCACAGTCCACCCCATTGGAGGAGGTGGCATATCTTCAGGAGCTTCATGTGGTGGAGACGGGGGTTGTACTCCTCCATTAGCTTCCTCCTCACCATCTTCAATCTCGACGATTTCTGGATCTTCTTCAGGCTCAGTCTCTTCCTGGGGAGGTGCTGGTGCTTGGACTGGTGCTACAGGGGTCTTCTCTTGTTCCTGAGGTTCTGGCTCTTGTGGCTCTTCAGTTGCAAGCAGGGCACGAGGTGGGTAGTATCCTCCAAAGCTGATGCGGGCAGTCTTACGGTCACGAGTCATCTACAGAATTTTTAGATGAAGTTAGAATAGAGGCAAAATTTCATAATAGAATGAGACATAAGAAGCATAAAAAAATTTATCAAATAACAAGAGCAAGATAGTGAGCATAAAAATAGTGTAAAGATGACACTACTTCGACCATTGCTAGCTAGGCTTGCGTCCTATAGTCAACAAGAGCTCTGATACCAATGTGTCACACCCATTTATCGACCAAATGGAATGCTTACCCTTATGTGCGCCCAGAGATCAATCACACATAAGTTCACAAATTATAACAGAAGTATCAAGGCAAATGTTATTACATCACGATATTTAAACACTTAGTCTTAACACAAATGTAGCGGAAGTATAAATAAAAATCTCTCGTGGTAGCTCCAGTCACAGGTACATTGACTGGTTGACAGCAAAACTAGTAATCCTCAGGGAAGTAGGCGTAGTAGTCGCTATTACCTCCATCTGTTACCCATCCGGGATTTTTATCCAAATAAGAAGAATAAACAAGCGTAAGTACATCTCGTACTCAACAAGTGTAACATGGGGTTCATGAGGCTCAAAAAGGCATAATCATTGGTTTATCAGCATGTAGCTTTTAGTTAACATGATTTTAGCATATCAATAGCATCAATAGGTCTCAATGTAAAACCATAAACATATGATCCATGTGAAATGATTAATGAATAGCAAAAACATAAACATAAACAATTATTCAACTATTCCATAAGGGTCCAAGGCCACTCGTGACCGTGAGCACGGTTGTTATAACAGTTCTACACTCTGTAGAGGTTGTACACTTTCACTGTGAGTCGTGTTACCCAAATGCCCGGGTTAATTACTCCCAAAACACTACCAAGGTGAGCAGGCAGGGTAAACACTATGAAGTCTTTCGAAGGTTCGTCTAACAAGTTAGGGCCATTAGATTCACTCGGCAAACAGATGTAGAGCCCCCGTTCCAAATGGCACATTGACCCGCAGCCTATACACATAAGGACAGAGGCCGCACTATACCCGATTCGTCAAGCCATTCTTACGCCAAAAAGGTTACCTCTAACAAGCTAGAAAAGGTCCTTCTATATGACTAAAGCCAGAGCCATATAGCCCCCACAGTTGTACTGTAAATCCCGGATTGTCGCTTATAGATGAGTCCTTATGGAGAGCAATTAGAGCATCAAAAGCAACACACATGCTCTAATCCCCTTTATACAATAATTAAAATCATATTTTAATGTTTATTGCATATTCCTCTAATCAATTTACATGATCATAGTCCATGTTTAAGCACTAGCCATACTAATCAATGCATCATAATGGGTACCAAGGTATAGGATCAATCACTAAGTCATCCTTAACAAGGAATAAATGCATAATGACATTAATTGCATAAGGTGGATAGGACAACAAGGATAATCCCATGCTATACTTGCCTTGCTCAAACTGGTCCTGAAGATCTTGCTCGTAGTAAGGCTCTTGATCTCCAACGAATTGCTTACCGTCTATACTCGATCAACCATTATCAACAACACACATCCAGAGGCAATCATGCATAGACAAACATGGCTATAATTAGAACAATACACCAACAGTAAGAAAATAAGATAAAAAGTCTTTAAAACGAATCTACAACTCGCTAGGATCACACAGACGCAAAGATCACGAAAAACGGAGCTAAAACGACAAAGTTATGAATTTCCAAAGATTTCCTATAGAAAAATAAATACTTTAATTAAAACTCGAAAATAAATTAATCTAAACCTACTGTACAGTTACATCATTAGATAGAGCTCGCAAATATGAATCTAACGCAATTTGAATGGATCAAATCGGAGTTAAAACGAAGATTCTACGGCTAAAACAATCTGAGTGGCAAATCTGTAAATATGAGAAAGCGTATTTTTCTTTTTCCGAAACGAATTACGTTTTTATTAAATCAAAACGTATTTTCCCGGTTTACGCTTTGGATTGCGGGTTACATATTTGAAAACTCCAGGGGCTCTTTAGCAAAAACACCAGCGAACCGGTATCTTCTAATCTGAGCCATCCGTTTTAGATCTGACGGTCCAGATCAATCGGGGGAGGGAACGGGCGGCACGCCGGCCGGATTTGGTCCCGACGGCGACTCGCGCGGCGGCGCCATCGCCGGAAAACACCATCTCGCTCTACGGTGCACAAAAACGCGAACGGAGAACACCTGCAGGTAGAGAACTCGAACGCGAACTCACCTAGGGCAAAAATATAGCCGGGGATGAAGAGAGGAACGGGTGCGGCTTGGAGGAACGGACGGTGGAGCTCGAGCTCGCGGCGAGCTAACCCTAGGCGGTTTTGGCTGCGGTAAAGGGTGGGATGTGGAGCGGGGAGGGCCGAGGGCTCCGTTTTATAGTCTAGAGAGGTCGCTAGCTAAGGAAAGGAGAAGATTCGAGGATCGAATCGGATCGGGAGCGATGGAAACGGCGTCGGCCGAAGGAAGAAGAAGAAAGGAAGGTGAGAACGGTCACTGACCGGTGGGACCCACGCGTCAGCGACACCAGGCGGAACGCGGGCCGCGCGTGCGGGAGACGAGCTAGCGGGCCGCTGGCCGGGCTCGGCCCAAGGAACGCGAGCGCGCGGGGGAGGAGAGAAGCTGGGCCGCGGCTTAGCAGGCCGAGCTCAGGCTGAGGGAGAGAAACGGCCCGGTAAATAAATTCCTTTTCTTTTTCTTTTTCCAATTTTTCAAATCCATTTTTCAAATGATTTTTAAATCAAATTTGAATTTGATTTAAACCACTCAATACAAAACTCCAAATGCAGCAGCATGAATGCTCAATCATGTTTCTACCCTTATATTTGATTTTAAATTTATAAAATTATTCTTATTCTATAATTGCATGCTTCACAAAAATAAATATAAAAATCACATTTTCCCTATTTTTCTTTCCTTCAAATTTTAGGGTGTTACAAAAACCATCCTAGGCTAATCTAGTTGTGGAAGCATGTGCCTTGTGCTACTAAAAGTAGTGATTGCGACTGAAACAATAGGAAAGTACATTAAATTAATTTACCATAATAGAAAATCATAGTATGAATGCAGAAGATAGCAAAGCATTAAGAATTGACAAATTCAGAAATGGAAACATAGTATTTGCATATTCAACATGGCATATATACTCAAGCAGATACATTAGTTCGTGTGGTGATTAAATTTTTACCATTTACATCGATTAATACAGCAGGTTGTATAAAACTGAACACAATCTCATAAACAACTACATGACGCGTCAAGGAGCACTGCAGGCCTACAGCTACAGGCTGCAGGTAAGAATGCTCTGAGTTGTGTGTCATTTTCTTCCCAATCTCATAAACAACTACACAAACAACTTAAAATTGGGTTTTCCCAAAATTTTCCTATTTTATATGAAACCCTAACACTAACCCTAAGGGAAAATTCAGTAGTATTTAACATATGCCATTTGTTGATTGACTTAGGATTTCTCATCTAGACCCCTTAGGTGACAAGGATACATGAATACTACCACAAACATGTAATATGCTAGCATGACAATATTACTATAGAAAAGAAGTTTCATTGTGTAGGCACCATGGTGTCTCCTTTGAATTCTCCGTAACTACAGTTTGTGGCAGTTTGTGAAAACAGAAAACAAAAAATTTGACAAATGTAATCAGCATAAACTGACCAGGTAGGTTTCTCCGTAGAAGATTTCATTCACTTTGGATTGCCTTTACCCATCTTTGGTGACCTGGTCACATATTATTATGAGGTGGGAAAATTGTGGTTGGATCTAATATATAAAAAAGGTTCACAAAATGGCAGTTAAGTAGCGGAACAAGCATGTTGTCAACTAGCAAAACAGTTAACCAGGATAAAGTTGGTGTCATTCAATTTACATTTACAGTTGGCCATTTAAGCTGCAGAGTTTATTGACTTCAATGTCATAGTTATGTACCACATATACAAAGAGCAGAAATTTCCAGGCTAATAATTACTTTTAGCAGGGAACTAGGCCTAACACATCTGTTTCAGAGAAATAAACTGAAGGAAAAAAAACAGCGCAGAAGAAGCTAATTAATTAGAATCAAGGCATTAAGCAGAGTGGTTCGCTAATCAAACAATTAGAGCATCTCCAAGAGTTTGGCAATTTTCATTTGGCAAATCTTGTGTTTTGCCAAGTTGTAAAAAGATATGGCAAGTAAAAAAACAGTCTCTCTCCAAGAGTTTGGTATAATTCACTTGCCAAACCCAGATCTAACTTACATCAGGAACCCTGAGGGAGAAACAAAATTATGTTTATGCCCTTCCACCTCTTAAAAACTTACATCAGGAACCCTGAGAGAGAAACAAAATTATTTTTATGCCCTTCCACCTCTCTCGTACATACGTATGCCAAGTCCGCTCCGCGCGCGCATATTTGCGCGTGCGAGACCGGTGGATGGCAAGTTGCCAAGAATGCCAACCTCATTTGCCAAGCTGTTGGAACCCAAATTTTCTCATTTTGCCAAAATTGAAAGGATGCCAATCTCATTTGGCAAACTCTTGGAGATGCTCTTAGTGGTTCCTTTGAGCTTTTCCATTGCATCTTGGTCTTTCACTACACAAAGAAACATAAGTTCAGTGAAATGACCTCAACTCTGCTCAAGATAGATGATCTAACTGGTAAAATAAATCAACGATCCAGTTGGGGTTATATATATCACTACTATAGCTCAACCTAGTTACACCACATGAAAGCAGTAACATCCAGTTGCAGATTTCACTAAATAATCTAGATGGCTCAAAGGAATAGCATGCTTGCATGACCAAAACATATTTCATGGAGACAAAAAAAAACCGGTAAAGTGATACTAGCTGTTTGGTCATCTTCATCTCTATATAGAACAAGACAAGGTTGCAATAAGGGCCAACCACTCTACAAAGGTATATAGACAGCCAAAGGTTTGAAGATCTGCTGTCACCCCAAGTTTAACTTAACACAAATCAACATTGGGAGAAAGTACATGTATAGAATTTTATCCAAAATCAGCCAATAATCAATTAAGTAAATTAATGATATCTATGCTGAAATTGAATAGATCAATTATGAAGAATGCAGACCTTGGTGCAACAAAATCACATCTCAGATGGCCCATTCCATTCCTAACTTTTTTACAATGGCTGTTGCAGAAAAGAATATACAGTGTAGTGGCAGTGAAAACATGAAGTGATGAAATACCTGATAGTAGCTAGTAGTAGGTGCTGGTTTTTTTAGCCATCTACAGAGATATATGTCATCCAGCTTTGTACTACCTGCCAATACAGAAAGTTATTTTTCTTCCAGACAACATGTATTTATGGGTTATGATGGCGTGATGCAGTTTGATGAATTTATCAACTCATGTCTCACTAATGGATTTATTAACTGAATGTCTAAATACTATTGCAGAAAATTAATACCCGTTAAAAAGTAGAAGTTCATACATCTTGGCTACCTCGATAATTGGACATCAAGGATTAAACAAAACCAGAATGGTCATTCTTCTTTCTAGTAGCAGCAACCTCCTCTCTTTCAGACATTCAGTTCACTGGACTTACTATATTGATTGGGAAATATATAAAGTCAAACATATGGCATGCAGACATGAAGCAAACAGTTGCTTTTCAGAGATAAATTTACTTGCTGCCTTAACGTAGACAACAATAGCCTATGTTTATCACTCCAGTACACTAAGTACCTACAGCTAAAAGCCATGAACAAATACTAACCACCTACTTTGGTGCTCCTGCAACAAATCCAACCCAGCCCCAAGCTTCAGTTTTCATGTATGAAATGTTGAGCAAGTTTCAGTCAAATAATTGAGACCATCGATCAGTAAAACGGATGGCATCTGTGCTTCTTATCACACAGCAGAGATTGTGGTAACCAAACCACAACTATTGTCACTGTGCAAAATTGCTCAAACTTGATCCAAACTACAACAGGGATGGAGCAGCTCACCTCATCACCTCACAGCAGGGCTGTAGGGGTGCCCAACATTGCCTAGTATTTCCATGATAGATTAAAAAAAATATCTCCATGATCGACAGCACAGTGATTAGATAAGGTTGCTAACCTGCTGCTGCTGCTAACCTACTAACCTGCTACTGCTAACCTGCTGTTAACTAAAAGGCTGCCATTGATTATATTCCTCCTACTCTGATTATCAATTTGGCTACCAGCCTACCATGTGCAATGCAAATTAAATTGTTCATGATGATCTCACTACACACCTTTCAATTTTGTTTCAACTATCAAGATTAAATAGGGAACCTGCAATCACACAGCTTCCAGGAACAAAGCATAGAAGATGATATTCTAATTTACTCTACCACTCGGAGTTGATCAGTAAATAAAGTCACTACTATCATGCATCTTCTGTTATTCACCCATTTCAATAATGTACTTATATGCTAATTAAACATGAAAGGAAAAAAAGGACAAGAGATGGACTGCAGGCGCTGCTTGACAGGAATCTGCAATCTTCCTCTCTCTGATGCATTGCTGGTTGCAAGCTACAAGCAGGCAGAAACCAAGCTGCAAGCAGTACAACACTGCACTGGTGTCTACTACTGCTAGCCTACCTATCGAACTAGCCTGACACATCGTTCTCTCCTTTAATCAGTGCCCTGTGTACTAGCACACAACAAAGTTTATCAATTTACCTGGTGGATGTACGGGAAGGTTTCTTTCTCTCAGACATGTGTCGTCACTCTTCCTCATGAAAACTTAATGAGTCAATTACGAAAAGGCGACAGTCATGTCTGCAATGCAACTGAAAAAACACCAAATTAATCTAGTTTAACTCATGAATTTTATTTTTAGATTCAGATGAATATACAAAAGGGCAAAGCACATGAAGAATTCCATTTTAAATCCAAGGCATGCTAGCTCATGAATTTCACTACTGGCATCTACCAATCTCGCTTGAACACAATCACTGCATGTGCAAGACAGAAGTAGAAGGGCTACATGGATATAATCACACCAAACTCTGACTTATAAGTTAAATGATCTCACTATGAACTAAATATCAAAACCTATGTGAATTTTCATCAAAAGAAAAGCAAGCTGAATTTCTAGCTACGATACAAATAATATTGCCTCTTCTCTCCCCATACATATGTCATGTTGAGTGTCAAGGGCAATGTAATGCAAGGTTGACCATAATGCATGGTTTGGAGTGGCAAACTTGCAGGCCAGTCGATGAGGATGCTAGAACAGTTTGATTGAAACTTATCGTATCACTTGAATAAGTTTAGTTGCCAAAAGTTTAGCTCACCAATTGCCTATCAACCAATTCAAAAGATCTAGCTTACAAATACAACCTAATTTGTGTTGTGGAGACTCTATGTCTGAAACATAAAAATGTGTACGTGGCGGAAGCAAGCAAGTAATATATATCCATCTTGCATTAGCAATGTTTACTTACATAGACCCAGCAGTCATGGAAGAACAGTCGAAACAGAGCAGCACCAAGGGGCAGAACTGCAGAAGCCACGAGGGGCAGGCAGGACGGTCGCAAGAGGCAGATCCGCTGGGTGCAGTCAACTGTAGGGAGCAGGAGCGGGGCCGGCCGGCTGGCGCAGCTGCCAGCAGAGCGCTAGGCGCTGACGCATGGTCGGTGAGAGGAGGGTTGGACCGCCCCTAGATCTAGCTGTGGCCGCCGCCCGCCGAGGAGTTGGGGTCCTTGCTCATCTTGCCGGCTTGGGGAGGCGCCGCCACGCCGGACTACCAGAGGGCCCGGCCAGGCCGGAGGTCGGAGGCCGGAGTCCTCGCTCAGCTCGCTAGCTTAGGGAGGCGCCGCCACGCGGGACTGCCAGAGGGCGCAGCCAGGTGGGAGGTCGGAGGCCGGAGGCGCTAGGCGGCGGAGGCGGGATCGCCGGGAGCCGGCGCCGAGGAGAGAATCGGGAGGGGCGCGGGGTTGTAGCCTGGAGCGGCGATTTGGCCGGGGAGAGAATCAGGAGAGACAAGAGAGCAGGAGGCGGCGTTGATTTGGAATGAAACACAGTCTAGGGTTCCCTCTCTACTCATGGGCCGGACTAAAATTAACGCTCAAGCTAGGCTCACGCGGGACCATTTTTTAGCGTCAGACTGCATGACGATATAAGTGTTTTTAGCGTCAGACAAACAAACGGTAAATATGAATAGATATACCGTCAGTCTGTGAATCGATAAATGTGGATTTAGCGTCAGATGGTCTGTGAGTTATCTTTAGCGTCAGATCATCCATCGATAAATATAATTTTTAGCGTCAGATGTCTGACGCTGATATGGTGTTGTGGTGTAGTGACTATGGCTGTGAACAAGGTTATAGAGGTAGACTGTGGCCGTGGAATGAGTGTACTCGCTTGATCAACCTAAGCACAAGAAGATATTTTTAATTTGTTGAATCAAATAGTATCAGCACTATGCATGGAATGCATTGAAAATACGTAAGTTCAAACACGTACTGTCATATTAAAATCCCACGCACCAATCAATCAATTGCATTATCATACTGTGTACATGTGGCGCTTTGAAGGTGTCATTTGCATCTATATATAAGTAGCAGCACGTATCTGTTACAATAGAGCTACTTACTAGCGAGAGCAGTACCAGTTGTTTCTGGAATCTCGTTCCCTTTCAGCAGCGTAGCCGCTCAGTTTGCTTGCATGCATGCCACTATTTTCAGTAGTATAGGACTTGGAGGTGCCAGGATGTAGGTTTTCACATCCAGTTCCTTGTCGGCGACATGAGAATTTAATGATGGATTCAGATCACACGCATAATCATACGTCATATTGGCACGAGGGACAACTTTGGAGACATTCTGAAAAATCACATGTCGCGATACCGAGATGTACGACAAATTAGAGGTAAGCATGCTTAGATGCCCGGTCACAACTTGCTACCATATTATATTAAAAAGCTTGAGAAGCAACGCATCCGTGCTCATATTGCCCACAACTTGCTGCAACGTAACAGCCAGCCAACATGGCTCAACTGTGTGCCTATTAAGGGAACAAGGAAGTTGGAAGAGTAGCGATGATGTATCATAATACAGAGCCTCCAAGAAGGCGAAAATGTTTGTTGATCCATCTCTCTACAGTAAAGTTGAGTAGAAATTATAAACTGGTCAATTCTGATCCGTTGTAGTGGCCATTCCGGCCGGTCATCAACTGAACCAACTCATATTTACTGTACTTGCTGATTACTACAAAGCTAGATCATCAGTAGTTGATTAATTTATACATACAGGGAAACAAGAAACTTCAAACACACATGGACACTCTGTTAAAAGGTTAACAGCAGAAGAAGAGCAATGGATATATCTTCCTGCAGGAAGAACACATTCATAACAGGATTGAATCCGAGCAGGAGGCAGTGACCCATTCAAACCGCCATCCCCCACCCTCGGGTGGATGTCCTCAAAGAAAAAGAAAAAGAAGCACAAATAAAGAAGAAAGCGATCACACAGCAACATCTCTCTCAAGACCACAGGATGCATGATGTATTGTCTACACATTTGGTTGTTGCTGATTAGTTTGATGAGGCCACTAATAACTCCAAGCAAAGTAGTACATGCTGATAGTTGTTTCGCTCGCTAATTCGCTCTTCAAACTACAAAGTACTAGCATACGATGTGAAAGCATCATGCATGAGTGTACTACTGGATCAAACAAGGGAGATATTTTGCTGAATATTCAGCACTACCATATAGGCTATTTTCAGATATGGTCACAATCGATTTTTAATTAGGGGCGGTTTCAAAATCGCTACTATGCCATCATTCGTAGAAATGAGGTTTTTTTAGGGTTAGTTTTAAAACTGCTTCTAAAAATTGATTTTCAGAGACATTTTTATTAGGTTAATTAACTGCCGACGAAAATTGTGTGTAGGGAGATACCACACAATTGCAAGGTTTAATTACACACAAGTGTCAAGTGTGTTTGTGGGGAATCAAACCCGTGATCTCTTACCTTGCACTTACCTCTCCTACCAATATAGCACAGTCATTCATAACCAAAGTACAAGATGCTATCCTTTTGTGTATTGACATTTATGAATCTTCTATTAAATATTTCTTCTCCTAAACAATCTCAAATTGAAAGAATTTCAACTATATAGAGTTAGTTTTAGATCTCGTCAAGCACTATAACTTTGAAATAGAGCATGTTTCCATCCGAGGTAGTTTGAGAAATTCCAAAAAATTAAATTTGAAATTATGATAACCTAAATTGTATATTTGTGCCTTTAAATAATCTCAAATAAAAAATTCTTCAACCACAAAGTTTTAGATCTCATGGAGCTGTACAATTAATGGTGAGGTGCTGTGCTTGCCGGTTAGTCTTCCCTGCCTGCCTGAAAACATCGCCATGAACGCTCGCCGACACATCCTCTCCTACAGCTTCGCGGCAATGGATGACGGCCAGCCACAACCCTGTGCTGCAGAGCACGCACGCCATTAATGGCACGCTCAAGCTTGCCGGTGGTGGGCCGCATGCAACATGCGGCAGGCGTGGTAGCTGGACGGGAGGAGTATTGCGGTATCTGTACGGGATGAGGAGGTGTAGAAATTGTATTTGTACGGTATCTGTACGGACTGAAGAGGAAGTGAAATTACTGGAATACCCTTTATTTTTCAATAATATCTGAAAATCACCTAAAATTTTATAGGTATGGTCCCATATGTTTTGGTACTGGTCCCACGTGTTTTGGTATTTTCCGGTACTTTTTTTCTTGGTACTTTCCTATTTTTTAACTGTTCGATCTGAACCGGTACTTCCTATTTCCTCTGCAGATTGGCACGATAGATTGGCATGCACTATGAATATCCATATAGGACACTGGCCCAAAAGACATACCTGCAAATATTGCTTATTAGTTACTCCCAACTTAGCCGCTGATACTTGGGGTGTGTTTAGTTGATGAAAAGTGGGTGAAAAGTTACTGTAGCACCTTTCGTTGTTATTTGGTAAAATTTGTCCAATCATGGACTAACTAGGCTTAATAGATTCGTCTCGACATTTACAGACAAACTATGCAATTAGTTATCTTTTTTACCTATATTTAATGCTCCATGCATGCGTCCAAAGATTCGATGTGATGGGTGGAAGAAGAAATATTTTGGGTTCGCATGGAAAGTGAACACACCCTTGGATTACTATTCTATGAACCAGGTTCAGGTGGAAGTGCAACTACTGTACTGGACATTCATTTACAACCAGCATTATATATATGATACACACCATAGCCACTCACCCTTAGCAACTGAAACGGAGGTATAGCAGTTTTCATAGACAAGTCATGATACAATTTAGGTCTGGTGCAAGTGCCAAAATTAATTAACTTAAATACCCTATAATCCTTTATCCAGCGGGTTGTCAAAATCGATATGTTTGGGCTCACATCTTTCATGGTTCCTGAACTATGAAATTCAGCATGTACATCGCTCCTGCCTGCAGTGGCGGATCCAGGATTGACACCCCAGGGGAGGCTAATTAAGAAAGATGTTGATTTACAATTAAGATTTAATAGAGATTTAATGCTATGCTACAGTAATTACTACAGTGTTTTAGTGGAGATATCACCCTCCCGGGGGGGCTGCAGCCCCCCCAGCCCCCCCTGGATCCGCCAATGCCTGCCTGCATGTGCATATTGACTTACGAAAGCACATAGAAGTAAAATTTTTGTTTGATCAAATTAACCCATAAACGTGGAATAAATGAGTCAAACTTAAATTTTTCTTAACTTTTCTTGTATGTTGACATCATAGTATTTTGGATTCAATTATATATCATATCCATGCGTTGGGGACGTAGAAGTCGGAATAAAGGACATAAACACAATTTTTTATCTGTTGTTGTCTATAAGTCTATTGATATCACAAAATATCCGAATTCAAATTGTGCCACACGCAGGGGCGGGCCTAGCATGATTCAAGGGTATTCAGTTGAATACCCAAAAATTTTTGAAAAAAAATTCATATGTATAGCATATATATACATATATGTATATTGAAAAAAGAAAAATACAGCCTAAACGAACACATGTACAGCAAATTAGCCCAAAATCACAGCTCCTACTCTTTTTCCTCCCCAACCCAAAGGCCCAATGGCCCAAATTCTCTACCGCTCCCACCAGTGTGAGTGACCGACGGTGTCTCCGGACTCCTGTTTCCCATCCTCGCAAATTCTTTTCCCCAGACACTAGCTGCGATTTGCTAGTAGCGGCAGGAGCCGGCAGCAGCACAAGCGCACCGGGCTGGCAGGCACGGCGCCATGGCGGTATGCCCTGTCCTTGTGCGGCACTGTGGTTGTGCCCGGGCCCGGCATCCTGCATCTGGCAGGGTGGCGACAGGCAGCAGCGAGCAATTCGTGAATCGGTTTGCCGGAATTTTTTCCAAATTACTTAAGTCTCCTGATTAAATATTTTAGGTCTCAAATACGAAGAGAAAAAAGAGTAGTACTACAGATTTAAAGACTTTCTTGCAAAGAGATGTGATTTGCTATATATTGTATAATTAGAACTACGTGGTGTTATATATGCCAAATATTAGTATTTGGGAGTTCATGTTGTCAAAAAAAAATTTTACATCACTTTATATTTTAAATACCCAAGGGAAAAATCCTGAGCCCGCCACTGGCCACACGTTCGACATGTCAACACCCGCTGCCTATGGCATGTGTCCTCCGAGAATGCTCCAGTAGGCCGGACACGGGTCTGTACCTCTTTAGGGTACACATGTTCAGTGGGTGTGTGGTGTTGCTTGATGTGGATGTACGTACACTCTCTTTCACTGTTTGAAATGGTTCATTTTACATCCCCATATTGAATGTTATTTATAGGAACTGTCATCCTAGTTAACAGGCAAACCGATAACAAATAAGGCTCCGTTTCAGTGTGGTTTGGTGGCTATATATATGTCACACCCGGTTTTCTAAAGAACAAAACCAGGCTAATTATATGTGTGCCCAGGAAGTCCACACATATGCTAGAATGAAAAAGTATCAGAAACAATGTTATTATATAACGTATACATAGCTATATTAACACTTACATCAGAGTATCGCGGAACGGTGACTAAACTTCAGGCTCCATTCTTCTCAGGGACGGCTGACTGGTGGCTCCATATGCCAAGCACTTCTGAAAGACTTCTGAAAACTCCACTACACCTTCATCCTTCTTCTAAGTAGCACCTTACTACACACTGGAGTGTGGTGGAAATAGCAAGAGTGAGTCCATGTCGAACTCAACAAATATAACATGGGGTTCATGAGGCTCAAAAAGGATAGACACTGGTTTACTGCATTTAGCTTTTAATTATCATAGTTTTATCATATGAGTAGCATCAGGTTTGCATTAATCCCACAATAAACATATGATCAATGTAAATATGAATAATGAATAGCAAAAACATATTTATAGTCATTACTGATCATCTATTCCGTAAGGGTCCAAGGCCACTCGTGACCGTGAGCACGGCTGTTATAACAGTTTTACACTCTGCAGAGGTTGTACACTTTCACTGTGAGTCGTGATTTACCCTTTCGCCCGAGGTGATCAGCCTCTTGACCCACTACCAAGGAAGGTCGGCAGGGTTCACTATGAAGCCTTTCAAAGGTTCGTCTAACAAGTTAGGGCCATTAGATTCACTCGGCAAACAGATGTAGAGCCCCCCTTCCAAATGGCACAATGACGCGCAGCCTATACACATGAGGACAGAGGCCGCACTATACCCGATTCGTCAAGCCATTCTTACGCCATGAAGGTTACCACTAACAAGCTAGAAAAGGTCCTCATACTTGACTAAAGCCAGAGCCATATAGCCCTCACAGTTGTACTGTAAGTCCCGGATGTTCGCTTACAGATGAGTCCTTATGGAGAGAAACTAGAGCACCAAAAATAGCCCCATGCTCTAGCCCCCTTTAAACAGTAATCAAAAGTCATCTTTTAATGTTTATTGCATATTCCATTAGTCAAATTACATGATCATAGTTCATGTTAAGCACTAGCAATGCTACTCAATGCAATATAATAGGTATCAAGGTATAGATCAAAAACTAGGAAAATCCTTAATGGTAATCAAGGTAGACACATGCAGTATGAATTTATGTGATTAAAGTGAATAGGACAACAAGGAAATCCCATGTTATACTTGCCTTTATGCTTGCTTCCACTCAAGGTAATTGCCCATAGAAATTCTTCGGTCTTCTCTTTTGTAGCTTTCGGCCTCCAATGCTAATGAAACCATGCTTCATCTACTCGTAGCAACCAGGCAACACAAACAGACAAACAATACACACATCTAAGAACATGCATCAAACAAAAGAAACGCTTTAAAAGAGAGCGCACTAAAGGACACAGTACGTTGCTACAGTCATGAAAACGCAAGAACGACGGATAACGGAGCTACCATTAAAGAGGACACGCGACTATCGAGACGATTGCAACATAACTGTGAAGACCGAATATAAACTTGATTCATTTTAGTTATCAAAATAAAGCGTTATATATTTAGGGAAATACACTAAAGTGGAACTAACCAAATTATGTTGAATTATAAAAGCTAACGTTATACCTTAGCCATATTCTATTTATAAATATATCATAGTATTTAAGTCATTTAAACATTTATACTTTAGAAAGATAGAACATGTGACAAGCTGAGTGTAAGCATTTACGATTCATGTTTAAACTAAGAAGTCATAATTGAAAAAGTCGTTTAAGTTGATATCGATCATATTATCATCTATTTATAAGATACCGGAGTTATAAACCTAAGTTGTTTTTAATAAATAAATAAATAAATAATTATTAGATAAACATTAATCAAATTATTTATAGATTTCATATTTAACTAAACAGATTATAATTAACAAAGAAATATTCAAGTTGTTATTTATCAAGTTATCATTTTATTATTTAGAAAAGACCGGAGATAAACCTAAATTAACTTTAATTCAAAAAGGCATTGGATACACATTAATATAATATTCAGCTATATATGGAAAAGCATATGACATGAAAAACATTAGTACTATTGCACAGAGAACATCGATGCGAATCTAACGCAACTTAATTGGAGCAAACAGATTTCAAACGAATAAATGCTCGAGGATTAAAGTTGTATAACTATAAAGAGCAGATACGTATTGTAATATGAAATTATCTACACAAGCCTATCATATATGTAACGTACTTAGGCTAAGCAAATTTTAATTTAAAATATACTGTACACTAATCATATTAATCAATTTAATATTGAACTATATATATAGAAAACATGTGGCATCTGTATGAAAGTACTTATGTTTTAAGGTTGAACTAAGCATCTTATAATTCAAAAGACATTTAGTTTAATATTAATTAGATTAACATTGATTTAGGACAGACTGAAGTATAAACCCGTGTTGCGTTTAATTAGAAACTCAATTGCACAAGCATAAATCAAATTAATATCTAATTTATAAATTTCAAAGATGTAAGATATGTTAAACGTGGTTGCTAACACATAACTTCGATCGGCACTATTGCAAAACAACCGGAATGGATTTAAACCGGGATTTCTTTTAATTGGAAAGCTATTAAATAAATATATTAATCTAATTACTATTTAAATTAATAAATTCATAATCGAGTGACATGATAAATATCGTTACTAATACATAGTTTACGTTGACACAAACACGACACGACACGAATTGCACGTAAATCGGAACTATAACGGAAAAGATACGAATTAAACAAGATTTCCTATAGTAGAATAATTCATTAAATACAAGCTCGAAATTTAAAGGTTGAAAACATGGTTAACAGTGACATTAACATGTAGTTTACGAGATTACGAATCTAATAAAATTTGAACGGATTTACAAACCTAGATTGCTTTTAATCATAGAACTAATTGCATGTCAATTAAATTAATATTTAATTTATATATGACTAGCATGTAACACGTCTACACCGACAGCATGTAGGTTCAGTTGGCATGATCGTAAAATCACAAGAACGAGTTACTACACTAGCTGTTGTTTTTAATTAAAAATGCGTTAAATAAATATTGCATGTAAATCAATAAATTCATAATTGGGTGACACGATATACGTAATCACCGACGTGTCCGAGTCACCGATCAAACTAATTTTTATTGCTAACATATCATTTTTTTAAGCAAATAATTTCCTCTAAGACGTCACGTGTTGCAGACCAGCACTGATCCCGGTAGTTTTTAACGTAGCATCAATCGGTCAATCAATATTTCAAATGCATGCATGCAACAATCGAGAAAGTAAAAGTGCTGCCCTTTACTGCACCTGATAGATCACCGGAAATAAATCATAGGCTATTTACGTTAGTTATGCATGTACATTAAAAAAAACTAGTTTAATTACTAGCGGCTGTCAATTTCAAAGCTCACCGGCGGCCTGTTATCCACTGCAGGTGCGCTAAACAGTATTAATAGGGCAGGCTATATACATAGTACCACGAAATACTATATGAAACTAACGCAACTAAAACGGAGCAAAACGAAATTAAAACGAAGAAACGACAAAGATATTACGAACCAGTGGCAGAACCGCAAATACTTTATCTTCTACCTCCATCCATCTGAAGGGCCTCGGCCTTAGATCGTGACTTACAACCAGTATGGTATGGTGTTTCTTCAGGTCCTTTAAGAGATTCACAACATCAGCCCGAGCCTTCCAATCTAGACCAGCAAGTGGCTCATCAAGCAGTAACAGATCAGGAGTTTGAACCAGTTGAATTGCTAAAGCAAGTCGCCTCTTAAATCCACCACTTAGAGCTTGTGGATCTTCATCTAATGAGATGGTTGTCAGACCAACCGAGTTAAAGGCATTTTGAAGATTTAAAGCAAGCTGTTCTTTTAATAGGAGGTCCGCCTTTTGCCTAGGCCATCCAAAAGTAACTTCTTCAAGTACAGTATCTGCTAAGAAATACCTCTCAGGAAACTGAAATACAATTCCAACTCGTTGAGAAGTTAGCAGTTCAGGCAAGCCAATAGGATTCCCAGTATCATCATACTTCTGAATGCAAATAGACCCAGAGGTAGGTTCTGATAGACCAGCCAAAAGCTGCAAAAGGGTGGTTTTTCCACTCCCACTCCGTCCAAATATCAAACCAAAACTTTTCTCCCGAAGAGAGAGGTTAATTTCTTTCAACAAGTTCTGTTCAGTTCCAGGAGGTCGATAGGTGATTTTTCTCACCTCCAATTGGGAGTACGCAGCCTCGACTCTTGCCGCCCGACAGCTCCAAGAAATCCTACATTTCCTGTCCGTATTTGCTGGAAAACGATAAGAAGCCGCGGGAGGGACGGCCACCGCCGTGGCGGCGGCGGCGAGCATGGCGTAGAACGGAGCTTCGGAGCAACCGTCACGGGCTCGCTCGGGCGCTCATCGACGATTCAAGGAAGTCTCGGGTAGTAGTGGGCCAGGAGATTGAGGTGGGGGACCGCGGCCAAAGGCGGGCGGCGGCAACAGCGGCGGCGACAGCGGCGGCAATATCGGCGGCGGCGGCAACAGCGGCGGCGGCAGCAATAGCGGCGACGAACGGCGAGAGAAGGATGAGAAAAATATGATTTACTACACGAGAGATTTCCCAAACTAAGGGCTCCTCTACGATAGTTTTTGGTGTGCTTTGCCCATGGGGTAGGTACGTATATATAGGGAGGAAAACTCTCCACCCCCATGTCAACTAGCGATATGGTGCTAATTGACGTTGCACCCTCCATCTTTACTAATAGGCCTAATTAATTATTAAAGCCCATTAGTAAATAAATGAATGGACATTTAGGATTATTGCACACAGGCTTTGGTGGAAAATGAGATATTTATTATTTTCGGAATTAATTAATTTCATGGATAAAATAATTCCAGAAAAGTCCAGAATTATTATTTAAGCCATGAAAAATACTCCGAAAGCTCCGAAAATTCATGGAAATTTTCCAGAGACATTATGGAACATGAGGAATCCAAATAAAATATTTGGAGCTCACTGAAAGGTAATTTTGGAGCATCTAAAAATTAGATTATGCTCATAGACAAGTGGAAACAAGCTACAGAAAAAGTCGGAAAAATTCTCGAGAAGTTTGTAGAGATTGATTGATGGACGAGAAACTGAAAGGAATGATTTGAGTTACAAAGAAAATATTTTAGGAAACTCCCAAATGAAAACTTGAGCTGAGAAACAAGGAATATTGATTGCGGAAAAAGATAAAGACGTGCTGGAGAGGAAAGATATTATTTTTTTATAACTAATTGATGCTATCATAAACTAAACTTAAGAAATTTTATCCGAATATTAAAATATTTATTTTAATTAGTGTTTTCTATGCACAACCCAAAATAGTAAATTTTGGGGTGTGACAATTCTACCCCACTTAACAGGAATCTCGTCCCGAGATTCTAAGAGACTAGGGAGAGAGATAAAGCAGACCAATAAGGTTATTTTGAGACTTTTGTCGAGATAGGATATAGAGATTAAGTATTATCAAAGTTTGATAAAGAAAATGGAGATAGCTCTTTAAGATTTTTTTCGAGATTAATGAGGTGTAAAAATGACCATTGAAGATCAATAAAAAGGTGATAAGTGATAAAGATTGATGGCAACAAGGTGAGATTGGTTAAGGGGCAAAGACTAGCAAAAGATGATAATACGATAGTGATTGGTCTTTGGGTCTTCTTGTCTTATGACTTGAGATTGATGATGGTGGCGGATGCTACCCCACTTAACAAAGATCTTGTTCCACCTGGCGATGTCGTTGAAAGCAACACTTTCTTTAAGGCTTGCTACTATTGATAAGTCTTTCGTGTGTTGATCCTCCACTAATATGAGATAAAGAAGATAGCATGACAACCATGGGTAGATAGGAACGATGTAAGAGAAAATAACAACAATTAGGATCGATTGAGAAAAATTAAGTAGGATAGAAGATGACACTACCCACTTAACAGAGATCAGGCTACTCCTCAAGACTTATATCTTCTGAGCCACCTTTGAAACATGAGAACAAGGATAACACACAAGCAACACATCAAGCACAACAAGCACACATCACATCATTGGTACTACACGTGCTTCTTCAACAATGGTGGTCATCCTAAGGGAAAAGTATGGATGATGAAAGGCCATCGAACTTTTGGAAAAAGGTGAGATCAGAAAACTTTTAGTAAAAACAACATAAAACAAAAACCAAGGAGTAAGAAATAATAGCTCAAAGGAAGCTATCAAGGAGGGGATACAACAGGACAATGAAGAGGAAATAGTCAAAACCAAAGGGTCAAGGGACGACAAAATAGTTTTATCATAAAATAAGTTTTAGAATACGTCCAGTGCTACTTGGCATACGTCCTACAGTCAACACCGCTCTGATACCACTCTGTCACACCCGGTTTTCTAAAGAACAAAACCAGGCTAATTATATGTGTGCCCAGGAAGTCCACACATATGCTAGAATGAAAAAGTATCAGAAACAATGTTATTATATAACGTATACATAGCTATATTAACACTTACATCAGAGTATCACGGAACGGTGACTAAACTTCAGGCTCCATTCTTCTCAGGGACGGCTGACTGGTGGCTCCATATGCCAAGCACTTCTGAAAGACTTCTGAAAACTCCACTACACCTTCATCCTTCTTCTAAGTAGCACCTTACTACACACTGGAGTGTGGTGGAAATAGCAAGAGTGAGTCCATGTCGAACTCAACAAATATAACATGGGGTTCATGAGGCTCAAAAAGGATAGACACTGGTTTACTGCATTTAGCTTTTAATTATCATAGTTTTATCATATGAGTAGCATCAGGTTTGCATTAATCCCACAACAAACATATGATCAATGTAAATATGAATAATGAATAGCAAAAACATATTTATAGTCATTACTGATCATCTATTCCGTAAGGGTCCAAGGCCACTCGTGACCGTGAGCACGGCTGTTATAACAGTTTTACACTCTGCAGAGGTTGTACACTTTCACTGTGAGTCGTGATTTACCCTTTCGCCCGAGGTGATCAGCCTCTTGACCCACTACCAAGGAAGGTCGGCAGGGTTCACTATGAAGCCTTTCAAAGGTTCGTCTAACACGTTAGGGCCATTAGATTCACTCGGCAAACAGATGTAGAGCCCCCCTTCCAAATGGCACAATGACGCGCAGCCTATACACATGAGGACAGAGGCCGCACTATACCCGATTCGTCAAGCCATTCTTACGCCATGAAGGTTACCACTAACAAGCTAGAAAAGGTCCTCATACTTGACTAAAGCCAGAGCCATATAGCCCTCACAGTTGTACTGTAAGTCCCGGATGTTCGCTTACAGATGAGTCCTTATGGAGAGAAACTAGAGCACCAAAAATAGCCCCATGCTCTAGCCCCCTTTAAACAGTAATCAAAAGTCATCTTTTAATGTTTATTGCATATTCCATTAGTCAAATTACATGATCATAGTTCATGTTAAGCACTAGCAATGCTACTCAATGCAATATAATAGGTATCAAGGTATAGATCAAAAACTAGGAAAATCCTTAATGGTAATCAAGGTAGACACATGCAGTATGAATTTATGTGATTAAAGTGAATAGGACAACAAGGAAATCCCATGTTATACTTGCCTTTATGCTTGCTTCCACTCAAGGTAATTGCCCATAGAAATTCTTCGGTCTTCTCTTTTGTAGCTTTCGGCCTCCAATGCTAATGAAACCATGCTTCATCTACTCGTAGCAACCAGGCAACACAAACAGACAAACAATACACACATCTAAGAACATGCATCAAACAAAAGAAACGCTTTAAAAGAGAGCGCACTAAAGGACACAGTACGTTGCTACAGTCATGAAAACGCAAGAACGACGGATAACGGAGCTACCATTAAAGAGGACACGCGACTATCGAGACGATTGCAACATAACTGTGAAGACCGAATATAAACTTGATTCATTTTAGTTATCAAAATAAAGCGTTATATATTTTAGGGAAATACACTAAAGTGGAACTAACCAAATTATGTTGAATTATAAAAGCTAACGTTATACCTTAGCCATATTCTATTTATAAATATATCATAGTATTTAAGTCATTTAAACATTTATACTTTAGAAAGATAGAACATGTGACAAGCTGAGTGTAAGCATTTACGATTCATGTTTAAACTAAGAAGTCATAATTGAAAAAGTCGTTTAAGTTGATATCGATCATATTATCATCTATTTATAAGATACCGGAGTTATAAACCTAAGTTGTTTTTAATAAATAAATAAATAAATAATTATTAGATAAACATTAATCAAATTATTTATAGATTTCATATTTAACTAAACAGATTATAATTAACAAAGAAATATTCAAGTTGTTATTTATCAAGTTATCATTTTATTATTTAGAAAAGACCGGAGATAAACCTAAATTAACTTTAATTCAAAAAGGCATTGGATACACATTAATATAATATTCAGCTATATATGGAAAAGCATATGACATGAAAAACATTAGTACTATTGCACAGAGAACATCGATGCGAATCTAACGCAACTTAATTGGAGCAAACAGATTTCAAACGAATAAATGCTCGAGGATTAAAGTTGTATAACTATAAAGAGCAGATACGTATTGTAATATGAAATTATCTACACAAGCCTATCATATATGTAACGTACTTAGGCTAAGCAAATTTTAATTTAAAATATACTGTACACTAATCATATTAATCAATTTAATATTGAACTATATATATAGAAAACATGTGGCATCTGTATGAAAGTACTTATGTTTTAAGGTTGAACTAAGCATCTTATAATTCAAAAGACATTTAGTTTAATATTAATTAGATTAACATTGATTTAGGACAGACTGAAGTATAAACCCGTGTTGCGTTTAATTAGAAACTCAATTGCACAAGCATAAATCAAATTAATATCTAATTTATAAATTTCAAAGATGTAAGATATGTTAAACGTGGTTGCTAACACATAACTTCGATCGGCACTATTGCAAAACAACCGGAATGGATTTAAACCGGGATTTCTTTTAATTGGAAAGCTATTAAATAAATATATTAATCTAATTACTATTTAAATTAATAAATTCATAATCGAGTGACATGATAAATATCGTTACTAATACATAGTTTACGTTGACACAAACACGACACGACACGAATTGCACGTAAATCGGAACTATAACGGAAAAGATACGAATTAAACAAGATTTCCTATAGTAGAATAATTCATTAAATACAAGCTCGAAATTTAAAGGTTGAAACATGGTTAACAGTGACATTAACATGTAGTTTACGAGATTACGAATCTAATAAAATTTGAACGGATTTACAAACCTAGATTGCTTTTAATCATAGAACTAATTGCATGTCAATTAAATTAATATTTAATTTATATATGACTAGCATGTAACACGTCTACACCGACAGCATGTAGGTTCAGTTGGCATGATCGCAAAATCACAAGAACGAGTTACTACACTAGCTGTTGTTTTTAATTAAAATGCGTTAAATAAATATTGCATGTAAATCAATAAATTCATAATTGGGTGACACGATATACGTAATCACCGACGTGTCCGAGTCACCGATCAAACTAATTTTTATTGCTAACATATCATTTTTTTAAGCAAATAATTTCCTCTAAGACGTCACGTGTTGCAGACCAGCACTGATCCCGGTAGTTTTTAACGTAGCATCAATCGGTCAATCAATATTTCAAATGCATGCATGCAACAATCGAGAAAGTAAAAGTGCTGCCCTTTACTGCACCATAGATCACCGGAAATAAATCATAGGCTATTTACGTTAGTTATGCATGTACATTAAAAAAAACTAGTTTAATTACTAGCGGCTGTCACTTTCAAAGCTCACCGGCGGCCTGTTATCCACTGCAGGTGCGCTAAACAGTATTAATAGGGCAGGCTATATACATAGTACCACGAAATACTATATGAAACTAACGCAACTAAAACGGAGCAAAACGAAATTAAAACGAAGAAACGACAAAGATATTACGAACCAGTGGCAGAACCGCAAATACTTTATCTTCTACCTCCATCCATCTGAAGGGCCTCGGCCTTAGATCGTGACTTACAACCAGTATGGTATGGTGTTTCTTCAGGTCCTTTAAGAGATTCACAACATCAGCCCGAGCCTTCCAATCTAGACCAGCAAGTGGCTCATCAAGCAGTAACAGATCAGGAGTTTGAACCAGTTGAATTGCTAAAGCAAGTCGCCTCTTAAATCCACCACTTAGAGCTTGTGGATCTTCATCTAATGAGATGGTTGTCAGACCAACCGAGTTAAAGGCATTTTGAAGATTTAAAGCAAGCTGTTCTTTTAATAGGAGGTCCGCCTTTTGCCTAGGCCATCCAAAAGTAACTTCTTCAAGTACAGTATCTGCTAAGAAATACCTCTCAGGAAACTGAAATACAATTCCAACTCGTTGAGAAGTTAGCAGTTCAGGCAAGCCAATAGGATTCCCAGTATCATCATACTTCTGAATGCAAATAGACCCAGAGGTAGGTTCTGATAGACCAGCCAAAAGCTGCAAAAGGGTGGTTTTTCCACTCCCACTCCGTCCAAATATCAAACCAAAACTTTTCTCCCGAAGAGAGAGGTTAATTTCTTTCAACAAGTTCTGTTCAGTTCCAGGAGGTCGATAGGTGATTTTTCTCACCTCCAATTGGGAGTACGCAGCCTCGACTCTTGCCGCCCGACAGCTCCAAGAAATCCTACATTTCCTGTCCGTATTTGCTGGAAAACGATAAGAAGCCGCGGGAGGGACGGCCACCGCCGTGGCGGCGGCGGCGAGCATGGCGTAGAACGGAGCTTCGGAGCAACCGTCACGGGCTCGCTCGGGCGCTCATCGACGATTCAAGGAAGTCTCGGGTAGTAGTGGGCCAGGAGATTGAGGTGGGGGACCGCGGCCAAAGGCGGGCGGCGGCAACAGCGGCGGCGACAGCGGCGGCAATATCGGCGGCGGCGGCAACAGCGGCGGCGGCGGCAATAGCGGCGACGAACGGCGAGAGAAGGATGAGAAAAATATGATTTACTACACGAGAGATTTCCCAAACTAAGGGCTCCTCTACGGTAGTTTTTGGTGTGCTTTGCCCATGGGGTAGGTACGTATATATAGGGAGGAAAACTCTCCACCCCCATGTCAACTAGCGATATGGTGCTAATTGACGTTGCACCCTCCATCTTTACTAATAGGCCTAATTAATTATTAAAGCCCATTAGTAAATAAATGAATGGACATTTAGGATTATTGCACACAGGCTTTGGTGGAAAATGAGATATTTATTATTTTCGGAATTAATTAATTTCATGGATAAAATAATTTCAGAAAAGTCCAGAATTATTATTTAAGCCATGAAAAATACTCCGAAAGCTCCGAAAATTCATGGAAATTTTCCAGAGACATTATGAAACATGAGGAATCCAAATAAAATATTTGGAGCTCACTGAAAGGTAATTTTGGAGCATCTAAAAATTAGATTATGCTCACAGACAAGTGGAAACAAGCTACAGAAAAAGTCGGAAAAATTCTCGAGAAGTTTGTAGAGATTGATTGATGGACGAGAAACTGAAAGGAATGATTTGAGTTACAAAGAAAATATTTTAGGAAACTCCCAAATGAAAACTTGAGCTGAGAAACAAGGAATATTGATTGCGGAAAAAGATAAAGACGTGCTGGAGAGGAAAGATATTATTTTTTTATAACTAATTGATGCTATCATAAACTAAACTTAAGGAATTTTATCCGAATATTAAAATATTTATTTTAATTAGTGTTTTCTATGCACAACCCAAAATAGTAAATTTTGGGGTGTGACAATATATCAAGTTAATCCACCACAATAGGAACCAGTTTATTCTTCCCTTCTTTTTCTTTAATTTGAGGTCTCCAGGGGCAAGAGCAACAGAAATTAAAATAGAGGATAATAGAGAAGGGATTCCTGTGAGAATGAAAGGCATCAGGAGAGAGGTTAGCACGACTCCACTGTCATCGGGATCTGCTAGTAGACTGAGAGGGAACAATTTGTTCGGTTCGTATAGATAAGCTTGGGCTCGTCGATTGAGTCTGGGTGACGCTGGTCATTGCATCCACTGTCATGCTGCTCTTGCCATCATGCAGCCCCTGTGCCAACCGAGTTGAAGGGCCGACCGGCAGGGTGTGGAGCCTTCCATTCCATGGGTTCAATTGCTCAAGAGGAGGCAGCTGCATCTACTCTGCCCTCGGGCGCTTCAGATGCTGAAAAGGAGATGTCTGTCGTGGCTGAAAAGGAGATGCCTGTGGCCCAGTGGCTAGCTCCCATCGGTGGGAAGCAGCCGGCGGGGGTTCGAACCCCCGCACCGCACCTGCCTCCGAGAGGCTTGGCCATGGTGGCGTCTTTCTTAAAAAAAAGAGATGATTGAGAATACCCTGCCTCCACCTACTCAACAGGACTTTCTGCCTCGGGATGCCAGTCTCTCCCCCTCCCCTGCCTCTCAGAAGAAATGTGTTAAGCGCGGCGTAGCAGTGTTGTATCTATGCTTTTAACAAAGGTTCCAAGCCATCTGTCTGTAAGGATCGGAATTGTCTTGGATGCTCCACTAAACGCTCACTCATTTCCTCTTCTGTAGTGCGGGAGCTGGGCGCTCTTTTTGCAAGATGAACTCTTCAGAGCTCACTGATGAGAAGCTCCATGCTAAGCCTTCCTCCAAAAGGCCAGTGGGTCAGCCAAAGAAGCCAAGGACTTCCTCGACAGATTCTGAGCAAGGGGAGGATCTGGAAGATGGAGGCAGCTCCAAGAACAAGGACTGAAGCCTCTGTTTTCGTCTTTTGCTCGCTCTTAGTTATCTAAGTATCCCTTCTGTCCTTTTACTTTTCTCATGGATATTAGATCTTGGAAGATACTCAGTTGGAACATGCGTGGCATAAACTCTGATAGAAAAATGGAATGCTGTAAGGGACCGCAATGTTGAAAACGGCAGTGTATCATTTGCTTGCAGGAAACCAAGCGTTCTCTTTTTAATCTTAGTTTCATTCGCCTTTTTTGTCCTCCTGCTTTTCATCGTTTTGAATTTCTCCCTTCGATTGGCGCCTGTGGAGGGTCGATCATTATCTAGAAAAGTGGCTTTTTCAGGGTTCTCTCATTTTTCAGAATCAATATGCAATTTCGGTTGAGCTCACCTCTTGTAACAGTAACACTTCTTTTTTTCCCAACAGTAACACTTCTTGGGTCCTCACAAATATTTATGCACCCTGTACCCTGGTAGGCAAAAGAGATCGGAGAGGTAACGAACAACTTGTCATTGTGGGCTGGGCCATCATCCATCGAGTGAGCAAGTGGACGAATGGGTGGAGGTGCATGTCGACCTGGCGGTGCTCCTGCCTGGCGCGGATGGGGTGCAGCGGGAAGTGTCGATCTCTGATTTTGGAGGCACCATTTTGTTTACCAAGTACTCCATGTGTCCTAAAATAAAACACATCTAAGATTCAAATGTGTTCCAATAAAATATACATATAAACTATCACATCAATATTATATTACTACAGCAGCAACAGGTTCACCAGCGTGTGGGACCAAGGAAGTAAAAAAAAAAAACTTGTTCAAATAAAAAAAATTCGCAGGTTCTAGAAGCTCCCTACATGCAACAATAATTTTATTTTAACTGCACTAGCTTACATTTGGTTTTTATCTGCCACCTGGTAATGGTAACATGATATCAATTGTAGGTGGTGTCGTCTGAGCTGGTAGGTGAAGAACTCAAAGTCACCCGCCGTGCACGCATGTAAACTACATGTATATGTACACCCAATCACCCATAAACACCTATAGCTAGCTTCTCTCGATGCTCGCAGAGATCAACACGAATACAAATATAATGGTTTGGCCGGAGATGGAGGTGCAGACAAGAAAATACCAATTGACATGCCATTGCCATATATCGGTGGATCATGCATCATGTATGATATATATATAGGCATGCATGGGATGCACATGGGAATTATATCCTTGTATATCAGGCGGGGCTTCGAGGGTGACACTATATATCTTTTTTTTTTGGGAACGGGTGACACTATATATCTAGTATCTGCTGCTAGCCTGCTAGGTGCTAGCTACTACCCACAACTCGCCTCTCGTCCCTTCGCAACACTAGTGTTAAGTCTGCACATGTACATGTATGCCAGCATTTTTAGAAGACTATACAGTAGGAATGGAAGGTGCTGGGATGCAGGGTTTGTTGGAGCCGAGAGCAGCGAACTCAGCCAGCATCAATCTCCCGGAATGCTGAGCAGCGAGCTCGCTCGGCAAACTCGAACACACACAGATGGACCTCACGAGAGAAGCTAGCTAGCTAGTGGACACGCGCACACAGAGTTTTGCGGCGACACAAAGGCCCACATGCCGGGACGAATGCCCTTTTTCTGTATTTTCTGCACACAATACAACTGAGTACAAGGCCAGCTTGTCGAGCAACAACCTGCTGCTGACCACTTCTCGCGCGTGCATGAAACCACGTCTCCACGAGCCACAAACTCCATTAGTGTTGAGCAATGGCCAATGAGCAGCTTCCCCGCACTGCACAGCACGTGGTGGACCTTGTGTTGATCTTGTCACTTTGTATATATTTGGGTTTGAAATTCAATTTCATGGCCACTAATAACTCCAAGCAAAGTATAGCCCATCCAGGTAGTGTTTTTAGTTCCTACTTCTGGAAACGCATACGAAAGCCGCACCAAAAATATCTGTCGACACAGGGAAATTTCCTACTTGTACCATAAACCTACCTTTGTCGACACAAATCGACACAAAAATTGATCCGCACCTTTAGAAAATTATTTTTGTGTTGATAATCAACACTCAAAGAAAAAATCTCAACTATCCTATCACACATTTTTTATCTGTGTTTTTCAGAAACCGTTTGTTCAATTGCAATAATCCTGTTGGTTTACCTAATCACCGTTAAAAAAAATTATCAGGATCAGTGAAATTCCAGTTTCCAGTAGTTCTCGTTAGTGATCCATCAATCAGTAACCAATAAGATGCTAGAGTAGTTAACAAATAGTAGCACTGCAGCAGTGTGGTGGAAGAGGACCTATTGAAGAAAGCAACTGCGCCACAGCAAGATTACTAGGTGATGCATAGGCCGTAGGCGTCAGGTTGCGGCTGAGCAATGAGAATGACCACTGCATGCCATAGTGTGTACCTGATGATCTTCTCACCTTATATTTAGGTTTCTAAATTGAATTCCTCTAGGTCCCAATTAAGCAAATACTAATGGCTTTACTAACTACTTTGCTTTGCAGACCACATTATACTAATTACCACACCAGAGCCATGGCAAAATATTAACATGCCAACAAAACTGATGTCATGAGGGAGACAGTCTCACACATTGGCTCATGTACATAATTTCCAATCAAAGCAAGGATATTTTAATTTGCTAGATATATAATCAAATGGTTTGAATGTATCTGCAGGGTATCATGCTATATGATTGAATGTAATAGAAACACGCTAGCTCACACATTGTCACATTACACCACCCACCAAGCTAGTAAGCAATATATAATGACTTGTGTACCATGCGGCGTTTCGGGGGTGCCATTCTATATATACTTTTCTTTACCAGCTAGCTAAGGTTTGCTTCTCCATTCCAGCTAGGAGCCAAATGTGCCTGCATGTGCCACCATTAGCCTGGAAAAAGGTGAAATTAAAACAAGCATGAATCTCCTCAAATTCAGCACATGCTTGTTATACAGTAGGAATGCAAGGCATCGGGATGTAGGTTTCCACCAAAAATTTGCTTCACGTATTGTTTCACCACCATCCCCTTTCCCATGAATGAAGAGGTAGTCAGGGTCAGGAATGTGAATGCTGAGGAGAAATGCATAATCGTACTATACGATCAACACTAGTCCAGGAAACTAGTTATACACGCGCAAACTCGTTTGTGGAGCAGTTAAATCATATATGTCTTGTTTTTACTGTAACACCCTAAAATTTTGAAAGAATGAAAAATAGGAAAATATGATTTTTATGTATTTTTGTGAGCATGCAAACTTAGAATAACAATATTTTTTATAAATTTAAAATCAAATATAAGAGTAGAAACATGATTGAGCATTCATGCTGTTGCATTTGAAATTTTGTATTGAGTGGTTTGAATTAAATTCAAAATGGATTTCAAAATCTTTTGGAAAATGGTTTTGAAAAACTAGAAAAGAAAAAGAAAAAGGTTTTTCTTCTCTTCTCGGATTTCAGCCCGCCTCGGCCTGCCCAGCGCGCGGCCCGCCTTCTCCCCAACGCGCGCGGCCCGCCGCTTTTCCCTCTCCCACGTCCCGCTTGGGCCGAGCCCAGTCAGCGGCCGCCGGCCCAGCTAGCTTGCCCGCGCGTTCCCCCGCTTCCCAGTCGCTGACGACGCGGGCCCGCACGTCAGGCGTCTTCTTTCTCTTCACGGCAACGTCGGATTCCTTTCCTTCGTTCTCCCGATCCGATTCGACCTCCTCAATCATTCCCTTTCCTTCTTTAGCGATGCCTCCAGGCTATAAAAACGGAGCCGCCGCACCTCCCCGCTCCACATTCGCCCACAAATCGGAGCCCCAACTCCTTGTGGTGGCCGCGGCCGAAGCTCCGCCTCCACCGTCCGCCTCTCCAAGACGCACGCAGTCCTTGCTTCGTCCTCGGCCTCGATTTTGCCGTAGGTGAGTTCGCTTTGAAGTTATCTACCCGCTGGTGTTTTTGCTTCACGATTTCATCCACCGTAGCGCGAGATAGCCAAGTCCGGCCATGGCGCCGCCGCGGGAGGTCGCCGTCGGGAAGAAATCCGGCCGGAGCGCCGCCCGAATCTCCCCGATCCAATCCGAGCCGTTCACTTTAAATCCAACGGCTGAGATTAGCCGATACCCCTTCGGCCGGCAACTTTTCTAAAGAGACCCTGTGATTTTCTATTATAGAACCCACAGTCCAAAACGTAAAATCCGAATCCGTTTTACTCTTTAGAAGGCGTATTTGATCGCGTAACTTCAGAAAATACGTTTTCACTTATGTACAGAATTGCCATTATGTTAATTTATGCGTAGAATCTCCATTTTAACTCCGATTTGACCCGTTCAAATTGTGTTAGGTTCATATTTGCGAGCTCTACATGTTGATAGAACTGTACAGTAGGTTTGAGATAATTTACTTTCGAGTTTATATTAAAGTATTTATTTTTCTATAGGAAATCATCGTAAATTCTAATTACGTATTTTCTGAAGTGATCCTAGCGACGTTTTTCGTGATCTTTGCGTCTGTGTGATCCTAGCGACTTGTAGATTCGTTTTAAAGACTTTTTACATTATTTTCTTACTGATTGGTGTACTGTTCTAATTATAGTCTTGTTTGTTTATGCATGATTGCCTCTGGATGTATGTTGTTGCCGTTGTTGATCGAGTATAGACGGTGAGCAATTCGTTGGGGATCAAGAGTCTTTCTACGAGCAAGATCTTCAGGACCAGTTTGAGCAAGGCAAGTATAGCATGGGATTATCCTTGTTGTCCTATTCATAATATGCAAATAATATCATTATACATCTATTCCCTTGTTAAGGATGACCTATTGTTGATCTTATACCTTGATACCTATTATATTGCATTGAGTAGTATGGCTAGTGCTTAAACATGGACTATGATCATGTAAATTGATTAATAGAATATGCAACAAACATTAAAAGATGATTTTGATTAATGTTTAAAGGAGATTAGAGCATGGGGTTATTTTTGATGCTCTAGTTACTTTCCATAAGGACTCATCTATAAGCGAACATCCGGGATTTACAGTACAACTGTGGGGGCTATATGGCTCTGACTTTAGTCATATAGAAGGACATTTTCTAGCTTGTTAGTGGTAACCTTTTTGGCGTAAGAATGGCTTGACGAATCGGGTATAGTGCGGCCTCTGTCCTTATGTGTATAGGCTGCGTGTTATTGTGCCATTTGGAAGGAGGCTCTACATCTGTTTGCCGAGTGAATCTAATGGCCCTAACTTGTTAGACGAACCTTCGAAAGACTTCATAGTGTTTCCCTGCCTCCTCACCTTGGGAGTGTTTTGGGAGTAATTAACCCGGGCATATGGGCAACACGACTCATAGTGAAAGTGTACAACCTCTGTAGAGTGTAAAACTGTTATAACAGCCGTGCTCACGGTCACGAGTGGCCTTGGACCCTTATGGAATAGTTGATAATTATTAATGGTTATGTTTTTGCTATTCATCAATTATTTCACATGGATCATATGTTTATTGTTTACATTGAGACATCTTGATGCTATTGATATGCTAAAATTATGCTAACTAAAAGCTACATGCTGAAAAACCAATATTATGCCTTTGAGCCTCATGAACCCTGTGTTACACTTGTTGAGTACGAGATGTACTTACGCTTGTTTATTTTTCTTACTTAGATAAAAATCCCGGATGAGTAACAGATGGTGCTAATAGTGACTACTACTCCTACTTTCCTGAAGATTACTAGACTTGCAGTCAACCAGTCAATGTGCCTGTGATTGGAGCTACCACGAGAGATTTATATTTTTACTTCCGCTATATTTAAAGACTATGTGTTAAATATCATGATGTAATAACATTTGTGATGATACTTTCGTTATAATTTGTTAACTTATGTGTGATTGATCTCTGGGTACATATAAGAGTATGCATTCCATTTGGTCTTTAAATGGGTGTAACAAATTGGTATCAGAGCTTTTGTTGACTGTAGGACGCAAGCCTAGCTAGAAATGATCGATTTAGTATCATCTTTACACTATTTTTATGCCTATTATCTTGCTCTTTGTAAGGTCCAAATAGGCTAGAGGGGGGGTGAATAGCCTAATTAAAACTTCTACAAGAATTACTTAACCACAAGTTAGTACAAAAGGTGGTGGAGCAAAATGCACTAGCTCTAACTAAATAAGCAAGCCACCTACACAAGTCTAGTATAAGGCTATCCACTAAACACACCAACAACAACAAGCTAGATACAAGAAGTAAAACGAGAGAAGAGCTTCGAGTGATTATACCGCCGTGTAGAGATGAGAAGTACCAATCAATCAATCACACAAGAGAAATCCTCGGGAAGAGAATGACACAAGAATTTATCCCGAGGTTCACTTGCTTCCCGGCAAGCTACTCCTCGTTGTGGCGATACACCCACTTGTCAGTTCGCGAGCTAATCGACTATCAAGAGTCGAGCCCTCGGCGGGCACCGCACAACCGCACACAAGATGGGGATCCTCCAAGCCACGAGCTCCACTAGAGTATCCAATTCACGAACTCCCGCGGGGAAGGATCAAGAACCCCTTACAACACTTGGTGAGGGCTCCAACAATCTCCAATTGCGAGCTCAATCACCTCCGCTGCTTCAAGCCGTCTACCGTGTCGGGAAACACGGAAGAGTAACAAGAAATCCGCAGCAACTCGAAGATCAAGTGCCTCTAGAATGCAACTCTCAAGCAATGCACTTGAATCTCACTCAATCTCACTCAAGATGTGCAACTATGCAAAGAGATGAGTGGAGGGGTTGTTCTCTAGCTCAAAGGATGTCTCTAGGTCTCAAAATGTGCAAGAGTTACCCTCAAACCCCGGACATCCTCTATTTATAACGAAGAGGTACGCAGCTAGCCGTTACGGATGATGCAGTAGAAATCGCGCTGACCGGACGCTCCGGTCAGGGTGACCGCACGCGTTCGGTCACTACGCGACAAACGGAAACAGTGCGCATCAGAACTAGCCGTTGCCCTGACCGGACGCGCTCAATTGAGTGACCGGACGCGACAGTGCCAGCGTCCGGTCGCGTTCCAGTAAGCTCCAGCTGCGACCGGACGCGTCCGATCGCACGTGACCGGACGCGCCCCGCGTCCGATCGGCACTACGCTGCGCTCGGCCTCTCTGGACGCTTGACCGGACGCTCCGGTACCGTGAGGGACCAGATGCGCCGGTCGCGTGCTTTTCTATTACGTCCAGTTGAACTGACCGGACGCGCCGGTCAGGCCAGACCAGCGTCCGGTCACAAACCCTAGCACTCGCGCCGCGTTGAACTGACCGGACGCGTCCGGTCACACCGTGACCGCGTCCGGTGCAGCGTCCGGTCAACGCAGTGACCGTCGTTCGCCTCCGTTACTTTTCCAACTTCCGGCGCAGTGGAAAATAGGCATTTCATTTCCTCAAAAACGCCTGTGCTACCGTTCAATTGCGCAGTGGGAGAGCGAACCCCAAACCCCATACTACCGTTCAAACACCACCGCCTTCGTAAATGTGCTAACACCACCAAGTGTACACCATCAATGTGCATGTGTGTTAGCATTTCACAAACATTTTTCAAGGCGTTAAGTTGGCTCTCAACTAGATCCTAATGCATATGCTCAAGACATTGATCTAGTGGCACTTGATTCCCGAGCTAACCGTGATTGCCCCTCTTGATAGTCGGCTATGTATCCTAAATCCGGTCAATCACTTCTCTACTCATCTTAGACCGGCAAAAGGAAAACCCTATGGTTATACCTTTGCCTTGCGCTCTTAGATCCTTCTCTTCCACTTGATCATCATGTCCATCATATTATGTGCGTCTCCACCATGATCTTGCTCATCATTTCATGCACCAAATCATGTGGTCTTGTGGCCATCTCTCCATGTCATTTCCACCTCCATCACATGTCACATGTTGCTTATGCCTAGCTTAATCACACTTGATACAATAGCATTAGCAACTTGGTGTCATTAATTACCAAAACCAAACTTGGGCTTTCACTCTTGTTGTTTGATAAATGTTTATGCGTCTTATGTCTCATTCTATTACAAAATTTTACCTCTATTCTAACTACATCTAAAAATTCTGTAGATGGCTCGTGACTGTAAGACTGCCCGCATCAGCTCTGGAGGATACTACCCACCTCATGCTTTGCTTGCACCTGAAGAGCCACAAGAGCAAGCACCCCAGGAACAGGAGCAGGCCCCTGAAGCACCAATCCAAGCACCAGCACCTCCCCAGGAAGAGCCCGAGCCTGAAGAAGATCCGGAGATCATTGAGATTGAAGATGATGAAGAGGAGGCTAATGGAGGAGGGCAACCCCCATCTCCACCGCATCATGAAGCTACTGGAGATGTGCCACCTCCTCCAATGGGGTGGACTGTGAAGATCTACCACAAGAATGGAGGGAATGCTGTCTCTCATCTTCGACTTGTGGGGATGCTCACTACCTACTTCACTGATTGGCATCCAGCTGTGGAGTACATTTGCTGGGAGTACACTCATCCACTGGAGGACACATACTAAAAGGTAAGGGCGAGTATTTTTACACATAAACAAGAAAAAGGGGCGTACCAGCTGGACAGGATGTTTTCTCACATGGGTCATCGAGCTACCATGGAGGATAGCATTGAAGATGCCGCTTTTGAAGCATGTATAGGCCTCCGCTACCTTCGCTTTAACAGCATGAAGCATGACATTCATCGCTACTTCCCTCGTGCACACCCCGACCTTGGATGGGCTATGACGGATCCAGTGCAGCTAGAGCCACTGCCTCGGGTGATGGTGAACCTTGTCTATGATATGATGGATAGGAAGCTGCAGTTAGAGGAGATGGTGAAGGCACAAGGAAAGACCATCAAGAGGTGCCAGGCAACCATTGATGAACTCCGAGCAAAACAAGGCATGGCCAAGATTTATGAGACATTAGAGCATGAGCCACTTCCTTAGGAAATAGGAGTCCTATATGTAATAAAAACGTTCTTAGTAACGTCAGTTGAGTCATCGAGTCTGTCGTGTGGTTTGAACTTTGGTGTGTTAGTTGCTTTATTATTATGCTTATGTGTGAGTTGGATTTTTGTTATGAGTGTTGGGGCTTGTAGGCATGTCTACAAGTTGCATTTTTAAGAATAATAAGTTTAATAGTCAAGGGAATAATAGTTGGGTTTGGTATTGTCACATTTCTGTCCCTGCTGTTTTCTGGAGCAGTCTGCAATGTTTCTGCTATGGTTCAAAAACGGTTCATGCAATATTTATGAAATTTTTATGAGAGAAACTATACTTAAGCATATTTCAACACTGGAATCACCTTTTTATCTAATCTGATTCGAGAGATATAATTGTCACAAGTTAAAGTTTCTGCACAGTCTGGAATCTGGAACAGTTTCTGTTACGCCTTATTTTTCATTAACTTAACGACAGAATCTGATCTTGAGGTTTGAATAAAAGTTGTGGATAATTTCATAAGATTTCCAACCATATAAAGCACGCCTCTTTTGAACTTTTGTAGCCTCGAGATATGATTGAAATATTGAACTGTCAATATTGCTACTCGTCCAGAAAACTTTCAGATCTCATTCTTTATCTTATAAGTGGTTGATAATATGGAATTCTTAAAGTTTGCATGTTTATGGATGTCAGATGGCCGGAAGAGGAAGAGGCAGGGGTCGTGGAAATGTTCCCCCAAATCCACCACCACCACCACCAACAACTATTGAGCAACTGTTGGCAGTGCAGACGCAGCTTATGCAACAACTGGTGCAGAATCAGCAAAATCCGCCAGTTGTTGGGGCTCAACCACGTGATAAGCGTGGTGAATTTTTGAAGGGTCGTCCCCCAGTGTTCACACATTCCGCTGATCCTTTGGAAGCCGATGATTGGCTTCGTGCTGTGGAGAAACAGCTTAATATTGCACAATGTGATGACTGACAGAAGGTGTTGTTTGCTTCTGGACAACTCCAGGGAGAAGCTCAGGATTGGTGGGGGTCATATGAGTATGGTCGCCCCGCCAATACTCCCGCAATCACTTGGTAGGAGTTTAGAGAGAACTTCAGAGCTTACCATATACCTGAAGGAATGATAGAACTAAAGGCGGATGAATTTAGGAACTTGACCCAAGGGTCAATGTCGGTAGCTGAGTACCATGACAAGTTTGCTCAATTGTCACAATATGCTCCACATGAAGTAGCTAATGACAATGATAAGCAGCGCCGCTTCCTGAAGGGATTATATGATGGGCTACAGTTACAGTTGATGTCCAATACCTATCCTAATTTTCAGACGCTTGTGAACCGCGCTATCGTAGTGGATAACAAGCGCAAGGAGATGGATGCTAAGAGGAAAAGGTTACAGGGACAAGCCTCCAGTAGCAACACTCGTCCACGTACTGGTTTTCAGCAGAATAATCAACAGAGGCCTCCTTCTGGTCAGTGGAATCGTGGTCAGGTCCCCTTCCGCGGTCAGTTCCCGCAATGTTCCCCATTCTAACCGCAGAATAGCAACCAACGTCCTCCGCAGCAGAGTGGGAATCAAGCACAGCATTAGGGTCCTTCTAATAATACTCCCACGAAGACTAGTGCTCCCAGTACCCCCAACAGGTGTTTCCGATGTGGGAAAGAAGGTCACTTGTCCTACAATTGTCCTGAGAAGCCCAACCAGCAGACTCCCCATAGGCAGAGCAGCCACCAGAAGCCAGCCCCTAACACTAGAAGGGTGAACCACTTGTCCCAAGAGACCATAGTGGAGGAGCCAGAAGTTATGCTTGGTACGTTCGATGTCCATTCCACTCCCGCCACTGTTCTTTTTTATTCTGGAGCATCACATTCTTTCATATCACAATCATTTGTTAGAATACATAGAATTCATTTGTGTGCCATGAAGAATCCTATATTAGTAAACTCACCTGATGGAAGCATGCCAGCATCTTATCGCTGTCTTCCGATTAGTCTCAATTTAAGGGGGGTAGAGTTTACAGTGAGTCCTATAGTATTGAGAACAGCTGGGATTGATCTTATATTGGGAATGGATTGGATGATGCAACAACAAGCAGAGATTCAGTGTAAGGATAAATCAGTAGTGCTGACAACGCCAAAGGGAGATAGAATCAAGGTTGAGGTGAAAGTGCAGAAATTGGAGACCGCTACAGTGAACCAGCTTAATGATGGTGCCAACCAGGAGGACCCGGTTGTGGAGGAGTTCCCCGATGTGTTTCCTGAGGAATTGCCAGGTATGCCACCAGACCGTGACATTGAATTTATTATTGAATTATTACCTGGAACTACACCCATAGCTAAGCGTCCATATAGAATGGGAGTAAATGAATTAGAAGAACTTAAGAAACAAATTAAGGTGTTGCAGGATAAGGGGTTTATTCGTCCTAGTTCTTCACCGTGGGGAGCACCAGTGATTTTTATGGACAAGAAAGATGGAACTCAGAGGATGTGTGTAGATTATCGGTCTCTCAATGAGGTTACTATCAAAAATAAGTACCCATTGCCTAGAATTGATGATTTGTTTGATCAGTTAAGGGGAGTTTGTGTATTCTCCAAGATTGATCTTCGTTCTAGATATCATCAATTGAAGATTCGTGCCAGTGATATACCTAAGACAACTTTTACCACATGGTATGGTTTATATGAGTATACAGTGATGTTTTTTGGTCTGACTAATGCCCCTGCATACTTCATGTATCTAATGAATAAGGTATTCATGGAATATCTGGACAAGTTTGTAGTGGTATTCATTGATGATATTTTGGTATTCTCCAAGACTGAGGAAGAACATGCTGAACATTTGAGGTTGGTCTTGCAAAAGCTCAGAGAACATCAACTATATGCCAAGAGGAGTAAATGTGAGTTTTGGTTTAAGAAAGTTTCTTTTCTGGGTCATATTGTCTCAAATGGAGGAATATCAGTAGATCGTGGCAAGGTGAAAGATATATTGAACTGGAAGCCACCCATCAATGTAAGTGAGATCCGTAGTTTTTTGGGATTGGCTGACTATTACAGGAGATTTATAGAGGGATTTTTCAAGCTTGCAAAGCCAATGACTGCATTATTGGAGAAGAATGCCAAGTTTGTGTGGTCTGAGAAGTGCTAGGCTAATTTTGAGGAACTAAAGAAAAGATTGACTACTGCACTAGTCTTAGTCTTGCCAGATCTGAATAAATCCTTCTCTATCTACTGTGATGCATGTCGATTGGGTTTGGGATGTGTTCTTATGCAGGAGGGTAGAGTTGTGGCATATGCATCGAGACAGTTGAGGAAGCATGAATTGAATTACCCTACCCATGATTTGGAATTAGCTGTAGTGGTTCATGCACTAAAGATGTGGAGACATTATTTGATTGGACACAAGAGTGATATATACACTGATCACAAGAGTCTAAAGTATATCTTCACTCAAACAGATCTGAACTTGAGACATCGTAGATGGTTGGAGTTGATAAAGGACTATGATCTAGAGGTGCATTATCACCCAGGAAAGGCCAACGTCGTTGCTGATGCTCTTAGTAGGAAAAGCTACGCTAATGAAATACAAGTAATGCCTATGCCAAAAGAGTTATGTGCTGAATGTAAGCATCTGAACTTAGGGTTTACCACCAATGCAGTGGAATTAGTACTAGAGCCTACTCTGGAGCAAGAAATCTGCAAGGGTCAGTTGAAAGATGAAAAGTTGAGAGAGATAGCAGAGAACATAGCAAAAGGCAAATCACCAGGATTCCGTAAGGATGATAATGGTACGCTATGGTTTGGAAAAAGGCTGTATGTGCCTGAGGATAAGAATATCAGAGGGGCAATTCTGCGTGAAGTCCATGAGTCAGCTTATTCCATACATCCGGTGAGTACTAAGATGTATCTGGATCTGAAGAAAAATATTGGTGGTATGATTTAAAGAGAGATGTTGCTAAATATGTTGCTTTGTGTGACACTTGTCAAAGGGTGAAAGCTAAACATCAGAGACCTGCAGGATTGTTACAGCCTATGCAGATACTCGAGTGGAAATGGGAAGAAGTTGGTATGGATTTTATAGTTGGGTTGCCATGGACTCAGAGAGGATATGATTCAATTTGGGTGATAGTGGATCGTCTGACTAAGGTTGCTCATTTTCTGCCAGTGAGGACTACATATAGTAGTGCAAAATTGGCAGAGTTGTATATGGAAAGAATAGTGAGTCTATATGGAGTTCCTAAGAAGATTGTGTCTGATCGAGGTACTCAGTTTACATCTCATTATTGGCAAAAGATACATGAATCACTGGGAACTAAGCTGAACTTTAGTACAGCTTACCATCCATAGACAGATGGATAGACGGAGAGAATTAATCAGATATTGGAAGATATGTTGAGAGCTTGTGCTTTACAATATGGTACTAGCTGGGATAAAAGCTTGCCTTACGCAGAGTTCTCTTATAACAATAGTTATCAGAAGAGTCTTCAGATGGCACCGTTTGAGGCTCTGTATGGACGAAAGTGCAGGACCCCATTGTTCTGGAATCAGACAGGGGAAAGTCAAGTGTTTGGGCCTGATGTACTCAAGGATGCTGAAAAGAAAGTGAGGATGATTAGAGATAATCTGAAAATAGCACAGTCCCGATAGAAAAGTTATGCTGATACTTGTAGAAGAGAGTTGACTTTTGAGGTAGGGGATTATTTTACTTGAAAGTATCACCCTTGAGGAGTGTGAAAAGGTTCAACATGAAAGGTAAATTGGCACCAAGATATATTGGACCTTTCAAGATCATAGAGAGACGTGGTGAAGTGGCATATCAGTTGGAATTACCTAAGAGTTTGGCAGGTGTACATGATGTGTTCCATATGTCCCAACTTAAGAAATGTTTGCGAGTCCTAGAGGAACAAATTCCGTTAGAGGAACTCACTGTTAAGGAGGATCTTACATATGAAGAGTTTCTGGTTAAAATTTTAGAGACTGCTGACAGAGTCACGAGGAGTCGAACAATCAAAATGTGTAAGATACAGTGGAATCGGCACACTGCAGAAGAGGCTACTTGGGAACGAGAAGAGGATCTGAGGAAAACCTACCCGCAACTGTTTGAGTAAGCATCAGTCGAATTTCGGGACGAGATTGATCTTAAGGGGGTAGAATTGTAACACCCTAAAATTTTGAAAAAATGAAAAATAGGAAAATATGATTTTTATGTATTTTTGTGAGCATGCAAACTTAGAATAACAATAATTTTTATAAATTTAAAATCAAATATAAGGGTAGAAACATGATTGAGCATTCATGCTGCTGCATTTGAAATTTTGTATTGAGTGGTTTGAATTAAATTCAAAATGGATTTTAAAATCTTTTGGAAAATGGTTTTGAAAAACTAAAAAAGAAAAAGAAAAAAGTTTTTCTTCTCTTCTTGGATTTCAGCCCGCCTCGGCCTGCCCAGCGCGCGGCCCGCCTTCTCCCTAATGCGCGCGGCCCGCCGCTTTTCCCTCTCCCGCGTCCCGCTTGGGCCGAGCCCAGCCAGCGGCCGCCGGCCCAACTAGCTCGCCCGCGCGTTCCCCCGCTTCCTAGTCGCTGACGATGCGGGCCCGCACGTCACGCGTCTTCTTCCTCTTCACGGCAACGTCAGATTCCTTTCCTTCGTTCTCCCGATCCGATTCGACCTCCTCAATCCTTCCCTTTCCTTCTTTAGCGATGCCTCCGGGCTATAAAAACGGAGCCGCCGCACCTCCCCGCTCCACATTCGCCCACAAATCGCAGCCCCAACGCCTTGTGGTGGCCACGGCCGAAGCTCCGCCTCCACCGTCCGCCTCTCCAAGCCGCACGCGGTCCTTGATTCGTCCTCGGCGTCGATTTTGCTGTAGGTGAGTTCGCCTTGAAGTTATCTACCCGCTGGTGTTTTTGCTTCACGATTTCATCCACCGTAGCGCGAGATAGCCAAGTCCGGCCATGGCGCCGCCGCGGGAGGTCGCCGTCGGGAAGAAATCCGGCCGGAGCGCCGCCCGAATCTCCCCGATCCAATCCGAGCCGTTCACTTTAAATCCAACGGCTGAGATTAGCCGATACCCCTTCGGCCGGCAACTTTTCTAAAGAGACCTTGTGATTTTCTATTATAGAACCTGCAGTCCAAAATGTAAAACCCGAATCCATTTTACTCTTTAGAAGGCGTATTTGATCGCGTAACTTCAGAAAATACGTTTTCACTTATTTATAGAATTGCCATTATGTTAATTTGTGCGTAGAATCTCCATTTTAACTCCGATTTGACCCATTCAAATTGCGTTAGGTTCATATTTACGAGCTCTACATGTTGATAGAACTGTACAGTAGGTTTGAGATAATTTACTTTCGAGTTTATATTAAAGTATTTATTTTTCTATAGGAAATCATCGTAAATTCATAACTTCGTCGTTTTAGCTCCGTTTTTCGTGATCTTTGCGTCTGTGTGATCCTAGCGAGTTGTAGGTTCATTTTAAAGACTTTTTATATTATTTTCTTACTGATTGGTGTACTGTTCTAATTATAGTCTTGTTTGTTTATGCATGATTGCCTCTGGATGTATGTTGTTGCTGTTGTTGATCGAGTATAGACGGTGAGCAATTCGTTGGGGATCAAGAGTCTTTCTACGAGCAAGATCTTCAGGACCAGTTTGAGCAAGGCAAGTATAGCATGGGATTATCCTTGTTGTCCTATTCACAATATGTAAATAATATCATTATGCATCTATTCCCTTGTTAAGGATGACCTAGTGTTGATCTTATAGCTTGATACCTATTATATTGCATTGAGTAGTATGGCTAGTGCTTAAACATGGACTATGATTATGTAAATTGATTAATGGAATATGCAACAGACATTAAAAGATGATTTTGATTAATGTTTAAAGGGGATTAGAGCATGGGGTTATTTTTGATGCTCTAGTTACTCTCCATAAGGACTCATCTATAAGCGAACATCCGGGATTTACATCTATAAGCGAATATCCGGGATTTACAATACAACTGTGGGGGCTATATGGCTCTGGCTTTAGTCATATAGAAGGACCTTTTCTAACTTGTTAGTGGTAACCTTTTTTGCGTAAGAATGGCTTGACGAATCGGGTATAGTGCGGCCTCTGTCCTTATGTGTATAGGCTGCGTGTTATTGTGCCATTTGGAAGGGGGCCTCTACATCTGTTTGCCAAGTGAATGTAATGGCCCTAACTTGTTAGACGAACCTTCGAAAGACTTCATAGTGTTTCCCTGCCTGCTCACCTTGGGAGTGTTTTGGGAGTAATTAACCCAGGCATATGGGCAACACGACTCACAGTGAAAGTGTACAACCTCTGTAGAGTGTAAAACTGTTATAACAGCCGTGCTCACGGTCACGAGTGACCTTAGACCCTTATGGAATAGTTGATAATTGTTAATAGTTATGTTTTTGCTATTCATCAATCATTTCACATGGATCATATGTTTATTGTTTACATTGAGACATCTTGATGCTATTGATATACTAAAATTATGCTAACTAAAAGCTACATGCTGAAAAACCAATGTTATGCCTTTGAGCCTCATGAACCCCATGTTACACTTGTTGAGTACGAGATGTACTTACGCTTGTTTATTTTTCTTACTTGGATAAAAATCCCGGATGGGTAACAGATGGTGCTAATAGTGACTACTACTCCTACTTTTCTGAAGATTACTGGACTTACAGTCAACCAGTCAATGTGCCTGTGATTGGAGCTACCACGAGAGATTTATATTTTTACTTCCGCTATATTTAAAGACTATGTGTTAAATATCATGATGTAATAACATTTGTGATGATACTTTCGTTATAATTTGTTAACTTATGTGTGATTGATCTCTGGGCATATATAAGAGTATGTATTCCATTTGGTCTTTAAATGGGTGTGACATTTACTCACAATTCGGCCTGGTATACTTGGACTACTACTTAGCATCCAGCGCGAATTCAAGGTTTGGCACAACTACTGTGGTGGTGGGGCAAACTTTAGCACTCTGCTTGCTTCAATTGGAGAGCTTGCGTAGGGATGCTTGCTTCGATGCAGTCAATTGTGGGCGACGTAGCAGTTCACACTGCACAGCAATGGAAGGGAGTGTGCGATGTGGTGGACGCTGTGGGCAGGGGCGGGCCTAGCATGATTCAAGGGTATTCAGTTGAATACCCAAAAATTTTTGAAAAAAAATTCATATGTATAGCATATATATACATACTCCCTCCATGTTGGTAAAAGAAGTCATTTTAGACAATAACACGGTCTCCAAAGCATAACTTTGACTTCATTTTTCTATAAAAATATGTATTCAAAAGTGATATATGTATACTTTTATGAAAGTATATTTCAAGACAAATCTATTCATATTGTTTTCACATTTCCAAACTCAACAACTTAAAAGTTATTCATGATTTATATTCCCAATGTTTGATCTAAACCTTGTCCAAAACGACTTCTTTTACCAACATAGAGGGAGTATATGTATATTGAAAAAAGAAAAATACAGCCTAAACGAACACATGTACAGCAAATTAGCCCAAAATCACAGCTCCTACTCTTTTTCCTCCCCAACCCAAAGGCCCAATGGCCCAAATTCTCTACCGCTCCCACCAGTGTGAGTGACCGACGGTGTCTCCGGACTCCTGTTTCCCATCCTCGCAAATTCTTTTCCCCAGAATTTTTTCCAAATTACTTAAGTCTCCTGATTAAATATTTTAGGTCTCAAATACAAAGAGAAAAAAGAGTAGTACTACAGATTTAAAGACTTTCTTGCAAAGAGATGTGATTTGCTATATATTGTATAATTAGAACTACGTGGTGTTATATATGCCAAATCTGTAGTACTACTCTTTTTTCTCTTTGTATTTGAGACCTAAAATATTTAATCAGGAGACTTAAGTAATTTGGAAAAAATTCTGGGGAAAAGAATTTGCGAGGATGGGAAACAGGAGTCCGGAGACACCGTCGGTCACTCACACTGGTGGGAGCGGTAGAGAATTTGGGCCATTGGGCCTTTGGGTTGGGGAGGAAAAAGAGTAGGAGCTGTGATTTTGGGCTAATTTGCTGTACATGTGTTCGTTTAGGCTGTATTTTTCTTTTTTCAATATACATATACTCCCTCTATGTTGGTAAAAGAAGTCGTTTTGGACAAGGTTTGGATCAAACATTGGGAATATAAATCATGAATAACTTTTAAGTTGTTGAGTTTGGAAATGTGAAAACAATATGAATAGATTTGTCTTGAAATATACTTTCATAAAAGTATACATATATCACTTTTGAATACATATTTTTATAGAAAAATGAAGTCAAAGTTATGCTTTGGAGACCGTGTCATTGTCTAAAATGACTTCTTTTACCAACATGGAGGGAGAATGTATATATATGCTATACATATGAATTTTTTTTCAAAAATTTTTGGGTATTCAACTAAATACCCTTGAATCATGCTAGGCCAGAGGCTAGTTACAAGTAACTATGCGGTTTTGACGTGTCTCAAAATTGTTTGTGTATGTAGTAGTACTAGTGATAAAGATGTGTTTCCCCAAAGAGCAGGGGATCCCCTTATATACTTGTCTATTTTTTTTCTTTGGCCTTGTTTAGATGCCCAACTTTGGATGGGCAAAGTTGGCATTTTGCACTGTTATATTTGGTAAAAATTGTCCAAACATTGATTAATTAGACTCAAAACGTTTGTCTCACATAGTACAACAAAACTATGCAATTAGTTTTTGATTTCATCTACATTTAGTACTCTATACATGTGCAGGCATTTTGATGTGATGGAAATCTTCTTTTTGCATAGTAGAATTTGGGGGCAAATTTGAGGAACTAAACATGACCTTTCTTTAGTTTGGCATCATCAGTAACAAGAGCAACATAATTTTTTTTTCACCACAGATATCTCCATTTCCATTAAAGCACATATATCATTCTTGGTTGCCCAGGATGAAGAACTAGAACGTGAGGCTAAGGTGGCTAAAATAGTGCAACCGTAGCAAACGACATCTGAAACAGATGCCACTGCGGGCCTATTACAAGCAAAAGAGACCCCAAGTGTACAGGATCACTTAAACAGCACTGAGAACAAACCATCAGATCTGTGAAATAAACATAGTGCTAAAGCAGCTATATCTCTTCCATTCCGATGCCGCCTTGTTCGTGTCCTGTCTGCTGGGGTAAAGTGATCATCATCTGGAGAGCACTGCTCATCAGCAAAATTAATGGAGAGCCGTGAAAATATATTTTGACCGCGAATAAAAATTCTTTGTGTAGTAGCAGCAATACAGAGATATGTTCCCCGACAGCTCATGAGCCCAGCTGGTTGATATACTTCTCCCCTTATTTTCTTTGTTTAGTTCCCCATATCATCAGGAGCAGGAGCAATAGATATTAAAGTGGTGAAAGCGCGAGGTGGTGTGGCAGAGAAAGACTTGCTATAACAATATAATGCAAGGCACTAGGAGAGATGCTAGCTTACTCTTTTACTTTCTGTTAGCATACAATGAGGGGCCCGTGATGGATAATCATGGTTATTAATAATGTGAGAAGATCACTGTGAGATGTAAGAAGGTCCGTCATTTCAATAAAAAAAAAGATGTGACAAGGTCGATATTAAATTAACCTCATGCTGCAGAGCAATTCTGTCGTAGCGTTTTTGACATGTTGGATCCTTAACTTGTAGTAGCCTTGTTTTGATCCTCCTCTTCCTTCATATATTTTTATCTCTACCTCTGGTTGTCGTTGTGTAACTCAATGGATATCCTCCTACTAACTAATAATGTCGTAAATAACACCAATTCAGAATCCCTGAGAACTATATGATAACCAATGTGTGACATGTATATCCTTCCTGTAGAGCACCTAGCTAGCTACCACTCCTTCCCTGAGGTTATCGTATGACTCAATGCAATTGGGAAATTACACGACTCTTAAAGACATGGCCACGAAAGACTGAAAACATGGTTCAGGAGATAATTCATCGACTCCACCATAGATGCCAGTAACACATCACGAAACTCTCGATGGGAGAGAATCAAATCTTTGCACAGCTGTGAAAGTTGACCAGAAGAATGGTCAGTGTGTAGAGAAGCTCGGATGCACTTGTTGTTTCTTTTAGTCGAGTGCTTCAGAGCCTCGACACAGCTTCTCTCCTCAACTAGGCTTCGGTTCATTTCCTCATGTTTCCTATTCCTATGTGTACAAGTGTATTGTGGTCTTTGGACCATCTGTCCTTGTTTCCCCAGTCTAAGAGCGGCCTTGCTGCCTGTTAACCGAAGTTGGAGCGGCACTATATATATAGGTGTGAATGCATCGGAACGCCTCATCGAGGTATGTGGTGGTTGGTGGTGCCTGTTAACATGCGTACCATTTTCGAGTATACACAAAATACATATATGACTCAAGAGCCATGTGTAGACTACCGTTATTGCGCCGGTCTACCACTCTACCTGCCCAATTACCAATGGATAACCAGGGCACAGAGCGATCCCTTCATAATTAAGAACAAACAAATGTAATACTTCCTCCGTTCCATTTTTTCTGACGTAAGTTAGAATGACACGGTCTCTTAAATTATATTTTGACCATTCATTTACTTTATATTATGTTATTTATGCTTATAAACTTATAATAATTGGATATTATAATTCCTTACAAATCTAATCATATAAAGTTTGTATTATAATAGTTAAAAAAATATTAGCCTAATTATTGGTCAAATTTTTTGAAGTTTAAATCTTGATATGCGTGTATGCCAGATAAAATGGAATGGAGGTAGTAATAACTTGTGAGAATTTCAAGGATCCAATTTTGTTTTAGCATCAGTGACATGTGGACCATCCTGACAACATAGTCCTAACATAATAATTTGATCTTTTGCCCTCCATGCTTATATATACATTGGTCTTGTTCACATGAGTGGCCAACCAGAGCTACTAGCTCGCTCCATCCTTATTGTAGACAATCTGAACTCTAATGAGATAGCTAGTATAGTGGACAAACATGAACAACTTGTAGCTAGGAATACGAGGCATTCAGGAAAAAGTTGGCGTTGGCTTCCGGAGCTGAGATGGAAACACGCGTAGGTGCTGTGCTACCCCATTGTCAGTTACCTTGCCAGAAGAATGAGACTTGTCAATCATTCTCAGCAGCAGGGTCACGCTCTTCTGCCACTAAACCAATTCAAATTGTCATTGGCTCACGTGGCATTCGGAATGCTGAGAGTGGCAAAATTTGCAAATGTAACTGTTACACACTAGGATAGATATTCCAACGTCCTTGGTACAGTCAGGTCCGTAGGCAATGAAAAACATTTTCATGTTCCTTATAAAAAAGGAAGTATTAGCTGAAATTCAAATTAAATGTAGATTCATAATGATATTTGCATTGACTATATAATGTGCGGGCTGCGTCGTCTAAATGTGTCTGACCATGGGACAGAGAGGTAGCATGGAGCAATCAAACTGAGCATTACAGAATGTCAACACAGGTTTTCAATTAGAGAGAGTTCATGGCAGAACATCTCTAGGACAATATTTTGACCACTCCTCTCTGAATTCCATTTATCACCATCCAGTTATCAACACTGCAACTCTGCCATTGTCACCGGCACCATTTGCCACCACTGCCATTAGGAGGTTGATGGAAATAAAGGAAAGTGCGACACATTCATGGTCGTCTCTGCCCTCTGCAAATATCCACATCTGGGTTGCCCAAACTGAAGAAGGCATCATCATGCTACCACCCTTTCTCTTTTACCCATTTTATTTTCCACCTAGAACTTTCACTTTTAATGTTTCAAGTGTCCATGGCTCCATGCTACTGATGAGGACATTTTCTGGGGGGACAATCTCCACTTTTTCTGTATCTGAAATTCTGAACGGAGATTGATGTTCAGGACAGGCCTTTGATTGCTCTTAATAATTGTTAAATGAGTGAGACCGCTAGCCAAGCAAAACAGTAAAGCAAGGGACATCTTTCTTAGCTTCCATTAGCCTCAAGACAAGTAACCTATCTAATGCTTAGTTGCCACACTAGATGAACCACTTATGTTAACTCGCGGGCACAGCAGAAGAATACTCGCGGGCACAGCAGTAGTTCCATGACGGGAAGCTATGATAATATATATCCAAGACGAAAAGAAAAACACTCACAAAAATTATCACATTATATACACCACATCACCCCCCACCCAAGATAATAACTTGGGTACCATGTGGCACACCGAGGGTGCCATGCATTCTTTATATATTGGTTACTCACTCTACCACGGATTACCGGGCCATCCATTCTTGCCAGCCATCCAGTCTGCATATATATTTGTTATTTGGTACTACTACCAGCCATTCGTCGGAGGGTGGATGCATGCTTTGCTAGTTTGCTGCCATTTGTTAGGACAAAAATGGAATGTAAAACAAGCATAAATTACTTCCTGCGATCCAGTCTTGGTCAGGATTATACGATCTAGTCTTGGTCATGATTATACACGTGGTAGGAATCCAAGGCTTCGGGATGTATGTTTCCACATGAAGTTGCCAGAGTTGTTGTGGCATGTGTGGCGGTTGGCGAGTTACACATAGGTGAGAGACTATTGAAAGGGACCATAGAACAGCGCCCACAAGTCAACGGGCGCAGGAGCCAGCGGACTACGGGTGCTGTGCCGTGAGACAGGAACGAATAACGATGAATCTGCAGTTGAGTGTAGTTTACATATATTGTTGGTGCAATCGAATACTTAAGCATCTAATACTCTAGCTGATTCCATAGTTGTTCCCTAAATTAATTTGGAATTATGTAGGCAAAGTGGTGATACTATTCGGAAGATAACTTTTCTTACGAGTGCAAAGAATTGTGTGAGAACATCTGCAAACCATGTTTGTACTGCTCAATGCATCAATGATTAGGATGGCATTGCTATCTATTATTCATTAAAAAAATTAATTAGAAACATGAGTTCCATCGAATCAACATGGTATGGTCATAAAATAGTATGAAGATGGCGTTTGATCTCCCCGTGCTCCCTAGCTCCTCCATGGCTGCCCACCCCTCATATTGTTGGACCACAATCTTTGACATTATTTCTGTATGGAGCCAAATGAAGAAAATAGAAAGATTAAATGCCACTGCATGTCAATTAGGTGTAGCGTGCATTATATTGGACTTTGGAGAGGCCACAATTATAGTGTGGTACAATCGCTCATGGTGTTAGACTTTCCTATACACTTGTGTAACTTTCTATAAAATTAATATAAGTGATATTATCACAAATTATTAGAGTCTACCAAATTGATGACGGGGTGCTTCAGATATCTTATGAGAATGTCGAGGACCTACATTTTTTTTAGCATCAGTGACATACGTGGAGCTTTTTGAAAACATATATAGTCGCAGAACATGTGTCACGTCCACGAACTTTCAAAATAAAATTTTGGTCCCTAAACTTGTTAAGTGGCATACCACAAGCCCATGCTAGCCATATGGACATTTCTTGCTGACGTGGCATGCTAGCAAGTTTAGAAACCCAGAAATACATTTTTCAAAGTTTACGAACCTATGACATATGCATATTACAAGTTCGAGGAGCGTTGGTGCATTTAACTCATTGATCTATTGCCCTCCATGCTTATATATATACAATGGTCTTGTTCACGTGAGTAGCCAGCCAGAGTTAGCTTGATCGCTCGCCCTATCCTTTTATCCGAGGCTCTGTCGCGTCACCACTTATGGTATATAATTGGAATTCAAATGAGTCAATAGTATAATGGAGAAACGTGAAAAACATGTAGCTAGGAATAGGTGGCATTGGCGTTGGCAGATGAGATGACAACACACGTTCATGTCGTGCTGCTCTTGCTGTAGGGTCAATCACCGTGCCAGTCATATAGCCATGAGAGCGGCTCTAGTGTGCCAGAGAAATGAACCGAGAGGAAAGAAAAAACAGTGTGAGCAACCGAACCGTAGGAAAAGATTCCTCGGTTTGGTGCAAGTTTTCGGTTCAACGTGAGGAGATAGAATACTGATTTTGCACATGCAAACGAGCGAGCCACCACTCTGTGTGCCGTGGTCTCTCTTTTATTTAATTATTTGATGTGAGCCCTATAGAGAGAAAAGTGGAGCTAACACTGGAGCATGCTCGATTTATAGAGGAGTGGAATCCTTGCATGAGTGGCCTGACAGTCGCAGTTCAGTTCGACGTGACACTGGAGCTGCGCTAAGTGCCAATCGTTTGAGATCCCAGTGGCTGTTCTTTGGTCAGTCTTGCTACTCATGAACTGTTTTGCTACTGTGGAGCATCTCCAAGAGTTTGGCAATTTTCATTTGGCAAATCTTGTGTTTTGCCAAGTTGTAAAAAGATATGCCAAGTAAAAAAACAGTCTCTCTCCAAGAGTTTGGTATAATTCACTTGCCAAACCCAGATCTAACTTACATCAGGAACCCTGAGGGAGAAACAAAATTATGTTTATGCCCTTCCACCTCTTAAAAACTTACATCAGGAACCCTGAGAGAGAAACAAAATTATTTTTGTGCCCTTCCACCTCTCTCGTACATACGGATGCCAAGTCCGCTCCGCGCGCGCATATTTGCGCGTGCGAGGCCGGTGGATGGCAAGTTGCCAAGAATGCCAACCTCATTTGCCAAGCTGTTGGAACCCAAATTTTCTCATTTTGCCAAAATTGAAAGGATGCCAATCTCATTTGGCAAACTCTTGGAGATGCTCTACCCAACTTCTTCCCCAAATTCTACTATGCAAAAAGAAGATTCTCCGTCACATCGAAATGTCAGCAAATGCATGGAGTACTAAATGTAGATGAAATTAAAAATTAATTGCACAGTTTTGTTGTACTTTGCGAGACGAACATTTTGAGCCTAATTAATCAAATTTTGGACAATTTTTACCAAATACAAACGAATTGCTACAATGTACATTTAATATTCACTGTAGCAATCCGGGCTCCCCAAATCGGGATCTAAACAAGGGCTGTAAGTTATGAGCAGACGTCCACTATAAATGTGACAATAGCTTTGAAGTCAGCACCAATGTCAATCACACTTAAATGTTTCTCGTCACGATTTACGTGCCGATAACTTTAACTCGATTTATAGAAAATACGTGCAAGATTTCTATCTCTAAATAAATTTATTAAAAAACTAGATTCAAATATCTGTCTAATAATACTAATTATGGATCATAAATATTAATATTTTTTAATATATATTTAGTTAAAGTTATTTCTCAGGAAGCGAAAACGATAGATGTTTAAGGACGGAGGGAGCATAGGGCTGGCTAGAGAGTGCCGCACACGCCACAAAGTGGGACGCCGCTTGTGTGAAGACTTGTGTGTGATTTTTTTAATTTTTTTGGGGACCTATACAGCTTTTCGATTCGATGGCTTGTCCTTGACCCTCTAATATTAACCTTGACAATTTCTCATGCAAACCAATGTCCTAGAACCTTCCATCCCTGACATATATACTGACGACGGGAATCAGATTGGATCCGAGGAAATTTATATGTCTATTTTACATTTTATCCTTCTCTGAGTAATGGTGGCGTGGATACAATAATTTTTTCTTTGGATTGAGTCGCATGTATGCACGATGACAATTTAAAACTATTTGATAATAAATCACCACACAATTGTCTTAAATCCTTTGGTTGATGTCAGATCATCTAGAAATAGTACGTGTGTCATTAGGCCACCTAACATCAACTTCTTCACTTGACATGCAAGAAGCCCCAAAATCTCTTAGAAACTGAGAAATGAACTCAATGCGAAAGTGCATACATGCGAATAGGAAAACATGAGGAAAACTATCAAAATTCTTAGATAGAGACCATCCTCAATACGGTTCTTAATCCGTACAATAAATGGGAGTGCACGCATTTCGGTCGCAACTGGACCATCCCGGGGCCTTCAAACCCTACCACACAATTATGTATTTCTATCCCTGCCATATATATATATATAGAGAGAGAGCCATTGAGGATGGTGGATTGAAAGAATATATAGGTTTTTTTATATTTGTCCAAGCAATGGTGATCGATTCCCAATGGTAGAGTTGGAAAAAGTCTACTTCACTCCCTCAACTATGAGGGTGAACTACTTAACCCCCTCAGCTATGAAACGGTCTATTCTACCCCTGAAACTTTTCAAAATCGGTCAAATTACCCCCTAGACGGTTTTGGAAAGTTCAGGGGGTAGAATAGACCGTTTCATAGTTGAGGGGGTTAAGTAGTCCAACAACAACAACATAGCCTTTTGTCCCAAGCAAGTTGGGGTAGGCTAGAGATGAAACCCAAAAGAGACGAGAAACAGGGAGACACGTAAAGGGACATAAAGGGAGACAAAAAGAGGTCACGGTTCCGGCACGTTGATTGCCAATCTCCAAGCGCTCCTATCCATAGCTAAATCCTTGGAGATATTCCACTCCTTAAGATCTCTCTTAACGGACTCGTTCCAAGTTAGTTTAGGTCGACCTCTACCGCTCTTTACATTATCGGCCCGCTTTAGAACTCCACTACGTACCACCGCCTCAGGAGGCCTCCGTTGGACATGTCCAAACCATCTCAACCGATGTTGAATCAATTTCTCCTCAATTGGTGCCACCCCAACCCTATCCCGAATATCGTCGTTCCGGACTCTATCCCTCCTTGTGTGCCCACAACACCAACGCAACATGCGCATCTCTGCTACACTCAATTGCTGGACATATCGCATTTTTGTAGGCCAACACTCAGCACCGTATAACATCGCCGGACGAATCGCCGTCCTATAGAACTTACGTTTCAGCTTCTGAGGCACCCTTTTATCACAGAGGACGCCAGAAGCTTGACGTCATTTCAACCAGCCGGCTGAAATTCTATGCCTAACATCTTCATCAATGTCTCCGTCCTTTTGTAGCATCGACCCTAAATTGAAAGGTAATCCAACCCCCATAATTGAAGGGGTGAAGTAGACTTTTTCCAAATATATAACGGTATCTGCATGTATGGTACAAACTATCCTAGTATGGTGCATGGTGCTGTAATAGTGTGGAAATATCTGAGTGTACAAAGCACTACAGCATGCATTCAATCAAACCCATAGGTGCTACTTTTATTACCAAATTTTCTTCACCTCTGAGTTATACACTTGTCCACCAAGCACTGCAAGCACACTTCTATATATATATACTTCTTCTTTGCTTTTCTTATAACTATACCATACAAGAGCAACGCAAATTACAATACAGTTAAAAGAGCGAGGAGGTGTGGCAGGAGGAAGTTCTATAAGGCATTAGGAATGAAAGGTGTTGGGAAAAACGCAAATTACAATACAGTCAAAAGGCACATGATTTAGAGGACTGGTTTGCCCAAGCGGTGACTAATGAAGACAAAAAGGCTCTCCTCCTTGTGATACTGAATGGCGGACTGTATTGCCCTCCTCTGGCCTTCCCTCTCTTCCACTCACTCGCTCACATATGGGGCCCACTGGTGAACCCTCCAAGCAATCTCTCTCTCTCTTTATAGTCATGCTACGCTGGGCGAGTGGGCGGGCAGCCGCACGGGTCCAGCAACGCTGCCGCTGGGCAAGCGAGTGGGCAGGTGGCCGGCCAACCGGCCACGTCGAGCTAGCAACACTATGGAAAGTGGGCGGAGTTCGTGCCAAGATGGCTGGAGGACTTAGGAGACGGCACCGCCTTCCATAAGTTCCACCACATCTTGCATTACCCGGCCGCTAGGCACGGGACACCACGATGATAAGGGCGGTCCAAGATCCACTCACCGTCAACGCACACTGCAACGTCTCTTGCGGACATACTGGGCTCCGGCCCTCCCGTGCTCGATCGGGCTCCCCAGTAAACCCGCCGGTGCAGCAGAAATGAAGGTGCACTAAACCCGCCGGTGCACTAAACTGCGTGCTCTTTGTGGTCGCCGGTGCAGCAGAAATGAAGGTGTGTCGTGTGGTGACGGTGCTGCTCTGGATTATGGACACCTTGGCCCTATTCGACAGGCTGTTTTTTTGGCTTATAAGCCGGCTGTGGCTGATTTGCTGTGAGAGAAAAATACTGTTCCATGGTTGATAAAGCCATGCTGATAAGCTCAGCCGAACAGCGGGCTTCATCTTTTCGACCAGGTATGATTCCTCTGTGGGTCAGTGCACAACAAGCACGGGGCTGGCTAGGAAGTGTAGGCGGCGAGCACTGGGCCGACAGGCGGCTGCACAGGTCTAACCGTTTAGTGCTGGCATGAGCACAGCTAGCGCACGAGGCTGGCAAGCAGAGTGGCAAGGTCTGACCGGAGACGGAGATGTAGAGAGAGGAATAGCGACTGCATGGAGGGTAAGTGGGTCCATATGTCAGCCATTGCGAGAGAGAAAATGAGGGGCATTATGGTCCATATGAAAAATATGGAGCTGCCCATATGTCTACACGGGGGCCCAAAGATACGGAGGACCTATCAAAATGTCTTGATGCCTATTAGATAAGTAGTGACATATCTTAAAAACATCAAATTCATAATTGCATGAATCTAGTTAATCCGTTATTTTAATAGGTTTATTGTTGTCTGTCAATAAAGAGTAATACTCTGGTGGTCCTCCTGAAAAATCTGCACAAATCATAAAGCTTCTTAACAATAATAATTATAAAAAATTTTATTCTTTTCCCACGGGTCTCGTATGGTCCTGGACCTGTTCGGACCCGGACTAAACCCAGCCCGTTGCCAGTCGATCTTATATCTTTTTATTACGATCCGATTTTGTCGGCAGCCGGTGCACGGCATTCACGTGACCATGAGCGGGGCCGTCGAGTAAGCGAATGGGAATGGCGGTTGGTAGCTCCACGGTGAGTCGGCGACGACTAGCAGACGCAAGGGCACGCTGTCGAGATGCGGCGGCGGCTCGCCAAGGCAGCCGGCCCACAGGTTGATCCATGAGATGTGCGCACCCTTCTATGAGGGAGAGTACGACTACATGAGCAGCCAGAAAGCCAACAATAGCTGAGGCCCTACGGAAGCACTCCGCCGGCGACACTGGCACCCAAAACCGGCCGGCAAACTACCAGAGCGTAACGCTGTTATCGACTATATCGTGGATAGCTGTCACCTACCATCTCCTAGCAACACACAAGCCCTCAGTCATGCTCATGGTGCCGCTGCCGTCATTGATCCTTGTCGCCGGCCACACTGCTGCCCTGCTTGGCACACAACGAATGGCACGCACGGTCTCTTGAATGTGCTGCTCGCTGTGGTTGAAATATATAGGATCGGGAAATAAAGGCTGGCTGTCAGGGTCAGGATGGGCTCGTCCGGCAGTGCCAGGTCCAAATAGGACCCGCGGGACATTAATTAAGAAAATACGTACTTAATTAGTACTACAAGATGCTGTGAGATTCGTGCAAACTCTTTTATTAGGAGGTCTAGTCAACTGCACTGGCCACACGACACCTCATTCTGTTTCCGATAGAAAATTTTTCTTAACAAATTTAATTTTAAAATCAGTTTGCCATCTATAGTTACGATCTTTGGCATACGTTATTTTATTTCTGTGTCCCTCGCCACCACACACACACGCACACACACACACACACACACACACACACACACACACACACACACACACATACATATATATATATATATATATATATATATATATATATATATATATATATATATATATATATATATATATACACACACATATATATATATATATATATATATATATATATATATATATATATATAGTACCTGTTGGTAGCTATACTACCCACCACAACTCTCTTCTCCCTCCCTCCCCTCCCAGGTAGCTGTGTGTTCACTCTTCACATATACATGTATGCCAACATCTTTATTAATTAGAAGACTATATATATATTAGGCATAGAAGGTGTCGGGATGTAGGTTTACACAGTGAGTTTTGCTACTGGGGCTGGTGGTCCTTTTCATGCCAGCCACCGTACCTGCAAAGCCGGCTTCGTCCAGCACCACAGCGCCGGGGTCCGAACCCGAACATCCTCTAGTGCCGTCGTGAGGGAACCGCCATTTGTGTTGTAGAGAGGGTGCGTTTCATTCATCGAGCAGCATAATCCATCTGTTCTAGCCCAGAGCTATATGCATGGCGTATATAGAGCGTGGCCAAGGAGAAGGAACGGGGAGCGTGACCGCATGAATCGTCAAAATGAAAAGCTGCCGACATACGCCGTTGACCGGACCGAATGATGAGGTTTGTGGTCCAAGTAAAACAAATTCTGGGCTGGGCTGGGCTGGGTTTGGTCTAGATCTGGTTTGAGTGGACCTGCTGGCAAGATAATACCCAATTAAGCAAAATTAACTATTTGGACGCTTCAAGATTCGTGCGCTTTTATGAGAGGGACCACCTGCACATTTTGTTTTGCATCTGGATACAAGAACCTGTTGGTTTAAAATGCTTACTAGTTTGATCTTGTTCCTGGTGTTGCTACGGTGATTCGTGGCGTGCAAGCTGGATTGGCACGGGCAGACTCTTGCTGGGCCGTTCCTAATAATATCTGGTGCTTTGCATTCCAGTGCGTGTATTAGTGCGGTATACAAGTGATCATGGTGTCCATCAAGCGCATATATATTCACACGTACGACGTAGCATGCTGGAGTAGGATATGTGGCAGCACTCGTGTAGTGCTATGCAAGAATATATCTCAAAGAACCGCCCTTCAGCAGTACTACTACGTGATGGATAGGCTGCAGTCGTCGCCAGTTGCACCTGTGTAGCTTGTGTTTGGGTTTTGAATTGAATTCCATGGCCACTAATAACCCCCAATTAAGCAAATGCCACAGGAAATGGCAATTGCTGGCCAATTACATCAGAAGATATCCCAATGTAAGCGTACAGGGCTTAAACTCTACTGAGAACGAACCATAAGATTTTTGTGCGAAAGCAGCTACTTCTCTTCAAGCCTGATGGCTCCCTCAGTTTTTTTTGTCGTGTCCAGTCTGACTGCGCCTTGTTGTGCTGCAGGGGAGGATGCTGTGGGTAAAGTGAATTAATGGCGTTGCACCATCGCACACCTTCTCATTGATGCTCGGCTTGAACACACCTGCCCAGTAGTTGAGAAAGATATATATATAAGTTTTTGTAATCATCTCACATGTATGTTTTATAATTTTTTTTGTCCAAGCAGGTACAGCAGTTCTAGGATTTAGAGTGGAATCACCCAACATATAAGGGTGAAAAACTAATAGAACAAGCATCCATTTGTCATTGGGTTACCAGTTTGATAACAAGAACCAGCATTGAGGATTTTTTTTTATTTTTAACACTTTTAAATACTATTTTTAGTACTAGCACGATTTTTTTTTCAAATCTAACACTTTTGGATGCGCCACCAGCGATGACGCCACATAATCATACTGCCGCGCCATGCATGGTGGTGCGGTGAAGCGGCCACCGTGGCAGTTAGCACCAGGGTGGACCACTGACGTGGCTGGCCTGCCGCGCCACGACTGACGGCGCGGCAGGCCCAGTACAGTCCGCGGCCCAGGCCTCTCCTTCCTCCTCTCTCTCCTTTCTTTCCTTCTCCTGTCTCGCAAGCACCGCCGCTGCTGCCCTTAGCCAGTCCCGCGACTCCCTCTCTCCACCTCCGGCTGCTGCTCCCTCTCTCCTCATTGGTCTGCTGAGCGGGGGGGGGGGGGGGTCACGCCCAAGGGCGTGCGTGCTCGCTCTGGCGGTGTTTGCCCATCCAGGCACCACCGCCGGCGAACGCCGCCGCCGGCGGCCCTCTCCGTTGCCTGGGGTGACCCCCAAGGTCCTCCACTCATAGGCAAGGTATATCCCCTCTCCAAGCTCCTAGATTTGTTGATTTTGGTGTTTTTTAATGAACAGATTAGGGTTAGTAATTAATTTAGTCAGGTAGTTAGGTTTTAAGTGTTAGGTTATAGGGTGTAGTGTAGATATGGTAGGATTAGGGTTAGGAATTAGTTTCTTTAGGTTGTATTACTTATTTTGCAGTAGCAGTGGTAATTAGTATAGATAGGTTTTTGGTGTATGTATTTAGTTGCACGAAGCACAATGATTTCGCAGACTTGATGAGCTTTCGTCGTATCATTTTGTAGATGGATTGTTTTGTCCGTGTTTTTTACGGAGGAAGTGTTACAAAAGAAGATTGTTTGTTTGAGGATATGGAAGAAGAGTTGGAAATGTTTGATGAACCTCCTAGCTTCAACGACCTTTTGTTGCGATTGAAGGGAAAGTTTGGCGGTGATTTTCACACTGAATGGTAAGTTTGGTATTGGGAAGACTAGGTCACGCTACGTCATTATGCCCTTGCGTGACCTGGCTCACTGGTCCTACTACACTAGTGTAATCCAAGGTTCCCATGTGCCCATGGCTGAGTGGTGGTGGAGAATGGGTATAGGATCCAGGATGTCCAGGATGGGCCGTCCTTTGATGGTGTGGAAGCAACTCCTTGTAATATGGATTTGGATGGTCAGTTGACACAGGAGCAGCTTTATTCCTCTCCAACAGTTGTGGAAGTTTCTAGGCTGGTCTTAGTGGGCCTTATAAGCAATGTCTTTGATGCAAATGAATTTGAACAGGAAGAGGAGGAGCAGGAGGAGGAGGACATGATCAATGATCTAGTTAGCAGTGATTCAGAGGATTCGGAGGATGAGGAAGGAGGTAGACATGCTATGCTATCACCTGTTCATGCTATGCCAACACCGGTTAATTCTATGCCCAACACCGGTTCATGATATGCCAACACCGGTTCATGCTGTGCCAATACTAGTACCCATTCAAGAACTTCATGCCGACTCAGTGAACACTAGCAAGAGATGTGCCAGAGGATGGTACCCCTATGATTCATGGCCTAGATGGAGCTAAGCACATCAGTTCATTCCCACCAGAGACTTACACAGAGACAGAGGTGCAACAACTGAGGTCGGTGAAAGTACCTTATAGCGGCGTTCCCAAACTACAGGGACGTAAGCATGACCGATATGGCAGTTTGTGACACCGGCCTACAGATGTGTAGGGAATCTTTGTATGACCATGAGAATGAAATCCTTAGAAAGGTGATGGTATTCAATACTCTGTCTGAGTTGAAGCTCTTCCTTGAGGACTATGCTGTTTACCACCATAGGCCTTACAGGGTCACTCATTCGGACAAGGAGTTGAGGTACCACGTGATATGCAAGGAAGGTTGTATGTGGAGGTTAAATGCTCGGAAGAAAGAGAATGATGACAAATGGAGGATAACTAAGGTGGTGCAGCCGCACACATGCCTTGGGTCAAACTTGTCAGGACCATCGATCCACCGAAAGAAAAAGCACCTCTCATGGTCCTACTCAACATGATTCCAAGGTTGGGGCAACCTTTAGGTGTTCTCTACTTGGGGCGTGCTCTAACTTGTGTCAAGGTCCCAAGAGTGATTACAAGGTCCAATGGTTGCTGCAGCTTTTGGCAGAAACAGTAGCAACATGTCATGAATATTTGGAGGCCTTAATGATGTGATATCGAGGTAGAACCATATCAAATTGAAAGCCTATCAAATAAACCTTCCATCAAGCAACCATTTTTTTTGAAATAGGAATAGTTTTGGCCTCTGCGATCATGCACAACCGAGTTCTAGCAAGTTTCTAGGACATCTGATGATTATATTCGAAGGGATAAGAGAGCACAAATTGTAGGGAATATCAAAAACAAATTCTACTATTGTTTGTCCATCCATTCTTCTCGACTAAAATGTCCATCAAGTACTCATGGACCGCAATCACACTGCATATAGAAGAGTTATGACTTTCTCAATAAAGTAATGTTGGGCTGCTAGCGAAACGAATGTTACTTCCATCCTTCACGTGTGCACCCATGGTCTCACTACACTCACCAAACGATATTATATTATTGTACATGTTTATGTGGCGCTTTATTTGGGAGTGCCCTTACATATATAGTATCTGTTGCTAGCTATTACACAACACAACTTTCTTCTCCCTTTGAGTCAGCTATGTTCAGTGTCTTCACATTAGGAACATGTACCCCATCATCTTTACAAAGCTATACATTAGGAATAGAAGGAGCCGGGATGCAGGTTTACGCCTTTTGTTTGGATTCTGGATACATGAATCTGTTGGGTTAACATGCTTAGTCTTTTGATTCTGGCCCTGGCCTCGGGAGACATACTCATGTCTCTGATCATGCAGCGGAGCAGGACAATGGCAGTGCAGGACATGGTTGCGTTTGCTGTGATAGACGATGACATAAAGTCGGCACAATTTCATTTTCAGTATTGTTATTAAGATGCCATGTCACTATATTGACTAAGTTAAAAGTGACGGTCTTTGCTTAGTGGATGACACTTTTGAGTATGTATTCAAAGATGACACAAACTTCACTGCACACAGTTTTTTTCAGTGTTAAAAGTTTGTCAAGTCAGTAGTGGTGCGTGTACATATTTTTTTCTCACATAGTGTTTATATTTGCCCGTAGCGCACCACGGGCTCCTGTTTATGTAGTTGTCCCTTGTTTCTCTTTAGTTTGGCACCATCAGATGCAATAGGCAACCCATATTTACACATAAAGAATTCGTGTAATTAATAAGAATGAAAAGCATTCGGAGAGAGATTAGCATAGCACCAGCGCTTGTGCTCTCTTAAGCATTCCTGTAATAATACAAAGCGTCAAGAAGCATCTTCTACCTTATGCTTCCCTTCTTTTTCTAAAGTTTTGTCGTCTTTATGAACAAGAGCAACAAAAATTGAAATAGAGGATAACAAAGAAGCAATTCCTATAAGAATGGAAGGAACCAGGATAGCATCGCTATGGTGATTTGTGGCATGCACACCGGAGACTACATTATTATATTAATTATCACATTAATGGCACGGCAAAATATCAACATGACAACAAATAAATTGGCATCATTAAACGAGGGAGATGGTCTTACAGTGATTTGTTTACATAATTGATCAATTAAAGGCAACGATATTTTGATTTTCTGAGTGTATAATCAAATGTTTTCAATGTATCTGCATGGTATCATGCTATATCATTGAATGTAACCGAAACACGCTAGCTCACACATTGTCACACATTACACTTTTTGTCTGTCTCCATTAAGATTTCTGTAGTAGTGCACCCACCAGCTTGTAAGCAATATATAATGACTTGTGTCAGCGTTTCAGGGGTACGGTGCCATTCTATATATACTTTTTCTACCAGCTAGCTAGCTTGCTAGAACGGCTTGATTCTTCATTCCAGGCAGCAGCCAAGTGTGCATGTGCCACCATTAGCTAGGAAAAAGGTGAAATTAAAACAAGCATGAATCTCGTCAAATTCAGCACATCCTTGTTATACTGTAGGAATGCAAGGCATCCTGATGTAGGTTTCCACCAATTGTCCCATCACCGTCCCCTTTCCCAATGAAGAGGTAGTCAGCGGCAGGAGTGTGAATGATGAAGAGTAATGATTAGTCGTATCGTACAGTCGTCAACACTAGTCCAGGAGACTAGCTATACTCTCTGCAACTTGATATTGGAGCAATTTGAAGCCATGTATGTCTTGTTTTTACTCACAATTTGGTCAGGTACTTAGACCACTAATTAGCAACCAGCGTGGATACAAGATTTGGCACAACGATTTAGCAGTCTGCTTGCTGTGATTGGAGAGCTTGTGTAGTGATGCTTCCTTCGATGCAGTCAATTGTGTAGTGATGGGGCACACTTTAGCAGTCTGTTTGCTGTGATTGGAGAGCTTTCGATGCAGTTAATTGTGGGTCAGTAGTGGGTGACGTTGACGTAGCACTCCACACTGTTGTAGACCATGGAAGGGACAAGGAAGTGTGCGATGTAGTGGACGTCATGGCCAAGAGTGCGCTGGCCAGCGAATGTAAGGAGCATACCAGTGTTTTCTTAACGCCCAACTAGTATATCTTCTATTACATTGTCCTGGGTAAATGGGCTGCAGCCCAGAGAAATTGGACTCTGCAAGGTGTGTTTTCACATAACTCAGGTTCTCTGTTGTTTTCATCAGTGCAAATGTGTTGGAAATTCTCTTTTGTGCGCTCACCTCTTATTTTTTTGGTAAAGCAAAAATCTAGGAGAATTTATAGTTTGTCGTTCTTTATTTATACAACAAGATAGAATATCAAACAATGCTCGAGTCCAAACAACAATAACTAATGCATTTGAATGCAGCTCCAAGTCCCCACAGATGCTTGAGTACGTCCACATATATGTCACTCTCTATATAAATGTGCAACTAGGAGCTATAGCATCAACACACTTCTTTGTGCCCATATAGTTTACAATTTCCTCTAGCGAGACGCATATGCACTGGAGAAGGAAAGAGTTGTAGTGGAAAGAACAAAAGAAATATTCCTCTGTATAGGAAAGGGAGGCACCAGGAAATATGCTTCCACTGTGTCCCGACATAGACCAAAATACATGCCAAATACCATTAGAAATCAATTTTTAGTAGGGGTAGTTCATATTATGGATCTAGGGATGATGTGCCAATGTGCATAATGATGCATAATTTGGGTGAGATGATGAAAAACCAACCACTGGGACAAATATTTGTTAGACATGCTCCAATAGGTCCTAGGGATGCAAGAGAAAGTGGCGCGAACACTGTTAAAGAAATGTAGTCAAAATGATGAAATGTGCGCAATTTGCACACACTGAATGAAAATCTCTTAACTTGTGACTTACTTAGCTAGTGGGCTTTTCTCGGGATTAAGAAATAGCCTTTTTATGGCCAATTTCATTTTCTAGGAGCGTTTCATGTTACTAACCACACATAGAAATCATTTTATTGGGGCGGTGATCCGGAATATCAACAACTCCTAAAAATCAATTTATAGGGCTGGTCGGTAATGTGGTACGTATCCATGCAAGCACTTCTTTTTAGAGAGGAACTGGGTTTTATTTCACACAAGATAGAGTATATATACTACATTTGCTTCCGTACAAAGATATCCTTGAGAAAAGCAAAAATGTACATTTAAGTCCTTGTAAGGATCTCGCGTTTGTCTTTGTTATCAGCAATGGGGTGAGCCACACGAAGGACTACCGCTTCTCGGAGAAGCAGAGGAACTTGTTCAGCTTTTGCAGCTTGAAGCTAACACCAATCTCGACGAAGAATCTTTGTAGTTCTTGAACGGCACAACAAACAGCACACGAACTCAATATACAATTGAAGAACCATTGAAAGAATAGGCCTTACATCGCGGATGATGATAGAATCTGACACCTCAAGAATTGCTGGCGTCTCTCACCCATCCGACGAGAAAGCAACCCAAAAGGCGATAGAACCACTGAAGTGGGAACAACAATACCAACCCGAATCCTTTGATAAGTAGTAGACAACGTACCTGTAGAATCTCTGGTTAGCCTAGAGACAGGTGAATAGTCCTGTTAAAAAAAACTTGAACAGATGTCAAATTCGACCCGCGGCACTGCCACTCCAACTCTGTGGCACTGGGCCAGAACAATGGCACTGCCGCACCTACAGACAACTTTGTACCACAGTTCAAAAACTATGAATCAGAGAAATTACTGAGCTTCCTGCAAGTGTATGGATCACAGATCACTAGCTAGAAGTGGTAGGAGAAGCACAAACAAGTAGATCGACCTCAAATCCTAGAAATCACCTCCTAACAATATGAAATGCAAATGAAGTAAAATAAGCATACGGTGACACGATGATTTATCCCGTGGTTCAGCTCGTCACCAAGGCTTGCCTAAGTTCATGTTCTTGAGGTTAGCCACTAAGGCTTAGGGCTTTGTAACCCTTCCTCGTTCTCAAGTCAAGAGACTCAACTCTTGAGATGAGTGGTGAGTTTACTGGCTTTAAGATATGGTTACAATCCTCCCAGGGCTGCCACACAAGTTGGCAAGCTTCACGGGCGATGGTCTAGCCAGTTAGGAACCAAGCTCCAAAAGTAACAAACACAACCACCAGTCAAAACGTGAATCAATTGCTCTTTAAAGTTTGGGAACAAGTAGATTTGCTCTCTAATCGAGTTTGGAGTCTTTTTCTCTCAAGGATTGATGGGGAAATCACAAGGGAAGCTTGAGAGCTTGAGGGCACCAATGGAGGAGAGAGAGAGTGAGCACTATTCTATTTTTCGTCGGTCTAAAAGGCTGAAGGTCGTAGAAGACCGTTGAGTGGGTGAGGGAGAGGAATAAATACCTCCCCTGTCCCTAACGGTCAGATAAGTTGCGGCAGTGCCTCTCTTCAGGTGCGGCATTGTGTCCCTCTTTATAGTATGGCTTTTCCTATACTTAAATTTAAAATATAAAATAAAATAAACCTCCTTTGAGCTCGATGTCGTCCCTCTCCGTTATGTATAGCATCCTCTTTTATGAATCTCTTGCTTGTCATCTCCATAAATCTCATTAGCTCTCTATTTACGTGGTTATTATCACCAAAACCTATAATTAGGGCATGATTGCACTTACAGTGAGACACTGAAAACAGATCTGCTAAGGAAGATGTCATCCGATACCACTCGGAGGGAGGAGAAGTTGACG
>CM039615.1:2522771-2674516 GCA_022457205.1 Saccharum spontaneum | reverse complement strand
TGCATTCAAATTCTCGTACTCCTTGCCGCAGTAGAGGATGCAGTCATTAGCACATGCATGTTTCTTCTGGATTTCTAATCCTAGAGGGCAGAAGACCTATTTTTCTTCATACGTAGTGGTGGACAATTCGTTTCCCTTCGGAAGCATCTTCTTTTGGATAGTCAGTAACTGTCCAAATCCCTTGTCGGATACACCATTCTTTGCCTTCTATTGCAGCAATTCCAGTGTGGTACCCAACTTGTTTTGTCCCTCTTCGGTAGTCGGGTATATCAATTTCTTGTGATCCTCTAGCATGCGCTCGAATTTGATCTTCTCCTTTACACTTTCGCATTCTCTCTGTGCATCACGGATGTCCTGACCAAGATCATCAGCGGGCTCTACCTCTTCTTCAGCAGCCCCCTCTTCTTCAACTTCCTCCATTGCAGTATTATCAAAGGCACCGTATTCAGCAAAACCATGGAAAATCATGTTGTCATCATCCCCTTCTTCTTCATCATCTTCTTCCATTATAACACCTCTTTCTCCGTACTTAGTCCAACAAATATAATTTGGCATGAAACCAGACATGAACAGGTGTTCATGAATTTTCCTTGGGCAAGAATAATCCTTCTTATTCTTATATAGACCACATGGGCAACACATGAAACCATTCCGTGTGTTTGCCTTGGCCACATTTAAGAAATCATGCACGCCCCTAATGAACTCTAGGGAGCGGCAGTCAGCATTCTACATCCATTGTCGGTTCATCTTTATTACAGGACGTACACCATATCAGAAACTTATAAATAACCCATATTATACAATATGCATGGTTAGTAGTTAATTAAAAGATCCAAAATAACTGTTTCACTCTCGAACATTAATTTATTAAAGCCTTGATACAATGTAAACAATCCTAAATAGCACTAAACAAACTAAGCCTACAATGCATTTCAGTAGAAGAAGGATGTCGCGACCAATTCCAACTAAAACAGACATATCATTCTTCTATTGGTTCATTGCCTCATCATACATAGGTGCACTCTCACTAGTCACCTCAACCGTCTTTGCAAGAGTTTTTTTGACATGCTTAACATACTCTTCCTCCTAGTACCAACTGTCACTTGATCCAATGCCAACCCACTGAAATTACAACACCAAATCAAGAACTTTAATCAAAATCATCATGAAAAATGGCTACAAACTATAATAAAACATGACCGAAAAAAGAACTTAGTTCACAATCTGGACATGTGTAGAAGATGCGCCCTTGGTTGGAACCCTCCTTCTTCACCCTGTACTCCAACACAAACTTCTCCTTACACTTGCCGCACGCAATGAGAGGGAGGTCCGGCCTCAGTCGCTTACAGACCCCATGCGAAACCGAGGACCCGGAAGCAGTTGCCATCTATGACTCTCTATACTCATTTTCATCGACTACTATAAATTTCTCATTTTGTGAACCATGAAATTAAATGAGCTATATTCTAAAAAAACCTTAAATTTTAATATTTCTAAACCATGAAATGAGGCAATAAAAGATGCATACTAGTTTTCATGAGCTACTATAAGATTCCTTCGTCTATATATGCAAACTATCAAGTGATTTTTTAAATAAAAAATATCCACCATTATTCTCAATCTAGAAAACCACAAATTTCTCTATTTCAAGACCATGAAATAAGGCAATGAAAGATACATACTAGTTTTGATGAACTACTACAAGCTTGAAGCTTCATTCATCTTCATATTCAAATTATCAAGTGATTTCGAGCTCAAATGATATATAAATAAAAAAATCCATCATCATTCACAATATAAAAAACCACAAATTTCTCTATTTCTAGACAACAAAATGAGACATGCTAGTGATGAAATATGAGAGGATGAAGCTGCTAACCTTTTAGAACTGAAAATGGATGGAGGAATCGAATCAAGTGTTGAAATGGTGGCCCGCAACGAGCAAGAACACAGGAGATGAGTAAGAACAGAGAGCTTGAAATGGCTTAGGCTGGGGAGGACTGGAGGAAGAAGGAGAGAAAAGTAGGACCCGTAGTCCTGGTTGGTGGTTCAAACCCGGACTACAGGTGGGCTTCTAATCCCGATTGGAGTCACCAACCGGTATTAAAGGTTTAGCCACGTCTGGTGGTTCCAACCGGGAAGGGTGATCTTTAGTCCCGGTTTTAGCCACCAACCGGGACTAAAGGTGCCCTCCTGTTCCCCTCTTATAAAAGTTGCGCCCTTAGCCGTTGGGCAGGGGGCTTTAGTCCCGGCTGGTTTGTCCAACCGGGACAAAAGCTTTCTTTAGTCCTGGGCCCAAAAATGGCCAGGACTAAAACCTCGAACCAAAAGTCTGTTCTCTACAAATAATTTCTCACAAGTTAATAATTATTATATGCATAAGAAATTAGTTGATTCCACCAAAATTTATAGGAAGAACTCATGAAGCATGAACCAAACACAACGTTATATAACTCGCGGTCATGGGCACAGCAGAACAAAACTTTTCTTTAGTTTTATCAGGGCCAGGAAAACATCAAATCTAATTTCTCAGGGCCAGGAATTCGCTGAGTTCCGAGCTCTTGTAACATAATATCGAATGCAATATATATAATCCAGTAGTGTTTTCAATGTACATGCAAGTTCCATGACTGGTGGCAATAGTAATAACTTGGGAACCACGTGGCGCATCGAGGCTGCCAAAGCATTCTTTATATATTGGTTACTCACTCTACCATGTACAGTACTACTTCCCCAGCCGTCTAGTCTGCATATATATATTCATGTTACCACTAGGACAACTGAATACATACAGCGTGATGTACGTCCTCTCCTTTGTACAGGAGGAATGCAAGGCATCAGGAGATGTGAGGAAACTAGTTTTCACTTATTCTCCCATTCAGTCAGGTCTGCTGGAACTCAGTTTCTATCAGTTGGGACACAAATCTCCAGCCATTAGATATGATCATCAAAGCAAGGTCAGATTTTGGAGATGCTTTCTTCAGAGAAATCTTGATTACAGCCTGCTGGGCGATCTGGATCAATAGAAATGGTGTTATTTTCGACCATGAACATGCAACCATTCACATCTGAAAAAAAAGGTTCAAAGATGAACTTGGTCTCGTGTGTATGAAGACCAAGCCAAGCAAGCGTGATGCCATCAGTTCTTGGAGAGAGTTTTTCTTAGCTTTTTCCCTCTTTTTGGCTTTGGGTCTAGTTGCCTTGTATTTGTACCCTTCTTCTCTTTTATTTTGTGTTGTACCTTTCCTACATTCTTTCATTTAATTGAAAAAGAAGAAAAAAAAAATTAGGTAGGGGCTTCCCCTACTGATTCAGTAAAAAAAAAGGTTTTCACACAGGAAATTTCCAGCGCCTGTCATTCCACAACCTTGGCTTTTTCTTTGATGGCATGTAACAGGGGTGGGCAATAGGAGTGAGGATGATTAGGAGAAATACATAATCATATCGTAAGACACTAGTCCAGGAGACTGGTGACGCCAGGAATATGGTGGATCTCAGAGCAAAGCACGCCTGCTGGTTATTACTGTCAATTTAGCCTGGCACTTATTAGACTACTAGGTGAATTCCCCGCGCGTTGCTGCGGGAATGTAAGAGTAATTTGAATTGAGTTAGGAGAAATAGGATGTAGAAGAAATCTCGTTAGTGTATAATACATAAGTATATATGCGATATAAGCAGATAATAGATTTAGTTTTTTTTGTTAAAGGTGTCACTAAAGACAACAAAAACCATATCAAACAAAACACGGTCACTAACCTATAGGATCGACCAGTACGGGAGACTAATCTCATCCACCCTCACCTCTCACCCATACTATACCTGAGGGTCATCCCCCTCCTAAAAGTTCTAGGAGTTTTCCTTTACAAAATCATACATGTTTCGGAGGACCACATATAATCCGTGTAATATGTAGTTTTGCTAGGTTTTTACTTAGAAACGGACTTTTGCTTAGAAACAGTTATCAAAGAAAACACGGTCACTAACTTATAGGATCGGCCAGTACGGGAGGCTAATCTCATCTACCAGAACCCCTCACCCCTACTATACCTGAGGGTCATCCCCCTTCCAAAAGTTTTAGGAGTTTTCCTTCACAAAATCATGCATGTTTCGGAGGACCACATGTAATCCATGTGATATGTAGTTTTGCTAGGTTTTTCTTAGAAATGGGCTTTTGCTTAGAAGCGGTTATCAAAGAAAACACGGTCACTAACCTATAGGATCGGCCAATACGGGAGGCTAACCTCATCCACCCTCACCCCTCACCCCTACTATACCTGAGGGTCATCCCCCTCCCAAAAGTTCTAGGAGTTTTCCTTCACAAAACCATGCATGTTTCGGAGGACCACATGTAATCCATGTGATATGCAGTTTTGCTAGGTTTTTACTTAGAAATGACAGTTTTGCTAGGTTTTTCTTAGGAACGGTCGGTTATCAAAGAAAACATGGTCATTAACCTATAGGATCGGCCAATACGGGAGGCTAACCTCATCCACCCTCACCCCTACTATACCTGAGGGCCATCCCCCCTCCCAAAAGTTCTAGGAGTTTTCCTTCACAAAATCATGCATGTTTCGGAGGACCACATGTAATCCATGTGATATGCAGTTTTGCTAGGTTTTTGCTTAGAAATGACAGTTTTGCTGGTTTTTTCTTAGAAACGGCCATTTAAATGTTTGTAAAAAAGTTATCGAAATATATCCATGTGGGGTCTTGTTTTGAAGAGTTTATTGCGAGGAACACCATGGTGGAATTGGATTTTAATTACGATACTTGGTTTAGGTGCTACGACTTTTTTTCTATTTCAAAAGAAATAGCTAGTGGAAGATAAATGAGGATTAGTGGGCGGATGACGTCACTTAGTGGGCGGATGACATCATTTTGCTGATGTGGGCCAATGAGAAGCCAGAAAAATAGGCTAGTGGGTCTTTGCTTTATAGGAGGTATAGATTACCAACCGCCATGTGTCAGATGTATATCCGTCATAGAGCATCTGGCTCCTTCGCTCCCTTCACAGGTGCATCAATGTCGGCATCCGCTACACTACAATAAAAAATATTTTGGGAGATAGGTATTAATAGAGACGGTCACAAAATTTACTTGTCTCCTGAAATATTAGAGGATTTTAGAAGGCGGTCGCTTTATTTATGGAGGTGGTCAAAAGTTGCCTGTCTCTCAAAATGTATTTATAGAGATGGCGAAAAAAATTAATGTCCACCTCTCAAAATTAATTTATGAAGTGTGGGCTCAAGCGGCGGCTAGATCTGCGAAGCATGGGCTCTCCTGCATCTCACGAAGAGCAGGCTTGAGCGGCGGATCTTCTGTGGCGATCGAGCTCGGTTGCAGTGGATCTCCTTCAATGGCCCATCATCTACAACAGTGGAGATCTCCGTCAACAGGCAGTGGCAGCTAGGGATGAAAACGGAACAGAAATATTCCGAATTGACCGTTTTCGTTTTCTATATTATGAACCGTTTTTTAACATGAAAAATTGTCAGTTTCAATTGGTTTCACAACCATTTTCAACCATTTTTTGTACTCTTTAATTGCTAAATGTAGAAATATCCCGAACCGACCGTTTTCGTTTTTCTATATCGTAAGTCCGTTTTCGACCGTTTCCGACCGTTTTCATCCTTACTGGCAGCGGTGGATCTCTGTCGACAGCGATGGGCTAGCAGCGCCGGGTGTCCAGACATGGCGCCACAGGCTCAAGCCCGGGAGCTGATTTTTTGTTTTTTTTTCCTTTGATTTATTAGTGAGGCAGTATACGTGTGCAATATTTTATAAAGGTTTTGTAGATTATAATCTATTTTTATGGTGGTATAACTGTGTAATTTTCTATAAAAAATAATAGAAGTAATATTGTCAGATATTATTGGAGTGTACCAAATTGTTGACGGTTGCTTCATATATCTTGTGAGAATTTCAAGGATGCAATTTTGTTTTAGCATCAGTGACATGTGGACCATACTGACAACAAATTCATAACATGATAATTTCATCTTTTACCGTCCATGCTTATATATACAGTGGTCTTGTTCACATGAGTGGCCAGCAAGAGCTAGCTCGCTCCATCCTTTTATCCAAGGCTGTGTCATCACCGCCACTTATTGTAGATAATCTGAACTCTAATGAGATAGTAGCTAGTATAGTGGACAAACATGAATAACTTGTAGCTAGGAATATGAGGCATTCAGGAAAAAGCTGGCCTTGGCTTCTGGAGCTGAGATGGAAACACGCGTACTTGCCGTGCTACCCCATTGTTTTACCAGACCAACTCAAATTGTCATTGGCTCAAGTGACATTTGGAATGCTGAGAGTGGCAAAATTTGCAAATGTAACCGTTACACACTAGGATAGATATTCCAACGTCCTTGGTGCAGTCAGGTCCGTAGGCAATAAAAAACATTTCCATGTTTCTTATAAAAAAGGAATTATTAGCTGAAATTCAAATTAAATGTAGATTCATAATGATATTTGCATTAATATGACTATATAATGTGCGGGCTGCATCCTCTGAATGTGTCTGACCAAGGGACAGAGCAATAGCATGGAGCAATCAAACTGAGCATTACTGAATGTCAACACAGGTTTTCAATTAGAGAGAGTTCATGGCAGAACATCTCTAGGACAATATTTTGACCACTCCTCTCTGAATTCCATTTATCACCATCCAGTCATCAACACTGCAACTCTGCCATTGTCACCGGCACCATTTGCCACCACTGCCATTAGGAGGTTGATGGAAATAAAAGGTGCGAAACATTCATGCTCGCCTCTGCCCTCTGCAGATATCCACATCTGGGTTGCCCAAACTGAAGAAGGCATCATCATGCTACCACCCTTCTTCTCTTTTACCCATTTTATTTTCCACCTAGAACTTTCACTTTTAATGTTTCAAGTGTCCATGCTACTGATGAGGACATTTTCAGGGGGGACAAGCTCCACTTTTTCTGTATCTGAAATTCTGAACGGAGATTGATGTTCAGGACGGGCATTTGATTGCTCTTAATAATTGTTAAATGAGTGAGACCGCTAGCCAAGCGAAACAGCAAAGCAAGGGACATCTTTCTTAGCTTCCATTAGCCTCAAGACAAGTAACCTATCTAATGCTTCGGAGCAGTTGCCACACTAGATGAACCACTTATGTTAACTCGTGGGCACAGCAGAAGAATACTCGCGGGCACAGCAGTAGTTCCATATGACGAGAAGCTAGGATAATATATATCCATGATGAAAAGAAAACAACTCACAAGTTATCACATTATATACACCACATCACCACCCACCCAAGTAAGCAATAAAAAAAATAATAACCTGGGTACCATGCGGCACACCGAGGGTGCCATGCATTCTTTATATATTGGTTACTCACTCTACCACGGATTACAGGGCCATCCATTCTTGCCAGCCGTCCAGTCTGCATATATATTTGTTATTTGGTACTACTACAGGCCAGTCGTCGGAGGGTGGATGCATGCTTTGCTAGTTTGCTGCCATTAGTTAGGACAAAAATGGAACGCAAAACAAACATAAACTACTTCCTGCGATCCACAGTCTTGGTCAGGATTATACGATCTAGTCTTGGTCATGATTATACACGTGGTAGGAATGCAAGGCTTCGGGATGTATGTTTCCACATGAAGTTGCCAGAGTTGTGGCATGTGTGGCGGTTGGCGAGTTACGAATAGGTGAGAGACTAGAAAGAGACCATAGAACAGCGACCACAAGTCAACAGGCGCAGGAGCCAGCGGACTACGGGTGCTGCGTCATGAGACGGGAACGAATAACGATGAATCTGCAGTTGAGTGTAGTTTACATATATTGTTGGTGCAATGGAATACGCGCAAGCTCGATGACTTTGAGCATAGGGAGGGACGAGCGTGGAAAACAAGCCGCCAGAAGCAGCCCCCTCGCCCCTTCCCACAATTGTTCATAGTTTATTTTTCAGAAGCCCATCTAAAAAATCTGTTTGTTGAATTTGTAACACACACATCTGTCAGAATTTCTAGTCCATGTAGGAGCATGGGCTTATGCACCGGTGAAAATTAAGTAAATGGTGTGAGTGGTGGGGTATGTATGTGCTCTTAGTTTGGGAATAATGAATGGCATATATCTCATCGTTTTAATGAGGTATCTTTAGAATTGCTTATTTGCTTTATTTGTCTTGACCCAAGAGATTCATTCTCTAAATTTGATGTGGACAAGCTTTCTCAGCTTACTAAGATATATTCTGATGATTTCTTCTATTAAGATAAGTGGGCTATAAAAGATCAACTTGAACTATTTATTATTCATGTGAGAAGACTTGAGTGGTTTAGAGAATGTCATGATCTGGCATGCCTAGTTGCATACTGTTTTCCCATTGGTTTATCGCCTAATTGGCTTGGCATTGATATTACCGGTGGCGATGGCATCAGTTGAAAGGTTCTTTTCAGCTGTGAAGATTAACAAAAATAGAATTGCTCAAAAGATGTCCGATGCTTGGCTTAATGCTTTAATGGTGTGCTACATTGAGCACGAAATATTCAAAGGAATTGATCTTGACATCAATAAAACATTTCAAAAAAAGAAAGATACACAAATACAATTGCCTAGGTCGCCTAGATGTGATTGAAGCTTCATCATCACATATGGTTTGTTCACTTCACTTGTATTTTTCTACAGTTATGTTTTTACTTATGTATTTTGTGCTTCAGCATCACAACGGTCGAAATCTTGTGTATAAACCATTTTAATTAAAAATAGTACTTTGTTATCTATGTTATTGACTTTCCCATACCTTTTCTTTCAATATTCCGCCACTACCTAGAGGTCTCCCAAGAGGCGGTTTTTGATGGAGTCGTCTGTGAAAAAAGGGGGCACATCTGAAACTCATTTATGTAGAATTGAAAGATTCCTTTGTAATATGAAGATAGCATGTATCAGTATGATTCAATGCTTTAGTAAGTTACACACCACCACCCACCATGCAACAATACCTTATCTACCATACATGCGGAGACAACTATTTTAGTACTACTAGCTTAATTAGCTAGCTAGCACACACTTGTCTTGTCCTACCATCCATTGATAAAGACATGAATAGGAGAAAGATAACATGTAAAAGAGGCATCTATAATAAATTTCCTCCGGTTCAACCTAACCCTCGTTATACTTATATGGTAGGGATGGGAGGTGCTGGGATGTTGGTTTGCAAGGGACTAAGGATTATATGCTCACGTAGATTGGTGTACTGTCAGTACTCGTGTTACAGTGGCATGTTTCTTGACGGTTGTATCACATCATTTTGGTACATTATTCTGCTGAGTGTGGACTTATGATGATTAGCCATTCAATCAAGGGGAGAATGTTGGAAATAAGTGATCTCTGGCGGCTCTGGGCCATTGTTGAGGGGTGTTGGGTCAAGTATCGTTGCCCCTTGGCCAAGTGAGTCGGTGAACCCCTCATCCGCATGGTGGTCGGAAGCGCACAAACCAACCATTGGTTGTGGCCCCGAGTCAAACAAGAGTGCATGGCCTGGCTTCTCCTTAGGCCAATGTACAACTGAGAAACAGCCATGCTAATATTTCCTGATCCTAAGAGGGCAAAGGCCGCCGCCTTTCTCCCCTGACTCCAGGAACAACCAAGGTGAATTGCCAGTGCCGCTGGTGTCCTGAAGGTCGATGCTACACCGCTGTACCACTACACTGACCTCCTCCTGCTTGCAACCATACCCTACTCCACCGATAGCGGATGGACTCCACGGTCTGTGATCCGGATCTGTGTTGTGTTCATGTGACTAGACAGATCTATCCCTTGTGTTGATCTTGATCTAATATCGTCATCATCTGTGACCCATCCATCGTCACACCTGCTGCCATGCTGTCATTTCCGACACGTCCACTTTCATCATCCTCGACACGTCTCCTCTCAAAATGGATGCATGTAGAGATACCTTTGGGGGCCCACCAAAAGTTGTGTGCGTGGTATACATTTCTATTTCCACTACTTAACTATAATTATTTCCATCTCCACGGATTCATACATAGCACACATGTTTATAAAAATTGCTAGCCAGTATAAGAGAACAAGATGATGGCAGTGAACTTACGAATGGTGAATGGCCATGGTACTTGCTCCGAAAGTAGACGTATTTCTTGGGGTAGTTGATTAAGGCAACCATTCCTAAGAATCAATTTTTAGGTTTGGTTGGCTGGGTCATGAAACGATGAAAGCTATAACAACCTGATACACTGAAGTCACTGCATACAATACAATTTTCAATCATGGAAGTGCAACAATTCCAAAACGGCTTCATTATCCATCTGCTGCAGCATTAATTTCAACCATCGATCTCTCTCCACGCAAGAGAAGTTAAGCTCTCCACACATAATCTGACTATTTAGAAGTCTATTTAATTCTTAGGTGTCAAGGGTGTTTTATTTCACTCAATAACAGTGGCACAGAATCATGACTATGGCAAAGAATAAACCAAAACGAACCAGGTTACAAATACCTGATGAACTAACGCATGAACCAGGTTATAATCAGTCGATCTGGCTTGCTTGGCAGCAGCACTGTCCGGCTGACCACTCTCATTGACACTGGTGCTGGCATTAACACTGTGGTCGCATTTGTAGTGCACGTCTGCTGATGAATTATGCAGCAGAGCAGCTCACGAGAACCAAATAGGAGACTGGCTAGAGAACTGCCGCTGGAGCAGCACAAACAAGTGCTGCCATCTCAGCTCTGGAGGCCAACGCCAGCTTCTTCCTGAATGCCCCCCTATTCCTAGCTACAGGCTGTGCAAGTTTCTAATGGATACTATTATATTATTAGAGTTTCGATTATCTACAATCATCTCCTATGTTTTATCTTTATTTGCTGTTTTGGCGTAGTGCTACAATAAGTGGTGATGATAGAGCCATGGATAAAAGGATGGAAATGGCTAGCTCTTGTGCGTTACTCATGTGAACAAGATCATTCTATTTATACTAGTATGGAGGGCAAAAAATCAATTATTGTGTTATGAATATATTTTTAGGAGGCTCCACGTGTCACTGATGTTAAAAAGGTAAATCTTTAAAATTCTCACAAAAAACAGAAAAACATTATCATTAATTTGGTAGACTAATAATTTCTGACAAGAATGGGCATCAATTCTATTACATTTTCTACTGTAGAAAACTACATACATATGCAGCTATAAAATATGTTAAAATAATCCCCTAAATCTGTACCCAAATTACCTAATTTGAAAATAATCTAAAATAACACTTGACAGTTCATCTAAACTACATACCCCCGTATGCAATTATGAAAAATTAATGTAGTTATTGATCTATTGCAAACTGAAGAAAAACAATTCATGAAGCCTGTAGTCTTTGGTCGATGGAGCTGATGGGAATGACGGTATGCAGCATGCAGAGCTATCAACTCATCAGTACTTTTGTGCTAGTTGTAACTGTACATGGTATATATATGCGACTATGCACGTAGAACCTGTACTAGGCCTTCTTGTAGACTCGCCACGCCATAGGTATATAGATGATTTTTGTATCCATTGTTGACTAATTCTATTTTAATAGATAAATACATAAAGAAATCAAATCCAACAGTGCATGCTTATTAATAAGTTATATATAATCAAGTTCAGCAGTTAGGATGCATGATCACTCATGTCAGCTGCTTGCCTGCTTCACCCTTCCAAACTGTGCTTTGGGTCCACAGTGACGTCCAGCTATGTATTCCTTGCTAGTTCTTGTCTACAACGCAGCATGCTATTCTTGAACTTGTTTGGAAGGAGAGAAGTGTGAAACTAGTCAGATCCCAGAGGCAACTGCTACACGGGAATCCAGGTGGTTTGAGCCCTTTCTTGATGGAAACCTCCTTCCCTACGGCTTCCATTCCAATATGTACGAAAAACGTGGATTGTTTGTCTTTTCTCATTTTGTGTTGCTATAGAATGAGAGGATTCGGTGTGTGCACTGTGCAAAACAAAAGGCTCCAAGGAAGAAGTGGGGTATATATATGATATATGTGATGCTGAAGATCACAAAAGCAGCCTTCACTACTACAGAAACAGTCAACAGTGCCGGCCACATCACTGCCGAAATTAGGACAACCGGCAGTGATGACCCTTCACTGCCGGTTCTAGGCTCTGACAACCAGAAAATAATTGGGGGGTGCGAGAACCGGCAGTGATGACAACTATCACTGCCGGTTTGTGCCTCCCGCCGGCAGTGATGACAACTCCACTTATCACTGCCGGTTCAAGCCACGAACCGACAGTGATTTGATTCTATCACTGTCGGTTCTAGGATAGAACCGACAGTGATGAGCCTGACAGCACAAAAAGGTGGTAGCCGTTATCTTCTTCCTCCACTCTTTTATCCCGAGAACAGAGGCGCGCGTTTGGGCCACTCCCTCCAATGTTGCGGTCGCCCAAATCCGTGAAGCTACCACTTGGATTTGGAAGAATGGCTTGATCTTTTTGCTTTAAGGTTAGTAACCAGCCTCCATTCCTTCGATTTTGTTGCTTAATTAGCTTTGTTTTGATGGCTATAATGCTTGATTCTCATTCTTATTTCTCCATTCTTCTACAGAGCACTTTTCTAATTCATGGCTATAATGCATTGTTAGTATGTGATGTTATAATTGGTTCTTAGGAGTAGAGTAGATTCTTTTACAATGTTGATGAGCAAATTAACCCTTGTGTCACCAAACAATGCATTGTTTGAGCAGTAGTGGCGGATCTAAGGGGGGGTGGGTGGGCTCCAGCCCCCTAATGACTTGATTTACTACTAGAAACAATGCATTGTTCATGATAATGTCTCCAATTTTAGTATTTATTTAAATTAATGTCTCTATTTTTATGTGGCATGGAGTAGAATAATTGTTCTACAATATTGTGCAATAATTAATTTTTATGGGGCTGCGATTTTTAATTTATATGGGCATTGTTTGGAGCTACATTGTTATTCATGATCATGTCTCCAAATTTAGTCTTTTTTTAAATTAGTGTCTCCATTTTTATGTTGCATGGAGTAGAATAATTGTTCTTCAATATTGTGCAATAATTGTTACTTATTAAAACTTTCCTATGTTTCCTCTGCCCGGCCCATTTTACCTGCGATTTTTCCTATGTCAGCAGTGGACAAAAGACAAGGTGGCGGTCGGACAAGCATTTCCAAGAGGAGACGGCATCATTCATGGCAAGCCAATGCCACCCGGGTATGCCAGGGTCAGCATTGATAAGATCTTGGATAAGAAGTACAATAAGATACACATTGATTTCCCAGTGGAGGAAGATAGGCCGCGTCTTGTTCACAACTTGGGCACTCATGTGGCTTGGCGCAAACGCTTCATCAAGCTGGATGAGCAGCCATCTTCGGATGATGAGGATGGCAGTGAATCATCGGCATCGCCGCCGCCAAGAGGTTTCTCTCCTCTGCAAGATCCTCATTCTCCCTCTTCTGCCTCGAAAGAGAAGACACCTCCTCCACCGCCAAAGGAGAAAACACCTCTACCTCCTCAACCGCTAAAGGAGAAAACACCTCCTCTACCTCCTCCACCGCCAAAGGAGAAAACACCTCCTCCACCTCCTCCACCTCCTCCACAGCCAAAAGAGAAGACACCTCCTCCTCCTCCGCGAAAATCCAAAGTGCGATCAGGTTCGACCTCGCAACACAAGAGGTCATCAGTTTCGGTTGGTAATGCTCCCCAGACAAGTAAAAAGAAGGTGGATGCTAGCATTACGAGTAAGATGAAGGACCCGATTGTGGAGCCTCCAAGCAAGAAAGCCGCCGTTGCCTTCTTTAATCGAATAGCCAGTCTACCTAAGTGGAGACAACAGACCGAATTTGAAAGGCAACACAACAAAGAGAGTAATCAAATCAGAGCTAGAGAAATACACACCAAAGAATTGCTAGAGATACAGAACTTGGCCAACAACATGGGCATATCCATGGAGAGGGCCACGGAGTTGTATTACGGAACGAGAGATTTTGAAACAGCCACGGTCGCATACAAGTATTCAAGAGGCAAACCTTTGGTCGCCACCGAACAAGAGTATAAAGAGTTGCCAACATACATGCGACAGTTGCATGATTATTACTCCGTGGATACTGCCAACGGAGACTGTATCGGTTTTGAAGTTTGCATCCCTCCCGGAATGGTTTTTAATCATCCTGAAGAAACGGTGCATACTATTTATTATGAACACCTCTTTCAGCTCTTCCAACGGCGCTCGCTCGATACGCAGATTTTGATGATATGGTCTATGTAAGTACCCTACCCTCACAACGTTATAATAAACTACGTGATTTGCATTTGAATATATCATATGTTTATTATGCAGGTGTATGGCAAAATGGTGCCTAAAGAAGAAATTGAACAATATAGACTTCTTGGATCCCATATTTGTAAATGAGACAACATGCACCGCCCCTGGTGATGATGACTATGTATCAACAAGTTTGAAGATTGAGTTTGAAAGTATGTTCAGAAACAACAAAACAAACGTACTCCTACCCTACAACTGCGAGTATGTGTTCTCGACCCTTATTTTAGTGTTTCTTTTCTTGATATGTCATTCAATAACATGGACTTTGTGATTGCAGCAACCATTTCATCCTCGTAGATATCTATCTTCAGGATTCACATATCGAGGTGTGGGACTCAAAGAAAAAGCCACTTTCTCTTATCGACCCCCTAGTCAAAGTGCTGAATAAGTAAGTGAACCAAATATCACAACACTTTCTAATCACATAGGATATTGTAATGTCCTCGGTCTTCACACTTCATTTACAATGTAACATAGAATGAAGGCATTACCGAATTGGAGAAATCTCGATAGCAAGATGCAAAAGCAATGGAGGGCCCCATTCAGTGTAAAGTATATGGAGGATCTCAAGACCCTAGATCAACCGATGGGGAACAACGAATGCGGGTTCTATGTGATGTGGGCAATGCTAAAATACTTTGGCGCAAAAACAAATACGGGAGATGACATGGTACGTAGGCATCCCATTTCTATTGTTTTGTCTTACGTTTGTGCATCTCAATATCATCTTGCTTCAATTACAGCGCAAAGCAAACAATCACAACCAGTTGCTAGATTTTGAGAAGAGAGGAATTCAAGAGGAGGTAGCAAGGTTTGTATTGGACGAGATATTGACCAAGACAGGATCATTCTCCATTGCGAGGACTAAGAAGTACAAGGCGCAGTACGGAAGAGACCACATTGATAGGCTATTGTAATGCGACTCTTAATTCGATACTTAGAGTTTTTTTTTTGAAACTTTTGTAATATAAATGTTGATGGGTTTGTATTGTCTTCATTCACATCGATATCAAATTGATCGATAGCAACCACCTCCACCTCCACCTCCCCGACCTCCCACCCCACCACCTCCCCTCGAAATGAAAATAAAACAATTATTAAAATGCAAATTGTGAATACTATATCACTACCGGTTCAAAGATAACCGGCAGTGATAATATAATCTACACAACCGGTTGGTTAAAACAACCGGCAGTGATGGCTCAAGTATCACTGCCGGTTTGTAACACGAACCGGCAGTGATACATGAGCTATCACTGCCGGTTTGGCATAACCGGCAGTGATGTGATCAGCTCATCACTGCCGAGTTGGTTATGGCGGTTCAAAATCCGCCAGTGAAGGGGGGTTTTGAACCGCCAGTGATGTCCTTCTCTGTTGTAGTGCTTGTGTGTGATAGTTAGTGTTCATTATATATACTCTCAACATGTGTGGTAGGCATGGCTCCATATATATAGGGAGACATGCGAGCGCAGTTATGTGGCATCATATTAGTGTGGATGCCACAATTGTTGGCAGATGGGTATATTTTTATTCGTATTTTAGGCAATTGTAACTTTTATTGCAAGGTCTTGGCTTGGAGATGGGTGGAATAATATATCTTTAGTGACCCCATCTCACAAGTGAATATTTTAAAGAAGACAGACTCTCTTTTGGTTTTATACAATAAAGGGTGAATTAAGGTATCTATTTTTATGAACAGGCAATGAACCCAAATAGTTATATCTATATCTTCACTTTTAACACCCAATGATCCTAAATAGACAACAGGTAGTTGCACATCATCGGTTAAATTTACGAGGTGCAACTGTCTTAAGCTTAGGCTATTATGTTACAAAATAATGCAAATGAAGGTCAAACACAAGACAGATTTTTATGCAAAAAAAAACCCTTTCAGTCCACTGCGCCATCCGGCGATCTTCAGTGTATGAAGAGAGTTTACAAAATGTAGGAAATACAATTAGGAGTCTGCTATTCTCGAATGGTTTACAAGATATGTATATATAGAGTGGACAAAACTGTCTCTGTCTAATAGGAAAAGAAACCTACTTGTGACACGTAACCTGAACCGTGAGTCCTCCAAGCGTTCCTGCAAGACTCATATTAGAATTCTCCAACCTGCATGCATGTATACTGATATCTCCTATTCCCACCATCCATTCTACACAAATTGATCATCTAATTTGGTTTCTTTTGTATATACAAAACATATTGGAGTTCAAGGAGTAGTTGCATCAAAGTTTGATTAGGCAAAATCACTGAGCTACTGGACTATTCAACAGATCAACATGAATAGGCATAGACATATATGTTAAAGGTAAAGGTAGGTGGCATATTAATATGAATTCATCAATGGATTGCAGTTTTCACGTGCATTTTTTTCCATGTCAGGGGAAAGAACGGGGCTGCAACGGTGCACAGTACAACAGAGAGACTAGGAGCAAGATATAGATTTATAGACTAATACTCACACCAGAAATTCCAAGTGGCCGAGACAGAATCAGTCTGCAGCCTCAGATTATAGTATTGATCTTCTCACAATTGTCAGAGATCTTCTCCCACATTATTGACGATCATTGCATGATTATTTTCCAACAAGGACCCATTATGGTATAATTCTACACACCATGAAGAAGAGCTACAAAAATAGTAAATGGTATATATTACTTTTTGTAGTTAATTGATAGTCATGCATTCTACTAGTAAATGGCATCTTGCAAGGTCGTCTTCTGATGGCTTCTATGTTTTTTTTAAGATAAAGGATAATTTACATCCGGCTTCATCTACCGAGGTAGAATCAGACCCATTATTACAAAGTTCACAGCACACCTCTTTCAAAGTTCAGAAGCTCTCATCCAGACTTTGGGAAACAAAACATGAAGAGAAGTCTTGACTAAGAAAGACCAATAAACCTAGTAGATAACCATCCACTAGAACTAAAGAAATGCAGGGCTAAAGTCTCCAAATGCTGCCCAGCAAGGGTCAACTGGTCCCGTAGATCATCACGCCACTGCAGTCTTGCCCACTGCCTTAGCCAATGGGTTTCCTTGAAGAGCACCTGCAAAAAAGTTTTTGGTCTGTATTTGTCAAAAACCACTTCGTTTCTTGTTAACCAAATTGTCCAACATAAAGCCGCTGCAGCCGTTAATAACAATGAATTATAAATAACACCACCCATCTTAGCCCAAGTAACAAATAAATTGCCTATGTTGAGAGGAGGTGCTATTCCAAATAATAAGTGTACAGCGCGCCACAGAAATTTGGCATAAGGACATTCGAAGAAAAGGTGGTGAATAGTCTCTGTAGAGTGACAAAAGCAACAACTTTTGTCACCATTCCAGTTGCTTCTTGCAAGGTTATTTTTGTTAGGATTACACCTCTTTTGAGGTACCACAAGAATATCTTTATTCTTGTAGGAATCTTGATCTGCCATAAATCTTGTGACACTCTGACACCATTGTTAATTAACTTGGCATACATGGATTTAACCGAGAAGGTACCTGATGAATGTAAAGCCCAAACAAATGTGTCTCTTTCCCCCAGTAAGTTCACATCTTGCATAGAAGCAACAATTCTAAGCTAACCCCTTAAATTGCTACTCACTAAATTGCGGCGAAAGGAAATTGCTACCCATTAAATTGCTACCCACTAAATTCTAAGCTAGCCCCTTAAATTGCTACCCACTAAATATTTAAGAGTGCTTACAACAAGTACTTAGAGCATTTATTTGAGGGCTGTCCTATAGGTGATTTTTTTTGTTCTCTCCTAGCGTAGGAGAAAAAACATTTTTGGGCGTAAAATGATGAATATGAAATATATGGGTGCGTACTCTCAGTATAAGAGCAGCAATAATATGTGGAGTGTGCGTGATCTTGATTTTAAGAGTATGACAAACCTTTCATAAGGCATACAACAAAGCTTGATTAAACTCAATGAAATACAAATAGCGAATGAGTGCTAGTTTTTTTTCCTATACTAAATATATTCAATTTGGCTTTGGTAGGAATTTAAGCTTTGTCATGTAGAATCTCATCATTTGAATTTTCAGATTTTCAACAGATAAATATCCGAATTTCAAGTATCACTTAGAGTAAGATAATAGCAGCTCAAACTTTCTCATATCATATCCGTCAATTTTCTAGATTTAGATCAAGCATGTGCTACTCACAGATATCAAGTTTTAGAGCAAATCTTCGTATCAAATCAACTTCATGCAACTCGTGGGAGAATTTAGATTTAAATACTAGGCACTTAAAAGAAAATTATAACTCGAGCATTTTTATCCTTCTTTTGAGAGAGACTATCTTTAAATTCTACTTATTTATTCTACTCTTAAAAATAAGGAAGCACACTTAAACAAACTAAGCAAATTTAAAGCAAACTTATTTACACACTCTATTTTTGGGTTTTCATTTTTATCATGCGAGAATTTAAATGCCAAAGTAAAATTTTTATTTGATTTTCTGGTTTTATAGTTTTTTTAAGTCACATACTAAGCAAAAATGAAGTGCTGAAAAAATATATACAAAAGTCTAGAGAAACTTACCTGCATGCGGGGGTCCTCCCCAAGCTAAGCTAATCATGGCACTAGTAGTCGGGTGGTGGCGGTGGGTAGTCAAACCCCATCATGCGAATTAGGTACTGAAGGTCGTCGTGCTGCTGCTGCTATCCCTGCTGGATGTTGTCAAAGCGCTGGTCCATGTGGTGAAGTGTGTTCGTCATCTCATCTTGACCTCGCTTCAGGTGGGTGATGCGGTGGCCGAAATCATGGCTGCCTGGCTCATGATGCTGCAGAAAGTGATGTTGTAGGTGCAGGTAGTAGTCGTCCTATGGTGGGGCACGAAAAGGAAATGGCCCTCCCGTATTGTACTCATTGGTCTCCCGGGCTGAAAAGAATGTGCGTGCCCTCTGGAATTCTCCTGATGCAGATAGTTCCTGTGGATAAGAGTGATAAGCACTAAAATTATCAGACCCGCAAGGAGCGCCTCATGAAGACTCTCCATGCTCATGCATGGGCTGCTCCTCCCAACCTGAATGGTGCAACCATGGCTGTGCTGGTGGCTGTGACAGACCTGCCTACTCAAAACCAACAAAGTGAGTAAAAGTCGGCCCTCCCGATGCAGCATCCGCTCCACGATACTGTGGTTGCTGGTTCCTGGTGATACATGTAGAAGGGCTTCTCCATAATATCAATCCTTCTTTCTGCAAAGGTAAGACAAAACTCTCTATGGAGTAGAGACCGAGGTTTCTATCGGGTAATGGATATTTATTTGTATAACCCTTATAAATCATGATGTATTTATTACCCTTCTTTTTTAGCAGGTGAGTGTGTGCAAAGAAATCAAAGCCAATAATTCTTCAGGGTGTAGGAATAAATGTAAGAATGGCATTGTCTGACAATCCTAAGTCACACCCGGTTTCCTAAAGAACAAAACCAGGCTAATCATATGTGTGCCCAGGAAGTCCACACATATGTCAGAATGAAAAAGTATCAGAAACAATGTCATTATATAACGTATACATAACTATATTAACACTTACATCAGAGTATCGCGGAACGGTGACTAAACTTCAGGCTCCATTCTTCTCAGGGACGGCTGACTGGGGGTAACATATGCCTGGCACTTTTACTAGTCTTCTGGAAACTCCACTACACCTTTGTCCTTCTTCCGAGTAGCATCTTACTACACACTGGAGTGTGGGGGAAATAGCAAGAATGAGTCCATGTCGAACTCAACAAGTACAACACAGGGTTCATGAGGCTCAAAAGGCTAGGCACTGTTTGACTGCATTTAGCTTTTATTCATCATGTAATTAGCAATTGAGTAGCATCAAGATAAACCAAATCCCATTAATGAATCAATGATCAATTGTAATAAGAATAATGAATAGCATTAACATGAGCACAATAATAATCAACAATAATTAAACATAATATAACAATGGTGATCATCTATCTGTAGATGTTCCAAGGCCGCTCGTATCCGTGAGCACGGCTAGTATACCAGTTTTTAACTCTGCGCAGAGGTGTACACTTTCACTGTGAGTCATGATTTCCAAATGCATGGGTTTGCAAGGCCCAGAACATTGAAAACCATATAAAGCCTCTCAAAAGTTCGTCTAACAAGTTAGGGCCATTAGATTCACTCGGCAGGCAGATGTAGAACCCCCCTTCCCGGTGGCACAACAACCGCAGCCTATACACACTAGGCCAGGGGCTCGCACTACACCCAATGTGTCAAGCCATTCTTACGCCATTTAAGGTAACCACTAACAAGCTAGAAAAGGTCTCTTGAACAACTAAAGCCAGAGCCATATAGCCCTCACAGCTGTACTGTATGTCCCGGATGATCACGTACAGATAAGTCCTTATGGAGAGAAACCAGAGCAACAATATAACCCCTTGCTCTAGCCCCCTTTTCAACAGTAATAAAATCATCTTAATGGTTGATTGCTTAATCCATTAATCAAATTACAAGATCATTGTTCATAATTAAGCACTAGCAATAGCTACCCAAGCACAACCCATAGGTGACAAGGAAACAAGATATCAATAGCTAAGTTATAATTTCTATGGTTGTCAAGGAGGTCACATGCATATGTATGATAATTTCAGTGAATAGGACAACAAGGATAGTCCTGTGTTATACTTGCCTTTTTCACAAGGTTAGACTGCTCAGAATCTTCAGCTGCTATCTTTCGGTCTCTAACTTTTGCTTCGACTGTCGGTTCTCAGCTCCTAGTCTTCAGCGCTGATGAACCACGCTTCCTCTACTTACAGCAACCAAGCACAGCAAACAGACAACAAACACATCTAAGAACAAACATCATACAAAGAAGACACTTTAAAAGGAAGCACACTAAACGTCACGGCTTGTTGCTACGGTTACGAGAACACAAGAACAACGGATAACAGAGCTACCATTAAAGAGAACAGACGACTATCGAGACGATTACACATAACGCAGAAGACCGACTATAAACTTAATGCATATTAGTTATTGAAATAAGGTGATAAACATCCTGAAGAAATATTCTAAAATTAGATTAATCAATTGAATTACAAAGCTAGGTTTAACCCTGGTCATATTTTATTTATAGGTATTGCCGACTTTGCAGAGATAAAAGAACATGTGAGAACAACTATTCCAATTATGTGAGATATGTGCTTGGGCTAAGTAAATTATAATTTAAACATATTTAAGTTGTCATAGCTAAGTTCATGCTTAGTTACAAAGGACTGACGTGACAAGATTATATATTATTTTTAATTATAAAACTAATAACAAACATATTAATTAATATAATATTCAGCTATATATGGAAAAGCATATGACATGAAAAATATTAGTGCTACTGCACAGAGAACATCGATGCGAATCTAATGCAACTTATTTGGAGCAAAACATATTTTCAAACGAATAAATGCTCGAGGATTAAAGTCGTATAACTATGAAGAACAGATACGTACTGTAACGTAAAATTATCTCCACAAGTCTATCATATATGCAACGTACTTAGACTAAGCAAATTTCAATTTGAAATATACTATACATTAATCATATTAATCAATTTAATATTGAAATATATATATAGAAAACATGTGGCAACTGAACAAAAGCACTTATGTTTCAAGGTTGAACTAATCATCTTATAATTCAAAAGACATGTAGTTTAACATTAATTAGATTAACATTAATTTTGGACAGACTGCCCGTGTTGCGTTTAATTAGAAACTCAATTGCACAAACATAAATCAAATTAATATCTAACTTATAAATTTCAAAGATGTAAGACATGTTAAACATTGTTGCTAACACATAACTTCGATCGGCACTATTGCAAAACAACAAGAACGGATTTAAACCGGGATTGCCTTTAATTGGAAAACTATTAAATAAATATATTAATTTAATTACTATTTAAATTAATAAATTTATAATCAAATGACATGATAAACATCGTTACTAATACACAGTTTACGTCGACACAAACACGACACGAATGAAATTGCAACCCTTAATTATTTTCTAATTAACAGCGATTAAATAATTATTAATCAAAAATTTTTTAAATCAATAAATTTATAATTGTGAGACATGACCAATGTTGGTACTATCACGTAGAGTACGACTACACGAACCTAACGCAACTCGAACTACTCAAATTGGATGTAAAACGAATAAACCGCGGAGGAAAAACGATGGATGGCAAAACCGTAAATATGTCATCTTCTACCTTTGAGTATGCACGTGCTGAACAAATTCTGCTCGTTGAAGCTTCGGTCGTAGAGGAGGGAGGAGCTCGGCTGGGCTGCAGGAGAAGACCTCGGCGTGGAGAGCCACAATAGCGCCGGCCGCACTCGCGAGCGGAAACCTAGCCGGTCGGACGCAGGACTAGCCAGGCGAACTCAGCTTCCTGTCAACCGGCGATGATGGAAGTGCTGCTGCTTTGCCTGTGCACTCGACCAAGGGCAAAGCCGCAGCACTAGATGGCCAAAAAAAAACACGGCGCCGGCAGCATGGGGCTGGGGTAGAACCGGTTGTGGCGATGTCCAATCAACAGGCCAACCAGAGCACAGCCACGGAGATTGGTCGGCCATGGTGGTTCTTCGCCGGAGAAGAAAAAGAGAACATGGGGAACGATCAAACGGTGATGGATTCGCGGAAAGGAACACATGACGGCGTAGAGAAGATCGAGATGAACCTCGGGGTGGAAGCGAAATTCACCGGAGATGCCCGAGGTGGCCAGAAACGCTCGCCGAACCATCGCCGGAAGTTCGCCGGAATGCAAGCTGTAGATGCAGAACTTCGGCGAGAGGTGGAGGGAGCTACGAGCGGCGGCTCGCGATAAGGGTTGTACTTCTGAAATCAGGGCGTCGAGGGCTACGCCGTCATATATATAGTCGTAGAGTTTGGAAACTTTTCGGATTTTCTTAATTTCGGGATTATTTTAATTCCGCGAATAAAATAATTTCAGAAAATCTAAAATTACCTTTTTGGCCGCGAAAAATAGCCCGGAGCTCAAAAAAATCACGGAAAAAATCCTGGAGACTCTTGGAAAGATAAGGAACTCAACTAAATGAGTTTGAGCTCATGAAAAGATTGATGAAGAGATCAAGGAAAAAGATTAAGCTCACGGAAATTGGAATTTTGGATCCAGAAAATACCAAAAAATTTTCCGATGAGAAGTAAACATGGTCCTACGGTATTTTGAAAATAATAGCACTCACCAACACCAAAGACAAGCATCACACAAACACCACATTATTAAATTAATATGAAAAAGTTTAAAACCACAATTTTCTATATTTAATTAGCAACAACTTAACTTATCTAATAAATTTATTCAGATATTGAAATAATTTATTTTATTTAGCGTTTTTCCCGCACAACCCAAAATAGAAAATTTTGGGTGTGACAAATCTACCCCACTTAACAGGAATCTCGTCCCGAGATTTGAAAAGACTAGGGAGAAGGATAAAATTGATCTGCAAGTCTTCACCCTTCTCTGATCAATTCTTATCAAATGATGATGATGCCACAAGCTCAAATCCAACTTTGTAAATATCTCCTTTAGACCCTTACGATCCTTGTAGATGGTTCTAACAGGTTACCAACCCTGAGAAGAGATACCTACGCTCGATAATGACTTTGCAACCATGTAGATAGCTGTTGCTTTCAGATGACGAAAATAGAACGTATAAATCCTCCATCATGTATCGTCTTTTAGTTCGGCAAACCCCTTAAGAAGAGATCAATTGGAGAACACCAATGGATATATTGCATTTGTTTCTGATTGATAACTACCATCATGTCCTTCTATCATCTCAAAGAGACTCATGAGCTTATCCAAGATCGAGTAACATGCACTTCCTCGCGAGCAGAAAAATGGCAGTGCAGAAATACAGTTATAACTCGAGTTCTACAAATCCAATGATATTATAGCTTATACCGTTGGAAAGCTTATCAAATTTACTACAACTTCCTTATAGAACACTTCTCCAGATTCTGCAGTTAAGGTAGTCGAAAACTGTGCACAACAGAAACTATTCCAGATTGCTGACAGCACAGATCCGTCGCCTTGTGATTTTCATAACTCCCAAATCATAATAGCTATCAGGGCGGTTCTTACCGTCAGAGAAAGATATTGAAGTCTACTATTGTCCAGAATTTATCCATAATTTTTGGGCGTCCAAAAATAGAGATATAAGCTAAGGAAGACAGACTGTTCTAAAAAGACAGGATAAGGTAGGAACAAGATTCAGAGAGACTAGAGAGATCGATGACACTAATCTTCAAGTCTTCATGCTTCTTTGATTTGCGTTGATGAGATATAAGACATAGATCAAGGATAGCCAAAAGATGACAAGAAAGATAAGGTTTGATCTTCAGTTCTTCGTACCTCGTCGCTTGAGATTGTTGATGGTAGCGGACACTACCCCACTTAACAAAGATTTTGTTCCACCTAGCAATGTCATTGAAGGCAACACTTTGCAATTCATAAAAATCTTGATCAGGATCAAACTGATGATGATACCACAGGTTCAAAACCAACATAGCGAAGATATCCCTCAGATTCTTGTGATCCACGTAGATGTCGCTCTTATAATCTCAATAAATGCCACACTTACAGCCTTAAGAGCTTTCCACATTCAACTCTCTTGAGCTCTTCTTCATAGTAACTCCACTAGAGAATACCTATCCAAGTAGAAAACTCACTTCACTTAAAACTTACTAAACATACTTGATATGGGGGTGATGTCATATAAGTTTCCATGAAACTAACTATAGACTTCCAACATCTCCTTCCTATGTCGTCCATGCTAACTTGTATAGAGTATGTTGAATTGAATGTTGAACTCCCAACTGATGATAGCTTGAAGTGAAGACCAGTCCTAATAAATACCCGAGCTTCTTGTAGATGATCCAACAAAGCACTGATCCCAAGCAAACAACACTAGCACATGAGTAGACTTCCAATCATAGAGATAACCACTTCTTCCAAGTGAAGCACTAGGACATACGAAACCTTCATCTTGCAACACTCACAACTTTGCTATCCCCTTAAGGAAAAGAAACTAGGGGACACCAAAGTAACTTGCATCTCCTTTTATACTAGATAACCATAATCATCTCTAATGTAAGATTCCAAGGCAAATCAATGAGATTCAAAGATATCCAATGATATATTCACTTATACAAGATAAGGAAGTAATGCAGAAAATTTCTGGGCGAATTCCAATTTTAGCAGTTCAGTAAATCTGACATATCTTGAGATACAGACATCTAATTAAGGTGATCTTTACATGGTTGGAAAGCTTAAGAAATTATCTATGACTTTTATTCACAACACTTTTTCAGATTCTGTCAATAAGTTAGTCAAAAACTGAACTTAATCAAAACTGTTCCAGAATTCCAGACTGCATAGTGACCCCAACTTGGAACAGGTATATCTCTTAGCTCAAAATAGATAAAAAGGTAAGTCCAGTGGGTTTAGAAAGATACAGAGGTCTAGTTATTCCCAGTAAAATTTCATAAATTTCTCATGTCCATATCTTGAGATATAACAGAAACATTGTTGACTGCTATAGAAATCAGCATGCGGAGTATTACGTAAAACCTACCCCACTTAACATGGATCAAGCTACTCCTCAAGACTTATTTCTTCCGAGCCACCTTTGAAACACGAGAACAAGGCAACACACAAGCAATACATCAAGCAAAACAAGCACACATCACATCATCGGTACTACACGTGCTGCTTCAACAATGGTGGTCATCCTAAGGAAAAGTATGGATGATGAAAGGCCATCGAACTTTTGAAAAAGATGAGATCAGAAAACTTTTAATAAAAACAACATAAAACAAAATCCAATGGAGTAAGAAATAATAGCTCAAAGGAAGCTATCAAGGAGGAGATACAATAGGACAAGGAAGAGGAAATAGTCAAAATCAATGAGTCAAGGGATGACAAAATAGTTTTATAGTAAAATGAGTTTTAGAATACGTCCAGTGCTACTTGGCATACGTCCTACAGTCAACACCGCTCTGATACCACTCTGTCACACCCGGTTTCCTAAAGAACAAAACCAGGCTAATCTATGTGTGCCCAGGAAGTCCACACATATGTCAGAATGAAAAAGTATCAGAAACAATGTCATTATATAACGTATAAATAACTATATTAACACTTACATCAGAGTATCGCGGAACGGTGACTAAACTTCAGGCTCCATTCTTCTCAGGGACGGCTGACTGGGGGTAACATATGCCTGGCACTTTTACTAGTCTTCTGGAAACTCCACTACACCTTTGTCCTTCTTCCGAGTAGCATCTTACTACACACTGGAGTGTGGGGGAAATAGCAAGAATGAGTCCATGTCGAACTCAACAAGTACAACACAGGGTTCATGAGGCTCAAAAGGCTAGGCACTGTTTGACTGCATTTAGCTTTTATTCATCATGTAATTAGCAATTGAGTAGCATCAAGATAAACCAAATCCCATTAATGAATCAATGATCAATTGTAATAAGAATAATGAATAGCATTAACATGAGCACAATAATAATCAACAATAATTAAACATAATATAACAATGGTGATCATCTATCTGTAGATGTTCCAAGGCCGCTCGTATCCGTGAGCACGGCTAGTATACCAGTTTTTAACTCTGCGCAGAGGTGTACACTTTCACTGTGAGTCATGATTTCCAAATGCATGGGTTTGCAAGGCCCAGAACATTGAAAACCATATAAAGCCACTCAAAAGTTCGTCTAACAAGTTAGGGCCATTAGATTCACTCGGCAGGCAGATGTAGAACCCCCCTTCCCGGTGGCACAACAACCGCAGCCTATACACACTAGGCCAGGGGCTCGCACTACACCCAATGTGTCAAGCCATTCTTACGCCATTTAAGGTAACCACTAACAAGCTAGAAAAGGTCTCTTGAACAACTAAAGCCAGAGCCATATAGCCCTCACAGCTGTACTGTATGTCCCGGATGATCACGTACAGATAAGTCCTTATGGAGAGAAACCAGAGCAACAATATAACCCCTTGCTCTAGCCCCCTTTTCAACAGTAATAAAATCATCTTAATGGTTGATTGCTTAATCCATTAATCAAATTACAAGATCATTGTTCATAATTAAGCACTAGCAATAGCTACCCAAATGCACAACCCATAGGTGACAAGGAAACAAGATATCAATAGCTAAGTTATAATTTCTATGGTTGTCAAGGAGGTCACATGCATATGTATGATAATTTCAGTGAATAGGACAACAAGGATAGTCCTGTGTTATACTTGCCTTTTTCACAAGGTTAGACTGCTCAGAATCTTCAGCTGCTATCTTTCGGTCTCTAACTTTTGCTTCGACTGTCGGTTCTCAGCTCCTAGTCTTCAGCGCTGATGAACCACGCTTCCTCTACTTACAGCAACCAAGTACAGCAAACAGACAACAAACACATCTAAGAACAAACATCATACAAAGAAGACACTTTAAAAGGAAGCACACTAAACGTCACGGCTTGTTGCTACGGTTACGAGAACGCAAGAACAACGGATAACAGAGCTACCATTAAAGAGAACAGACGACTATCGAGACGATTACACATAACGCAGAAGACCGACTATAAACTTAATGCATATTAGTTATTGAAATAAGGTGATAAACATCCTGAAGAAATATTCTAAAATTAGATTAATCAATTGAATTACAAAGCTAGGTTTAACCCTGGTCATATTTTATTTATAGGTATTGCCGACTTTGCAGAGATAAAAGAACATGTGAGAACAACTATTCCAATTATGTGAGATATGTGCTTGGGCTAAGTAAATTATAATTTAAACATATTTAAGTTGTCATAGCTAAGTTCATGCTTAGTTACAAAGGACTGACGTGACAAGATTATATATTATTTTTAATTATAAAACTAATAACAAACATATTAATTAATATAATATTCAGCTATATATGGAAAAGCATATGACATGAAAAATATTAGTGCTACTGCACAGAGAACATCGATGCGAATCTAATGCAACTTATTTGGAGCAAAACATATTTTCAAACGAATAAATGCTCGAGGATTAAAGTCGTATAACTATGAAGAACAGATACGTACTGTAACGTAAAATTATCTCCACAAGTCTATCATATATGCAACGTACTTAGACTAAGCAAATTTCAATTTGAAATATACTATACATTAATCATATTAATCAATTTAATATTGAAATATATATATAGAAAACATGTGGCAACTGAACAAAAGCACTTATGTTTCAAGGTTGAACTAATCATCTTATAATTCAAAAGACATGTAGTTTAACATTAATTAGATTAACATTAATTTTGGACAGACTGCCCGTGTTGCGTTTAATTAGAAACTCAATTGCACAAACATAAATCAAATTAATATCTAACTTATAAATTTCAAAGATGTAAGACATGTTAAACATTGTTGCTAACACATAACTTCGATCGGCACTATTGCAAAACAACAAGAACGGATTTAAACCGGGATTGCCTTTAATTGGAAAACTATTAAATAAATATATTAATTTAATTACTATTTAAATTAATAAATTTATAATCAAATGACATGATAAACATCATTACTAATACACAGTTTACGTCGACACAAACACGACACGAATGAAATTGCAACCCTTAATTATTTTCTAATTAAGAGCGATTAAATAATTATTAATCAAAAAGTTTTTAAATCAATAAATTTATAATTGCGAGACATGACCAATGTTGGTACTATCACGTAGAGTACGACTACACGAACCTAACGCAACTCGAACTACTCAAATCGGATGTAAAACGAATAAACGGCGGAGGAAAAACGATGGATGGCAAAACCGTAAATATGTCATCTTCTACCTTTGAGTATGCACGTGCTGAACAAATTCTGCTCGTTGAAGCTTCGGTCGTAGAGGAGGGAGGAGCTCGGCTGGGCTGCAGGAGAAGACCTCAGCGTGGAGAGCCACAACAGCGCCGGCCGCACTCGCGAGCGGAAACCTAGCCGGTCGGACGCAGGACTAGCCAGGCGAACTCAGCTTCCTGTCAACCGGCGATGATGGAAGTGCTGCTGCTTTGCCTGTGCACTCGACCAAGGGCGAAGCCGCAGCACTAGATGGCAAAAAAAAAACACGGCGCCGGCAGCATGGGGCTGGGGTAGAACCAGTTGTGGCGACGTCCAATCAACAGGCCAACCAGAGCACAGCCACGGAGATTGGTCGGCCATGGTTGTTCTTCGCCGGAGAAGAAAAAGAGAACATGGGGAACGATCAAACGGTGATGGATTCGCGGAAAGGAACACATGACGGCGTAGAGAAGATCGAGATGAACCTCGGGGTGGAAGCGAAATTCACCGGAGATGCCCGAGGTGGCCAGAAACGCTCGCCGAACCATCGCCGGAAGTTCGCCGGAATGCAAGCTGTAGATGCAGAACTTCGGCGAGAGGTGGAGGGAGCTACGAGCGGCGGCTCGCGATAAGGGTTGTACTTCTGAAATCAGGACGTCGAGGGCTACGCCGTCATATATATAGTCGTAGAGTTTGGAAACTTTTCGGATTTTCTTAATTTCGGGATTATTTTAATTCCACGAATAAAATAATTTCAGAAAATCTAAAATTACCTTTTTGGCCGCGAAAAATAGCCCGGAGCTCAAAAAAATCACGGAAAAAATCCTGGAGACTCTTGGAAAGATAAGGAACTCAACTAAATGAGTTTGAGCTCATGAAAAGATTGATGAAGAGATCAAGGAAAAAGATTAAGCTCACGGAAATTGGAATTTTGGATCCAGAAAATACCAAAAAGTTTTCCGATGAGAAGTAAACATGGTCCTACGGTATTTTGAAAATAATAGCACTCACCAACACCAAAGACAAGCATCACACAAACACCACATTATTAAATTAATATGAAAAAGTTTAAAACCACAATTTTCTATATTTAATTAGCAACAACTTAACTTATCTAATAAATTTATTCAGATATTGAAATAATTTATTTTATTTAGCGTTTTTCCCGCACAACCCAAAATAGAAAATTTTGGGTGTGACATAACCCATTAGCAATACGTGTGACCCATGATGTAAATGGTATTTTGCACTTCTTCATGGCAGGAATAGTGATCCAACAATGCAACATTAATTTGACAGGTGAAAGCTTTGTTTTTTCTTAATCATGGCATACAACAATTTCATCTCTTCATTTCAAACATTTCCTAATTCTTCCTTAGGAAATATAGTTGTTGCAAGCCACTTATTCATGAATCTCAATGTAGGATGATGAATTTCATTTGTAGTGGGTTTTCTAGCAGATTTTAAATTTGAAATATCAGTCAAAAACGAAATAAATGTGAGGGGTTAGAGAAATAAATAGAAGAGAGTTGGTAATCCGGGAATCAACGATGCGGGAATTCATGATCCATCTTGAATGATTTATATAATCTCTCTCCCTAAGTGGACATCACCTAACTCATCTTCTACCTAATTTCTAACAAATCAAGAGCACATGTACTAAATTTTCTCAAAAGAACTTGCACTACTACTCACTCAACTCATAATTCAACTTCTTTTCTTCCAAACTTTACTCAAATCTTGGGAAAATGAAACTCAAAATTTGGAATTGCTTACACGAGGTGGCTCTGTGTTCTTTGGCTTGGTGAATGAGTGAGGAGTGAAAGGAGAGGATGGAGTTTTAAAGAAGAGGAGGGGGTGGCAGGCCGGCCATGGGTAGGGCCGGGTGGCCCCTCACCTTGTCTTTTGGCCTCAAATTTTTCTTGACATGTCACTTGCTTTGCATACATTCAAATGCATGTGAATTGAGGTGCTCTAAAGGTGGCAAAGGTGGCAGGTGTGTTGGATGGTTGTGAGTGAAAGTATGAAAATAATGGAGGTGGAAATGGATGGTAGTGGATGGTGGTGGTGTGGGCCCCACATGTCTCCCGTATTTATACCGTATAATCCCACAAAGATGTAAAACAAAAATACTTTTATGAATCTACGAAAAATAAGAATTCTAACGATGAATTTTTCATATTTTTCTGCCACCACAGTAAATATCACTTACGGGGGTTTTACGCTTCGTAAATATTAGTTACGTGGGGCTTAACTTTTTACTATACTATGATGATAATTTTTAATTTGTTTATTTTTTATTTTATGCAACTATAGAGAGTTTAATGCAAGAAATAAATTACTGATTCCTACCGAGTTACCTCCCGGCGAAGATTCGGGATTTTAAAGTCCACCGAATTGGACTTCTCCAACTGATTTTATTCTTTATGATTGATCTCCGGTCCCGGAGATGATGACCTTACTTCTTGCTTCTCATGACACTCTAAAATTGAGCATTGTTCCGGTCGTGGCTTGAATGTGAACCGCTCTTCTTCTCCATTTATAGTGAATTTGATTTCTCCTTTCCTAACATCAATGTGTGCATTGGCGGTGCTCAAAAAGGGTCTTCCAAGGATGAGTGACACTTTTGAATCTGGATGCATGTCTAGTACCACAAAATCTATTGGCACAAAGAACTCTCTTATTTTGACTAGGATGTTCTCAGCAATTCCCAATGGGTATCGAACTGATTGATCCACCAGTTGTAAGCACATTGGTGTTGGCTCAAGCACTGAGTAGTTAAGTTTATGGTAGACCGTTGTAGGCATCACACTAACACTTGCTCCAAGGTCACAAAGTGCATTACTGAAATATTGGTCTCCAATTGAGCAATCAATAGTGGAACATTCTAGATCTTTCTTCTTCTCTGGTGATTTGTTGAGGATGGCCGCACTACATTCTTCTGTCAGCTTGATTACATTAGTGGTGGGCAGTGGTCTTTTGTTGTTGAGGATGCCTCAAATATAATTCGCGTATGTAGGTACCTGCATGGCATCTAGCAACAGAATATTGATATATAATTTTTGAATTACCTCTACAAACTTACCAAATTGTTCATCCATTTTATCCTTTCTTTTTCTACGAGGAAATGGTAGAAGAGTTGTGTCATGAAAATCTTGATTTAGTTCTTGCTCTTGTGAAGTGACTTCTTCTTTGTCATTCTTCTCTTGTTCTTCTACCTGCACTAACACTGGTGTCCTTTGTGTCCCCTTTGGATAAGGTGGATCATGAGTAGACTTACCTCCTCTACTGGATATTCCTATAACCTGCTCATGGTTAGTGGGAAAAGACAAAGTAGAAGCCAATTGTGCTATTTGTAATTCTATCTTTTTATTAAACTTTATTTGTTCTTTAATAGTAGAAGAAAAATCATCCAACTTAGCATTTGTTCCTTCTAGCATTTTATCATTAAAAGCAAGCTTCCTAAAAATATTTTTATTAATTTTGGCTTGTTCTAATATTAATTCTCTTAAAGGTGGTTGTTTATAATTGGAAGAATTATTATAATTACCTTGGTACCTACCTTGACTGGGTGACCGAGGTTGATTCATGTTGCTATGAAGCAGAGTTGTTGATGATGGTATTGATATCTTCAAGTGAATCAGCAAATTCAACTCCCAAATATTCTTCACATTTATTCTGAGCATTGAATGCGTCTTGAATGGCTTGACGATCTCTCTTGTAACTAGCACGTTGTTCTAGCCAATTCAATAGCATACTCATATCAGTTGACAGTGCACATGCTTCTTCTAGAATTTCTTCACTCTGCTTACAAGCTTAAACGTTATATCTTCTCCAAGAGTGAGTGACATTCAGCTTCTCCAAGAGTGAGTGACATAAATGATCCTTCAGCACAAGCATCAAGTTGTTCACGTGATTTCTGATTTAATCCATGATAAAATGTTTGCATGAGTAACCATCCTTCCATTCCATGATGAGGACAATCTGAGATGTATTCTTGAAAATGCTCCCATGCTTCTGGAATAGGTTCAACTTTCGACTGATGAAATTCTGATATCGTTCCTTGTAAGGCATTGGTTTTGTATACTGGGAAAAACTTTTCTAGGAAAGCTTTTGAACATTCTTCCCATGTCTTGATCTGATCTTTACTTGCATAGAACCATTGCTTCGCTCTTCCATCCAATGAGAACGGAAACAAACGAAGTAGCACGACCTCTTGAGAAATGTTCTTGATGACGACGGTGCTGCAAATCTCTAGAAAAATCTACAAATGACCACTTGCATCTTCATTCTTCTTTCCACTAAATGTAATAGCTTGCACCATGTTGATGAGGCTTGGCTTGAGCTCATAGTTATGATCTTCAGTGTCTAGTTCTGGTCCAACACGAATGTTCTCGGTGCTTGGAGCAGAGAATTCACGCAGAGTCTTCTCAGCCATGTCTTCACAAACTGATGTTGAGCTTCTTCTTTTGGTTGATTCTGAAAGTTGAAATTGAAGTTTCACAACCAATCCTGCACTTACCCTATATAGAATTCATAAACAAAGACAAAACAATGGTAAGCTTGCTAAAGTAAAAGGTTATGATTTATCTATAAGTATTTATGTCTATAGCCATATTATTATCCCTCTAAAAATTGTTCTATGATTACTATAAAACATCTTCTTATGATAAATGATTCCTCTATGAAATTTAAAATGTTCCTATGAAATATGAAAGATTTATCCCCATGAAATATAAAAGATTTAGAAGGTGGTGGGTGGGTAGGGTAGGGTGGTGGGTGTTGACCTTTTTCATTTTTCTTAGTGTCCAATTATCTTTTGAAGGAAACATACAAGGGTACATACCCTCGCCATTATAAATTATAATAAGTGGGCCTTACTGGTGCCTGGGTGTCCGAACGCTGTTGCCTGCTACTCCATTCACCCGTGTCTCCGTGCACATAGGAGCCTGCGCACCCCTCTGCGCCTCCCCGTCCAAACACCCAAGCCCCATCCCGCTTCCCGCCCGCGTCCCCACCACTTTTGGCACACGCATGCCGCACGGGGACCGTCTGCGCCCTCCGCATCCACTTTCAACGTATGTTTCCCGTGCCCAGGGACGGATCTAGCCGTGGGACAAGTGGGGCTCTAGCCCTCCCTATAGCCGCTGGACCCATGGAGCCCCTTGGCACCCCTAGGATTTTTTTTGCCATGGATGCACCTTAAAGAGAGGCTGAAGCTATCTGGAGGATGAAGAAGCCCCCCTAGACATTTTCCTAGATCCATCCCTACCCGCGCCGCCCCGAACGTCACCAGCATTAGGAAGAGGATTAGGGGGTAGCGGATGCCCAGCCGACGCCTAGAGGAGGAGAAGACATCGAGGCGAGGCAACAGAAAAGCAACGAGGAAGATGCAACACTCGATTTACTTTTGAAACATCGAGATACAATGGTTGTACACGTATGTTGCAACCTACATCGAGATACATAAAAAATTGCATCTCGATGTTTCAAAAGTAAATCGAATGTTGCATCTCGATGTTTCAAAAGTAATTCGAGTGATGTATGTTGCAATGGTCCCCTCCACTCGTCGGTGTGTGGAGTTTGCTAGAGACAGCGGCTGCGTGAGGCAGCAGGGAGGCATCAGCCACGCGACGTGGCAGGGAGGCAGAGGGTAGTCGTGGCTCATAGGCGGCTGCACGCCGCGCCGGGGCTCGGAGGTGGCCGTGTGCCGCGCTTGGCAGGCATGGCTGGTAGTCTGGTGGCCGAGCGCTGCTCCTCGAAAGCGGTAGGTAAGCCGATAGGAGAAACGAGCAGATAGGAGGAATGAGCGGATAAGAGCGATGAGCGTATTTTTTATTAGAAATGGACGAGGCGGGGGTCGTTGGGCTAGTCAACTGTGCATCTGGGAGACATGTCCAGATGGGCTGGGACGAACGAAAGTCCTAACCCCAGCATCACCAATTATAAATCGTTCACTTTTTGAAATATATAACTTTTATTATGTATTTATATGTCCATGTTATGCAAAAGCAAAGTAATTAAAACTATCAGAACCACTTGTAATTTGGAACAAGTACATGTTAATTGGAAGTTAAAGAAGAGCACTATATTATGCACAGTCAGAGACTCAAACAACATTCCCTTTTAAAGAGCCTAACTAAGACATTCTAATATGCAAATCACTTAACTACTAGAGATAACCAATACCAAGTTCCTAAACAGAGGATGACCTGTTGGCAGTTGCAAATCTAAGCATACGGTTTATAGAGCACAGAAGAAATTGAGAACTTGCTTCTTACTATACATTTAGTGTAACACATATATAATGGGTGTTTTCTTTTTAGGTAGCTCATCTTTTTTTTTCTTGGTCTCACTATACACTCCATGTTGGGCTCTTTAGGGCGTGTTTGGTCACGTGCCCCGGCGGCCCGGCTGCGCTCTCCAGATGCAACTCGCGTGTTTGATGCCCTTCGTCCATCCGTGAGCCTGGGCAATCCGATGCAGAAACTCCTCTCTCTCCTGGCTCTGGGAAACGAATCCCCCCTCCGTTTCTCCGTGGGCTGGCTCGTCGCGACGCTCACACGGCTCGGTGGAGCGCTCACACAGAGGATGGAATCACCTCCGGGCGTTTCCGCGTGCTCACCTCCCGCAGCTGCAAGCCTGGGTTGCCTTTCATCCTCCCTGCTGATGGCAAGGCCGCTGCCGCTGCAGCCATGGTAGGGGAGGTGCTGCTGGTGCTCCGCTGACCCACTACCGCCGCCGCCCAGCGCGACCACATAGATCGACCAGTTCTTCCCGCCAGTTATTCCGGCAGGTGGTGGTTCGGCGGATGCCGACACTGACTTTGCGGCGCTGTGTGGGGCGGAGGAGGAGGCGCGAGCAAAGCCCTGTCTTGCGGCGGAGGTGGCGGTGGCGCCAGAGAAGAGGCGGCATGGGGGCTTTCCCCCGGGGATGCCGCGGGCGTCAGGGAGCTGTTCCTGTGCGTGGAGCGCCGCAGCGGCCAGCTCATCCTCACCGAGGTGCGCGACGAGCATGAGCCGGTGGAGGCGTCATGGTAATTGGTAGCCGTCTAACCTGGTGCCGGACCCAGCAGCTCTGGGCAGCGACGGCTTCCACGCCGCGTGCCTGGAGGGTGACCATATCCATCCATGCCTCCTGCCAAACACAATCTCTATTGGGCAGGTCCGTTTGGTACAGGCAACCAAATACGACGTCTTGCACCCGTTCGGACAGGCTGTGGCTGGCCTGGACCTGGCCGTCGGGCCTGGCTGGTTTCAGGCCGCGTACCAAACAGACCCTTAGTAATTGGCTGAAGCGTTATGTGGTTAGACACGGATGAGAATAACTCCAGAGATGGAGTGCAAAACTATCACACCATCTAGGCATCCACAAACGTTGAGGTCCACAGACACGCTCCGCGATGCTCGAGAGTAGATAACCAGTGCTATGGAGCAAGCTAAGTGAGCAACAGCAGGTGTGATGTCTCATATTCCCATCATACACTATAATTTCCATATTTGCTTTCTCAATTCTCATTCACTATCTTCTTGCACTATTGGTTTCTCTCAGCTCGCATACCGGCATCTATAGCCAGAAGAGGGTTCATATATATATTTAGCTAGCATTTGCTTGTGGGATATCAAGCGTAAATAATAGGAGGTACTCTCTCTCTCCGTTCTGAAATACAAGTTATTCTAGAAATTCAAGGACATCACTACTATAAAAATCTTTTTCGAGGCGGGCAAAAACGATTTTTTGAGGCGGGCAAGCCAAACGCCTCCGACCAAAGGTCACGGTTGATCAAGCCTTAACGGAGGTGTTTGCTTGCCCGCCTCGGTAAACAAATCAAATAGAATAAAAAAGGAAAAGCCCATCGACGGGCCCGCTAAGCCCATCAACGGGCCCGCTGAGCCCAATCCACCACTGCAGCCACCTCGTGCCCGGCGCACCGCCGCTGACGCCGCCGTCCTCACTATCCTTGTAGCCTCCTAGACCCAGCACCGGGGTAGCGGCTGCCGTGGATCGACCGCCGTGGAGCTCAGTTGGCCTGCACCCGCCGCCATGGCACTCGACCAGCATGGATCCGCCGCTAGGGCGCTCGACCGGCATGGATCCGCTGCCCGGGAGCTCGGCCGGCTTGGATCCACTGCCGAGGAGCTCGGCTGGCATGGATACGTTGCCGGGGAGCTCTGATGCTGACGCCACCACCGGATTTGGTCGAAAGGAGGAGGTGGCGCCGCTGCCGGGTGGTGGATCTGCCGCCTCTCGCCGGTTCCTGCACGATGCATGCCTCGCTCCCATCGGGAGGCCTGCCTTGCTCTCGCCGGGGACAGTGCCACTGGAGGGAGAGAGGAGAGAGGGCGTGGGCCTGGCATAGTGGAGAGAGGGAGAGGGGCGCTGGCGCATCTGGGAGACGAAGAGAGAGAGAGAGGGCGCCGGCCTCACGCATCTGAGCACCGCGAGTGCAGAGGGAGGGGCTGGGCTTGAGCACCGTGAGCAGCTTCGTTTGGTGGAGAGGGTGCGGCTGTGGGGGAGGAATGAGCTAGGGTTTCTTATCTTTCTCACCTTACATACTATGATGTCGTTACCAGGCTGAGATGGGCCACGCTGAGCGGAGTGGGCTCGACCACTATTTACTGAGGCAGGCCTATAAAAGACCCGCCTCTGAAAATGGCCTGATTTTTAAGGCCCGCCTCCGTAAATGGATTTTAGGAGGCGGTTAACCGCCTCGGTAAATCGATTTTTTGAGGCAATTGATTGTGCCCGCCTCAGTTAATAAAAATGACCACCTCGGTTAATCCTAGGCATTAACCGAGGCGGTTGAAAGGCCCTGCCCGTTTCTGAGACCCTTTGCCAAACACCTTTGTTAAGTTTTCTTTTTTAGTAGTGCATATTATGGGGCATACCAAATGATGCATGTAACCTTCTCTTACTCATACAGGATATTATGACTGCCATATTTAAGTTGGTGATGGACATTATTGGTAGGTATGCACATGAATACCAACTTTTAAAACTGAGTCAGGGAGGTTATTACTTCACCTAAAATCTCTTTATAATTTGGAACAAAATTTAAATGCTGGAGGAGACAAGGAGTTGAGGAGTTCAGTACTACAGCTGGATATTTTTTCCTCAGTGTAAATGTAATCGTTGGAAACAAATCTAACGTAATAATTTTTTTTCAGGCGACATGGTCACGATGGCCTCACCGGAGCTCAGCTCCTCCGTACGAAAATAGCAGCACAGGCCCCTGTCGGCATGTCAGGTGGCTCCTATCGGCTACTGGGCTACTGACAGGGTGCGAGACCTAGCGGCCGCTGAGCTACCAACAACGACCCACCGAGAGGGGGCCTGGTGGGTAGCAACTGCCGTACGCGTGCCACGACGGCCTATCGGCCACTGGGCTACCGCCGGAGGAGTTAGAGAAGGAACGCCATGGCAATGAAGAAAATATAGAAGGTTGGCTCAAGAGCTTTGTATCTATATCTAAGGAGGAAGGAGTGTGCGGATTGTCAAGAAGCGCACCTAGCCTCGGCTTAAATAGGCCACCCTTGAAGATGGAGAAGCGGAGAGGAGCAGTCAAGATGCATGATCTAGGCATACGAATCAGGGAAGACGCCGGTTCTCGAGGAAAGTGGTGAGACGATGTTGGAAGTTGGGACATTCATTACTCACACACTGAGTCAGTGTTCCATACGATGCGGTTCAGATTCCCTGGCATTATTATAACTTAATGATGCGCAATATCTACTGGACCAAAGGGACGGGCGCATGCGTACATGGGAACTCGAAGATGCTACGCCTATGTACACCGTATGAACGTGTTTTGATAAGAGCGGTGTAGACGTGGGATCATTGTACTCGTAGATACTAACCGCTTCTTCATAAATCCTTCTACAAAGGCGGAAGCAGAACGAACAAGGGTAGATGGCAGCACGTGTATACACAAGAGAGAAAATTATTCAAGCCATCCAAGTACCACTGTTCTAATTCTGCACATCTAATTCTGCACATCGATGCACATCGGTGCCGCACACCCTGCGCATGTCCGAGCAGGTTACCCGCAGGCTGGCAAGGTCGTCCATGGGGCATATGACTGCTTAGCAATGCGGCCAGCGATGTCCTCGGCCACATCTGTCGGGAGCCAATCCATCACGACGTAGCCGAGGAAGAAGCAGAGTTGGAGTGCCCGTGCGACGAATGACGATGGATGCGGCGTCGCAGCGGAGTACGAAAGCGCGACGACAACGAGGCGGAGAGCGCTGGGACTAGGGCCAGCGGTTTATGCAGGCGGAAACTCAGTGTTCTTAAAGGATCGCGGACCATGTAAACATGTCTTGGGGAACTGAATCGTCCAATGCGACGGTTCTTTCTCGAGGAATCAAACGGTGCATCGCTTGAGTTCTAGGTGTCTGTGTAAATGTGTCTCAAGAAAATTGAATCGTAGCCATGAAAGCAACAGCGACCTGCATGGCGGACCAGCATCGCCCGAGAAAAATAAAAGAAACAACAATTTGTGTTCAACAAAGCCTATTGGGCTCTCATGTCCATCTGAGAAAAAATAAACATGACGGAGAAAAGAAACAGGCAAGAAATTGCAACAGAAAAAGAAAAGAGAAAAACAATTTGCGTTCAGCAAGTCCTATTGGGCTCGCAGGTCCATCTTCTCGCTAGCCCATCACCGACCGCTTGCCCATCTTCCGAGCTTGCAACGTCCCTAGCCAACGAATACGGCCCAATGACAAAGACTGCCTCCTTGCTATATAAATGCGAAGTACGACTACCAAATGCAGAAACACATGTATTGTCTTCTGCTTGGCTTTTAATTTATTTCCTCACAAAAAATGTAACGTGACACTTGATCGGATGAACTCTGGCCATTCAAACAATAGTTGCATCACCGCCGGATCATGCAGTAGACCGACGATGATAACATGATCACCGCTGGATCTTACTGTAGCACACACGTCCATCTTGGCACTGGCGGTAAAAAAAATTGTTATCTCTGTTGGTTTCTTCAGGTGGCGGACATAGCACGAGCAACTGGCGGTGAAAACTCTTCTACCGCCAATTGGCGAAGGGCGAGGTTCCATTTACCGCCAGATCATACGCTGAGCCAGCGGCGAAAGCGTTCATCACTGCCGGTTATTTGGCCAGGAGGGGCCCCATGTCTACGCTAGGAAGGCGGATGCAGTGATGGAGGGTCGTTTCTGGTGAGCACCGCTTAGGTCCATGCAAGAAAGGCTCGGATATGCGCTTGGAAGGGGATCCAACGATGGTGGATCGCCTTCACCAAACACTACTGAGATCTGTGTGAGGAAGGCTCATGTCACGCTAGGAAGGCGGATCCAATGGTGGTGGGTTGCCTCCACGAGCACTGCTCTAATCTGTGTGAGGAAGGCCTGGATCTGCATTATGAAGGCCTAGATCTGCACTACGATGGCTCCGCCTCAGCTCCTTTCACCTAAAGCTCGACGCCATTGATGCGTGTGGCGCAAAGCATAGTGTGGCCGTGAGAACACAAAGCATGGCATAGCAGCAGGGACAGAGTACGGCGTGACGCATGGCAGGACGGGGGGAGGGTGTTGGATCGACACTTGCAGCGGTGCCCTGGCCAAGGGCTGAGGCCGACTCTAGGTGAGGGGCAGCCGGTGCGACCACCAGATGCCCATGGGACAGAGGGCCAGGACCCATCGGACAGAGGGCCGGGGCCCATCAATATATACGCAGTTAGTAGATATATTATCTATGATCTGGAGCCCCAACAATTGGACCAGTCCATATTTTTCAGTTTCCAATTTCTAATTTAAAACGTGAGGGTATTGAAGCCTATTTTTTATTTTTATTTTTGTGTATGCTTGTATAGTGATAAGAACATAGGGTTCTAAATGTTTAATTCTATATATTTATTTTCCAAGTTATAGATGTTGCATAAGAAGCATTTGTAGGAAACAAATAAAATTACTAAAAAATTGACAGGTTTAATGGCTTGGCTATGTGTAGCATCAAAAGGATATTTTGGACAATATTAATATTGATACTGTTCTTGAAGATTTTAGAGAATATTAAACAAAAGATTATTTTTTTATATATCACTAACGCATTGCTATTTTATTTGAGATAATCATAATAGTTATTTTATTGTTATTTAAGTTTCTTTGGTGTAATATCCTTATCTTTTATATATATGAACTAATATATGCTACAAGTTATATTGCTATACAATTTAGTTCTCATATAAAAAATCTAGCTTAAAGGGCCCTTACTGTCTTATTCGCTCCAAGGCAAATTATAGAGGTGGCCCTGCCTAGCCCAGATCGAGGGCCTTATTCTAAATCTCCCGCTAAATCTCCCGCTATAGCTGCCGCTATCTCCAGATATAGCTGTTTGCATAGGAGAAAGCTATTTGCTCCTATGTACAATTTAGCCGCTATTGGCCTAATTTAGTCTGCTATTAACTGTTTGAGAAGAGTAATCACTAAAAGCCTTAGCCTGCTATTTAGAACACTTAACAAATGCTTTATCACATTGCCTTTTTTATATGATGTAATTCATAGACCATACACATGGGAATCCTATATCTTTCTTATTCTTCTTCCTTCTATCTATCATCCCTCCTTTTATCCACATCCCTTTACTTTTGCTTCACAGCATAGAATCAGGTTTCTTTCGTAGAGAAAAAAATGCAGTTGAGGACGGACAGGATGTAGGTTCGCCCATTTGATGGTAAAAAAAAAAAATCAGCCGACAGTCATTCGTGAACTTTAGTAGATGTGCATACCTCTTGCCCTGTAGACCTTGTTCCTGTTTTTTGGCTAGCTGACTGGCATCTAGGCGATCGATGTCACCATCAAGACCTTCCTGTTGTTTCTCATTGTCGGTTCTGCACTTGAGCACCTGCTGAAGCACGCGCTTGAGCAGCGGCTTCAGGTCACTGGTGGCCTCGAACGCCTGGGACACAGCCACCATCGCCTGGAACGGAAAATCTGCCTCCACGATCCGGCACACCTCCATGGCCAGCGTAGTCTTGCCGAGGCCTCCGAACCCCACATCGGAGAGGTTCTGGGATTCATTTTGGGAAAAAAAAATCGGTTCCAACCAAAATGGACGGATTTTGGGAAATTTCGGTCCAATTTCGGACTCAATTTGGTGAACTTTCGATATTTGAAGCACAAAATTCGTTTCGGACCTAACCGAAATGGATGAATATCGGCGAAATTCGGACTGTCTTGGTCGAATCCCAGATCGTGAGAACACGGCCTTGAGTTCTCCCGTCCCTGTGTCATCGCCCTGTGGCTTCTTCAGTCGCTCCGCCAAAGTGTTAGCCTGGTCCTTGATGCCGACGAACCGGTGTTAAGTAATTAGGTAATTTTCAGATTAAAATCTGAATATAAATCATATAAAATAGATAAACTAGATCAAGTATGTATAGCATACTAGCATGACAGATCAGCATATTGGATAGTATGAACGGCAAGATTAGATCACGAGAATTATACCTGCTGACTGTCGTTGTAGTCGTTGGTGATGCAGATGATGGTGGTGATGGAACGAGGTCGATGTCGAAGTCATTGATGTTGAAGTCGTCGTCAAAATCGTCAATGAGAGGTGGAGGAAGAGCTCGACGCAGTTGATGACGAATACGCCGGGACGTAGCGCCGGCTGACTTGGATGGAAGACGACCCATTGTGAAAGTTGGGAGCAGTCACGCGGATAGCGCTTCCAAAAAACCTTATTCGCCTTCTCCCGATGCTGTATCGCAAAGACGAGGGTTCCGGAGACCTACTCGTCCGGTCGCTGGTGCACGCAAGCGATCGGACTAGAGTAGCTACGGCGGCAGCGCAACAGCAAGAAGACGCAAAAACTCTAGGTCAATTAGATACGTTTTGGCATGGCCGCTAGGTTGCTTATATAGTACTATCCAACCGACCTCATGTCGCGATCACTGCGCTCCCGCAAGACAAGGAACTGGATTTCGGTGGACCATTCACGCAGGTGCCGCGTGCCCGCGCCCTTCGCCCCGCCCGGCCCAGCCAGGCGAGCGCACACGCGCGTGTCGACTTTTCTTTCTCCTCCTTACACTAGACTTGAGCAAGTGGAGAGGACTTTCATATTAAAGTATGGCTACCTCCACTTGAACAAGTGGTACTAAAGAGTTCTCACATCTCCCTTCTCACATGAATGGGCCTTTGAGATTTATTAGGAATTTTACAATTAGTTATTGGGCCAAGCCCATTTAAATTCCAACAATCCCCCACCAGATCTCAAATACCCATTTAGAGATTTGTCTGTTCTTGCTACTGTTTGATATACTAGTGTTTCGGTAGAGACTGTAAAGTTGAACTTTCGCCTAGAACCTCAAGCTACACTCGTCCACAACTTGAACAATGGACTAATCTTGATTTGTAAGTTTTGTGTGAACAAGCTTTATTCAAAGTCAAACTAGTACTTGGGCTTCCTGTAGCCTTACTCCATGGGTGGAGCATATACGTCGTACTCTTTGGTTTCTTCATGAGCTTACTAGAGATCACCCAAATCTCATAGACTGCGATGTTTTACAATCGGACTCATATAGGTATGTTCTTTCAAGAATGCTCTGCAGGACATCACCTTCGCTTGTTAAAGCCAATAGAACATATTAAGACATTAGCCAACCTACCATACAGTGTCTCAACCCTTTGAGAGTATTGCATCTTCACATAGAGAGGATTATAATGATACTCTCCTCAATTTACCAATAGTTTGTTTTTGCCATATCCTTAGTGACGGGATCTCTGATAAAAAAGGTTAGGTTATTACTACTGCAAACTCACATGGGTCTCATACCCATCTCCCTTGATGCGATTTCTATCACATTCCGTGATAGCCCTTTTGTAAAGGGATCTGCCAGGTTTTTGTCTGTTTGCACATAAGCCACAGCTATTACTCCGGAGTTTCTTAACTTCCTGACAGACTTCAAACGTCTTTTAACGTATCTGGTTGACTTTGCATTATTCTTAGCACTATTCACTTTAGTGATCACTGTTTGATTATCACAGTTCATAAGAATAGCCGGTATTGGTTTTTCAACCACTGGCAAATGAGACAAGAGCTCACGCGCCACTCTGCCTCTACAGAAGCTGTATCCAAAGCAGTAAGTTCTGCTTCCATAGTTGATTTAGTCACAATAGTCTATTACAAGACCTCCATGACACTGCTCCACCTTCAAGAGTAAAAACATACCCACTAGTGGCGTAGATTTGATCAATATCAGAAATCCAGTTCGCATCACAATATCCCTCTAGCACAGCTGGGTGCCTAGAATATTAAATCCCAAAACTCATAGTACCTTTGAGATAACGCAAGACCCTTTCAAGTGCATGCCAATGATCATTACCCGGGTTAGACATGTACCTACTCGAGTTGCACACGGCAAAAGAAATATCTAGTTTGGTTGCGCTAGCTAGATACATGAGTGAACCAATTATCTGAGAATATCTTAATTAATCTCTAGCAATCTTCTTATTCTTTGTCAATGTCACACTAGGATCATAAGGTGTTGAACAAGGCTTGCTATCCATAAAGCCAAACCGGCTCAATACCTTCTCAACATAGTGAGATTGTGATAAGGTAATCCTACTATCTTCCTTAATCAGCTTAATGCTTAAAATTACATCAGCTTCTCCTAGATCTTTCATATCAAAACTCTTTGATAAAAATGACTTGACCTCATTAATAATATTAATGTTTGTTCTAAAAATTAAAATATCATCAATATATAAACATAATATAACAGATTGGCTCCCACCATGTCGATAATACACACACATATCAGCTTCATTAACAGCAAAGCCCGCACCAGTTAAAGTAGTGTCGAACTTCTCATACCATTGTTTAGGTGCTTGTTTCAAGCTATACAAAGACTTCAGTAACTTAGACACCTTCTGCTCTTCACCTTTTACTACAAACCCATCAGGCTAATCCATATAAATCTCCTCATCTAACTCTTCATTAAGGAAAGCTGTCTTCACGTCCATTTGATGAATGAGAAGACCATATGAGGCATCCAGAGAAAGTAGCACTTGAATAGTGGTCATTGTAGCATCAGGTGAATAAGTATCGAAGAAATCCTCGCCTTCCTTTTGGGTATAACCCTTAGCTACAAGCCGAGCCTTGTACTTATCAATAGTACCATCGGGCCTAAGCTTCTTCTTGAACACCCACTTACATCCGATTGGTTTATAACCAAAAGGTAGCTCAGATAGCTCCCAAGTTCCATTAGAAAAAATCGAGTCCATCTCACTACGAACAACTTCTTTTCAATCATCTGCATCTGGAGATGCATATGCCTCTGTAATAGAGGTAGGAGTATCGTCCACAAGATACACAATAAAATCATCACCAAAGGATTTTGCTATCCTTCGTCTCTTGTTCCTCGCAGGAACTTCATTGTCATTCTCCTCAAGGACTTCTTCAAATGGTTGCTCAAATGACTCAATAGGAGACTCAATAGGTATAGTAAAATCAGGAGCTCAGAGGAAAACCTAGCATTGCTACACATCTCTTTCATGGGGAATATATTTTTAAAAAATATAGCATGACGAGATTCAAAAATTGTATCCACATGCATATCAGGAACTTCAGATTTTACTACTAAAAATCTATAGGCAATGCTATGGTGAGCATATCCTAGAAAGACACAATCCACAGTCTTTGGTTCAAGCTTACACTTCTTAGAAATTGGAACATTGACTTTTGCCAAACATCCCCATATGCGCAAGTATGAAATTAATGGTTTCCTTCCAACCCAATTCTCATATGGAGTTGTATCTTTATTTCTGTTTGGAATTCTATTCTGGACATAACTCGTAGTCAATAAAGATTCCTCACCATGCCTTAGATAAACCAGTAGTGTCTAACATGGCATTCACCAAGTCAGTCAGCATGCGGTTTTTTCTCTCGGCAATCCCGTTTGATTCGGGCGAATAGGGATCTATCCTCTCATGAATAATACCATGTTCCGCACAGAATTCATCAAATAATATAGGAAAATATTCACCACCACGATCTAACCTTAGATGTTTAATTTTTCTTTCTAGTTGATTTTCAACTTCAGCCTTATAGATTTTAATGTAGTCTAGCATTTCATCTTTAGTTTTCAGCAAGTAAACATAGCAAAATCTAGTTGCATCAATTAAAGTCATGAAATATCTCTTTCCACCTTTTGTCAACACACCATTCATCTCGCAAAGATTAGAATGTATGAGTTCTAGAGGTGCTAAATTTCTCTCCTCCGCTGTCTTGTGAGGCTTTCGAGGTTGCTTAGATTACACACAACTATGGCACTTAGAACCTTTGGCAATAGTGAAATTTAGAATTAAACTCAAGCTAGATAAACGTGACATCAAACCAAAGTAAACATGACATAAACAAGAATGCCAAACACTCGAACTATCATTAATTGTGTCATAAATATGATTCACTGACTTATTACTAAAATCTGTCAAAGATAAACGGAACAAGCCTCCGCAATCATAGCCTTTACCATAAATTGTCTATGCTTAGACATAACTACTTTATTGGACTCTAACACAACCTTAAACTCATCTCTTAAAAGAAGGAAGACGCTAATAAGGTTCTTGCGAATAGTAGGGACATGTTGCACGTTCATCAGCTACACGATCTTTCTCGAAGTAAACTTCAGATCTACCGTGCCAACACCACGAACAGAAGCATATGACCCATTCCCCATCAGGACGGAGGAACCTTAGAGCTCCTGGTAAGAAGAAAACAAAGAGATATCAGCACACACGTGAATATTAGCATCTGTATCAACCCACCAACTTAGAGATTGAAACACTAAAAGTACAGTAGGAAAATTACCATACCTGTCATCAGCACTACCAGCAGTCACGAGGTTAACTTTTTTTTCTTTCTTGTCCGCTCGCTCCGAACAATCTTTAGCAAAATGACCAAGCTCTCTACACGTGATCAATTTGTTAGCAGTCTAACAGGCCAGGATTAGTTATAGCGCTGGTGAAGGAGTACTATCACAGATATGCATATGCAGTTAGGCATCATTTTGATGGATGCCGGAGCATACGTATTGGAGATTGGAGAAGGCAAGCAAGAGACATCTCAGAGGAAGAGAACGGAAAAGAATTTTAATGCCAGTTAATTGTTTGGCTGGAAGGTGCAAACTTTTGATTGGCTGACTGGACGGAGGGACTTTTGATAATGCAATCGGTTTTGCAGGGGCAATAGCCGACTGGGCCTGTCAGGAGCCCTAGCTCCCCGAGGATAGGTTGCGTGAAGCTCTATCGGCCGCTGGGTAGCCGACAGGGTGCCTCCAAGGCCTAACAGACGCTGAGTTACCAACAGGGGGTCTGGCGGGCTGAGATGCCGGCAGCGGGCTGTGCTGCTGTTTTTGTATGATATGAAGGAGCTGAGCTCCGCTTGAGGGCATCCTGACCACGTCGTCTGAAAAAAATTATTACGTTAGATTTGTTTCCAACGATTACATTTACACTTAGGAAAAAATATAAAGCTGTAGTACTGAACTCCTCAACTCCTTGTCTCCTCTAGCATTTAAATTTTGTTCCAAATTATAAAGAGATTTTAGGTGAAGTAATAACCTCCCTGACTCAATTTTAAAAGTTGGTATTCATGTGCATACCTACCAGTAATGTCAATCACCAACTTAAATATGACAGTCATAATATCCTGTACGAGTAAGAGAAGGTTACATGCATCATTTGGTTTGCCCCATAACAGGCACTACTTAAAAAAAACTTAACAGAGGTGTTTGGCAAAGGGTCTCGGAGGCGGGCAGGTTTTTCAACCGCCTCGGTTAATGCCTGGGATTAACCGAGGCGATCATTTTTATTAACTGAGGTGGGCACAATCAACTGCCTCGCAAAATCAATTTACCGAGGCGATTAAATAATAAGCGTCTCTTAAAATCCATTTACAGAGGCGGGCTTTAAAAATCAGACCATTTTTAGAGGCGGGCCTATAAATAGTGGCCGAGCCCACTCCACTCAACGTAGCCCATCTCAGCCCGGTGATGACATCACAGTATGTAAGGTGAAGATGTTAAGAAACCTAGCTCATTCCTCCCCCACAGCCGCACCACACTCCACCAAACAAAGCCACTCCAGTGCTCAGCGTCCGGCCCCTCCCTTTGCACTCGCGGCGCTCAAATGCGCAAGGCCGGCACCCTCTTCCTCTCCCTCTCTCTCTCGGTCTCCCAAATGCACCGGCGCCCCTCTCCCTCTCCACTACGCGAGGTCCACGCTCTCTCTCCTCTTTCCCTCCGGCGGCGCGCGGCGCGGCGCGGCGCCGCTGTCCCCGGGAGGCAGGCCTCCCAGCGGGAGCGAGGCGTGCATCATGCGGGAATCGGCGAGAGACAACAAATCCACCACTCGGCGCCGGCGCCACCTCCTCCTTTCAACAAGATCCGGTGGTAGCATTGGCGTCCGAGCTCCCCGGCGGCGGATCCATGCTATCCACGGGCCCTGGTGGCGGATCCAGGTTGGCCAAGCTCCTCGGCGGTGGATCCAAGCCGGCCAAGCTCCCCGGCGACGGATCCATGCCGGTTGAGCGCCATGGTAGCAGATCCATGCCGGTTGAGCACCCTGGCGATGGATACAGGCCGGCTGACCTCCACGCGGCGGATCCACGGTGGCCGCTACCCCGGTGCTGGATTCAGGACGCTACGAGGACAGCGAGGACGGCGGCGCGTCGGGCACGGGGTGGCGGCAATGGTGGATTGGGCTTAGGCGGGCCCATTGATGGGCTCTACGGGCTCGTCGATGGGCTTTTCTTTTTTTTCTTTTTTCTAATTTATTTACTGAGGCGGGCAAGCAAATGCCTCCGTTAAGGCTTGATCAATCGTGACCTTTGGTTAGAGGCGTTTGGCTTGGCCGCCTCGGAAAATCGTTTTTGCCTGCCTCGAAAAAGACTTCTGTAGTAGTGATGTCCTTGAATTTCTAGAATAACTTGTATTTCAGAACAGAGAGAGAACCTCCCATTATTTACGCTTGATATCCCCACAAGCAAATGCTTAGCTAGTGGTCCATAGGACAGCCACTGCTATGTACTTCTTCAATCTCATCCCTTTCACTACTACATGTTCGATTACAGAGAAAGGGCTCTAGATTAACAGTCAGGGATAAACTGTCCTCCTAAAATGTACAGTAAACTTTAGAAGGGGGCACTATTTTTGAGAGACGGGATGCCCATTTGATGGTAAAAAAATTCAGCCGATAGTCATTCGTGAACTTTAGTAGATGTGCATACCTCTTGCCCTGTAGACCTTGTTCCAGTTTTTTGGCATCTAGGCGATCGATGTCACCATCATGGCCTTGTCTCAGAGGAAGGAACCGAAAAGATTTTAAATGCCAGTTAATTGTTTGGCTGGAAGGCGCAAGCTTCTGATTGGCTGGGCGGAGGGACATTTGACAATGCAATCGGCATTGAAGGGCCACGAAGGCCTATCGGTCGCTGAGTTGCCGACAAGATGCCAACGATTACGTTTACACTGAGGAAAAAATATCCAGCTGTAGTACTGAACTCCTCCTCAGCTCCTTGTCTCCTCTAGCATTTAAATTTTGTTCCAAACTATAAAGAGATTTTAGGTGAAGTAATAACCTCCTTGACTCAATTTTAAAAGTTGGTATTCATGTGCATGGGTCCAGCCGCCCCCACCGCTGGATCCGTCCCTGGGCGTGGGCAAGTTATGCTGAAAGTGGATGGGCAGGTTGCAGGCAGTCCCTGTGCGGCATGCGTGTGCCAAAAGCGGAGGTGACGCGAGTGGGAAGCGGATGGGGCTCGGGTGTATGGACAGGGAGGCGCGGAGGGGGGCACAGGCTCCTATATGCGTGGAGACGCGCGTGAATGGAGTAGTAGGCACCGACGTCCGGACGCCCGGACGCTAGTAAGGCTCACTTATTATAATTTATAATGGAGAGGCTATGTAACCTTGTATGTTTCCTTCAAACGATAATTGGACACCGGGAAAAATGAAAAAGGTCAACACCCACCACCCTACCCTACCCACCCACCCACCACCTCCCAAAAAAATTGGCACACACACTTTACCCTACCGAATTCACAGACAGTTTAGATGTCAATTTTAGCTTTTGTGGCACTTACATTACTCGGGAGACCACTGAATTGGACTTTGATAGTCAAATAAACTTGACCATAATTCACCGCCAGTCCCTGAACTTAGCCGGCGGTGTCATCCAGGTCTCTCAACTTCTAAAGTGATATCTGTGGATCCCTAAACTTGGCAGGTGGTGTCATCCAGCTCTCTAAACTTTCAACATGATCACCGCAGGTTACTAAACTTGATTGGCGGTGTCATCCCGATCCTTGAACTCTCAAGGTGAATGCGCTCGTCACCAGGTACGCAGGCCACCGGCTCTCCTCGTCTGTGATGGAGACGGTCGTACGTCCGGATGCAGGAGGAGGGCGGGGAGCGGACCGACCCCGTCAGCCTGTGCAAACGCTCCGGTGCTCCGCGCATGCAGAGAGCTTGCCAATGCCTCTACGGTTGTTCTTGATGCTTATAGCAAGCACAGTGCTCAATGAAGGCGTACTCCAAGTGCAAAAGGACTGACCTTGCTGCCCAGGTGTTCAATGAGCTGGACAACAGGAGAGACATGGATCTCGTGGAATGCTATATATGATCCTCGGCTTGACGCAGAATGGGTGCTCTGAGGATGCGGAGAGGCCCTTTTCTAGAATGCAGTTCGAAAATGTGAATTGCGAAAACACATTCATTCAGTCCTATCAGCATGATTCCTGTGGTCGCAGACATATCAGACCCGCTGGAGACAAGATGGATCCATGGATATTCAATCAGGCACTACCTAGACCAGGACGTCTATGTCCTTTATGGTTATGGTTACGGCCATTATTGACATGTACTCCAAATCTTGGCATGTCACTATATATCTAGACTAGAAGGATTTTCAACTCTGCAAGGGAGAGGAATGTTATAACCTGGAATGCGATGATACATGGGGTATGGCTCACATAGTTTTGGCAAGGTTGTGATTGAGCTATTTGAAGAGATGAAGGGCACTGGCAGTTTTCCCTATGAGACAACATTCCACTCGGTCCTCGCGGCTTGCGATCTGCGATCATGCTGGTAATGTACTGAAGCTGCGTATCAAATTGATATATGAGAGAATCTCATCCTTATTAGTCTTGTCAGGTTCACTGTTTGTATTTTGTATTGCCAAGGTGATGGAAATTGGCAGCAAAAAAAAAAGAATCAATGCGAACGATCAGCCAGCCATATGCATGTACAGATGGTGGCAAGCCGCCGCTGCACGGGGTGAACAGTGGCACACCGGCGAGCTGACCATGGCTGTGAGAGAGGTGAGATGAGAGATAAAGCTGACATGTGGGGGCAAAGCCCGTTTGGATAAATACGAGATCCAAACAGAGTTTTAGGACGGAAATGATGTATTTTTTAAGTTGGGGACCAGGATGACACACCCTCACAAGTTCAAGAATCGGCCATAAACTTTACTCAAAAATCAACAAATGCAAGAAGGAAAATGTCCGTACCAAACTCCTCCTGCCTCAACTATCTCATAGTCTAATTTTTGTTCCCCATCCATAAAAAATAGATGCCCACACACATCCACAACATTTTTGGGCGCTACACGACGATAGTAAATTGGAATCAGTTGGTCAAATATTTTTTTTAAAAAACTATTATAAAAAGATTTTTTCCCAAAAATATCAAACATTTGTTTCCAAAAATTATGCATTTAAAAATCCTAAATCTTTTTTGTTTTTTAATTATTTTTCCCAGAAAATAAGAAAGTTTGAGAATATTTTTTTAATATGTTTAGCCTAAAAAAATAAACAGTATCATGAGGCAAGTGGGCAGCGCGCGCCACCGCATTCCTCCCGTCTCCGTTTTCGTCTCTCTCGCATTGCATGCCTTGCCGCTGACCTCGGCACGGGCCTCAGGGCGGCAGCGGTACGCTCGTCACCTACGCTGCCATGTCATCCTCTTTGTGCGCCACCCGCCACCGTGGCTGTGCACCCCGTCCTCCAACCTCTACACCTTCGTGCGGGGCTCCTCAACCTCTGCGCGGCAGGTGCAGACCTCGCTATGGGTCCGAAACACATGCAAAAACACATGAAAACCATTGCAAACATAAGCAACATCTAAATAAACACTTGCAACATACATCCAAAAATAATAAAAGATTAGGCCTTGAGGGCGTGCTCCGTCAAACAACTCGCCACCACTCGTGCAGCAAGCCACACACGCCAAGGCAGCGATGTCCACTACGTCTGGCAATCTACTTCCTGAAGCCTTCTATTCCGACAATCATACTCCTAGCTAGCATCGGAGGAGATTCATGTTTATTTTACGTTCCATCTTTCTGCTAGTAGTAGTAGTATCTAATTCATAGTCTGTGGCACCCTCAATGCCCCATATATATGTGATTGTTAGTGCTCATTACTATGTAAAATATATCTCAGCAGAATATACTGGTGGAAGGAAATGCCCATTCGTGAAGGGCAAATCTTCTTCTTTTTTTTTGAGGAAGGCAAATCTTCTCTTTTTTTGAGAGGAAGATAGGATATTAATTCACTTTAGAAGTGTTTACATCAACAAGTACAGGAGGGGATTCAAGCCATATATCTTCTGATCCTACCAGTACCAGCCGGGCCACCTGATCCCCGTCAGTGGCGAATCTAGAATTTTAGCTCAGGGTATGCCATCCAAAAAATTTCATATACAATTCGGTAAATTTATTTTAGCAATTTGGTAATAATTTGAAAAATGACAACATGATTCGGTATATATATGCACTAGGTTATGCACTAAGTAACATGATAAGGCTTAAATTCATGGATTAAACTGAAACCATCCACTAAATACAATATAAATAGTTGAAAAGTCATATGGATAATTGAAATATTAGCATTAAAGAGCTTAGAATGCTATTTTTCTAATTATTTTATTTGATACTTTTGAAGGGACATAAATATCTTATATCATCTTCATCAACTTCAAAGAAAATATCCCGAGTTGGCATAGGATTTACAATTTCCTCAGTTACTATTAGAAGTAGCAGCCGCCGTCACCGCCTTTTCTGCTACATGCTTCTGAAAAAAGAGATGCAATATCATAGTTTTTCTTCGTTACTGCATAAATATTAAAAAACATAAAGCTAAATAACTAAAGAGCGAATAGCTATGAAAGTAGATAATAAGTTGGAAAAACAAAGAGCAGAAGATTAAATTTTACCTAAGACAAATAGCGTCGGTGACTGTATGGGTGTACAAACTACAAACTGTAGACTGAATGATCAGAGGGCAGCACGGTAGAGGCTAGAGGGCACCGGCCACCTAGACCAGGGCGTCACCGTCACGGCTCACCTCGTCCGCGTCCGCGTCATGGCGGTAGCGTGTTCCGTGAACCCTGACTCCTCAGCCCTGATCCACGGTTCGAGATTAGAACACGAACATCCAAAAAGTGAAATGCATCTGAGGTCTGAAGACAACCTTGCCCCGTGGGCCGCGTCTGGCCTCCTGGGCCTTGTGACTACCTGTTCCCGTGATGGATGGCGTGTATCGGTGATCCAAGTGATTTTTTTCTTTTTTAGTACAAATACAGATGTATAATACGTATATAATATTGGTTACATGCCGGTCAGACATGCCCTGTGGCTCCGCCACTGATCCCGTGGCCCGCACACTATGAACAACCGGTCAACAGTGGCATTTTTTATCTAAAAAAATATTGTTTTCATGTTTCCTTTTCTTTCTATTTATTTATTTATTTCCTTATATATGTGTATTTTCCCTTCCTTTTCCCTTTTTCCTATTTTTTGTTTAGCTAGTTTTTCATTTAGTTTTATCTTTTCTTTCTACGCTTAAAACAGAATATTGTTCTTTGAAACTTATAATATTGTCTTTTGCAACCTGAAATATTGTTTCCTAAACCTAGAATATTGAACTCCTGAACATATAACATTTTTGTCCCCTAAACAATATTTTTTTACTTTTCCCTTTTAATTTTTATTTATTTTGTTTTTCATTTGATTTCTTTTTTTATTCTCTTTCCACAATATTATTCTTCTAAACATAGAATATTGTTATTTTTGTGGGGTCGCTCCTAGTCTCTCACCCTCGCACGAGACCGCAGGGAGAGACCGAGGGCTTCCCACAAGGAGGCGAGCGGAGCGCGCCGAGGATATGAGCGAGCGAAGGCCGAAGATAGAAGGGCGCGAAATGATAGGAGAATGCGGATTAAATGCTCATTAATTTGTCTGGAAAGATCTCTCCCCCCTCTTACACGAGCGCGCCGGGTATTTATAGATCATACCCGGACACATGGTGGAATTACATTAGGGTCAAACCTTTAGGGAAAAACGCCGAGCAGCTCTTGGGGTATGACAGTAATCTCTCACTTCTGGCCACCAACTCCCTAGGGACGGACGGCACTGACGGGGCCACCTCTTCTGTCGGTGTGGTCCCCTTTCGTGATGGGCGCCGGACCTTCGCGTGTCTCCGCCGAGGGTCCGCCTGCCCTCATGGCTGGGCTTCTCCTCCTTCCCGTTTCCCGAGTCCGGCGGACCTTCGAGTTCCTGCCTAAGCACACAAACAGGTTCCATAGATTAGACGGCACCCTCACCACTAGGGTGACATCCGCGACGTGTCAAGTCGATTGAACCAGCACCAGAGCGAGGGTAAGGGGGCTTCCCCCAATAGCAGCCCCTCGAGGGTCAGGCCCAGCAAGTTGGGTCGGAGCATCGTCAAAACTAGGGAAGGGGGGTAAGCAAGGTTGCACAGCTTATGGCCCAGTCCAGCGATGCCCCTTTCGAGCTCGACTGGTGCTAGGCCGTTGTTTGTTTGGTTTGCCTTTTGGGTCTGTCATATCGTTTGATGGGACGCTTGTTTATGGGAGGTACTTTCACCTTTTTCTTGGGATCGGCAACGCTCTCTCTGTAGCTGATGTTTCGGGATATGCGTCTCGTGGTTTCCTTCCGTGCGGGCACTGGGTGCCTATAAATAGTTGTGGTAGGTTCAGGGTTTTTCGTTATTGAGCTTTTTGTTTGTCGGCGAGTTGCTGCTGAGAGTGCTAGTCGAGGGTTCAGTTGTTGCGGTGCTTGCTTTGTGTGCGAGGGTTCTCTCTGCTGCGAGGCTTTTTGCTTTGCTGGCTTTCTCTGTCTCTTCGTGCTCATGAAGGTAGTTTGGTTGCTTTCTATATTTTTTCTTGCGGGGGTTTTGAGTTTACTGCAGAGTTTTTCTGTTATTTCGTTTGGCAGCTCAATGGCTCGCACGAAGAAAACAGGCGAAGGTTGTTGACGCAGCCGATGTCTCTGATTCTGGTTCGGAAGTTAGTTTTGAGTTTGGGCTTTCGAGGGTCACATCCACTGAGAATTGGTTCTTATGAATTTGGAAGGCGACCAGAGCCTTTGTGGGAAGTTGTTGAGACTTGATAGTATAACTTCCGAAGGAGTGATGACCGCCTGTGCTGCTGCTGTGGATGCGTTCAGGGTTTTGTCGCGCCATCAATGCGCGCGCCATCAATGAGCCCTGCCGAGGGTTTTTTTGTTGTTGTAATTATTATTTGTTACTGTCTTTGATCGAATTGGTGAGCTGGTGTGTGATGCGATTTTTGTTGTTAGTTCTTGTTTTGCAGTTTGGCACGCGATTATTTAATTCGGTTTTTTGGGTTGTGGTGTCACCCCCTTCTCTTTTATCGAGGCTCGCGGTTCCTTTTTTAAACTTAAACGCACATCGACATCCCCTTTTCTTTTGGCGAGGCTCGCGGTTCTCTTTTTTTAAAAAAACATAAACACGTAGAGACGCCCCCTTTTCTTTTAGCGAGGCTCACGGTTCCTTAATTTTAAACTTTAATGTGCAGCGATTTTAAACTTTAATCGCTGGTACACGTCTCGGTGGAACTGCGTAATGGTCTGGTTCTTCCACGGTAGTGCAGCCGACCCGCTTTGTAGAGCTGGTGAAGGAGTACTGTCAGAGATATGCATATGCAGTTAGACGTCATTTTGATGGATGCCAGAGCATACTCCGTACGTATTGGAGAGAAATCTCAGAGGAAGGGAACGGAAAAGAATTTTGATGCCGGTTAATTGTTTGGCGGGAAGGTGCAAGCTTCTTATTGGCTGGCTGGACGGAGGGACCTTTGATAATGCAATCGGCTGTGCAGGGGCCAAGGCCTGTCGGTAGCTGGCCGCCCGACAGGGCCCTATCGGTTCCTGAGCTGCCGACAGGGTGCCTGGCGGGTCCGCCCGACAGGGCCCAAGGCCTATCGGCAGCTGGCCACCCGACAGGGGCCTATCGGTTCCTGAGCTGCCGACTGGGTGCCTGGCGAGTAGCAACTGCCTTATCCGGCCGCTGAGCTACCGACTGGAGGCCTGCCGTATCCGACAGGGGCCCACCTGCAAATTAATTGTGTATGAAGGAGCTGAGCTCCACGTGAGGCCATCGTCACCACGTCGCCTGAAAAAAAATTATTACATTAGATTTGTTTCCAACGATTACATTTACACAGGAAAAAAAATATCCAGCTCTCCTCCTGAACTCCTTGTCTCCTCCGGCATTTAAATTTTGTTCCAAATTATAAAGAGATTTTAGGTGAAGTAATAACCTCCCTGACTCATTTTTAAAAGTTGGTTTACCGAGGCTGCTAAAAAATAACCGCCTCCTAAATCCATTTACGGAGGCTGACCTTAAAAATCAGGCCATTTTTAGACGCGGGCCTCTTTAAAGGCCCGCTTCAGTAAATAGTGGCCGAGCCCACTCCACTCAGCGTGGCCCATCTCGGCCTGGTAACGATATCATAGTATGCAATGTGAGGAAGTTAAGAAACCCTAACTCATTCCTCCCCCACAGCCGCACCCACTCCACCAAACGAAGCCGCTCGTGGTGCTCAGCGCCCGGCCCTCCCTCTGCACTCGCGGCGCTCAGATGCACGAGCAGAGGGGACCATTGCAACGTACGTCACTCGAATTACTTTTGAAACATCGAGATGCAACACTCGATTTACTTTTAAAACATTGAGATGCAAATTTTTTATGCATCTCGATGTATGTTGCAACATACATGTACAACCATTGCATCTCGATGTTTCAAAAGTAAATCGAGTATTACATCTCCCTCGTTGCTTTTCTGTTGCCTCGCCTCGATGTCTTCTCCTCCTCCGGACGTCAGCTGGGCATCCGCTACTCCCTAATCCTCTTCCCAATGCTGGTGACATTCGGGGCGGCGCGGGTAGGGATGGATCCAGAAAAATGTCTAGGGGAGCTTCTTCAACCTACAGACAGCTTTAGCCTCTCTTTAAGGTGCATCCATGGCAAAAATTCCTAGGGGGTGCTAAGGAGGAGCTCTATGGGTCCAACGGCCCTAGGTAGGGCTAGAGCCTCACTCGCTCCACTGCTGGATCTGTCCCTGGGCGTGGGAAACTTATGCTGAAAGTGGATGGGGAGGGCGCAGGCGGTCCCTGTGCAGCATGTGTGTGCCAAAAGCGGAGGGGACATGGACGGGAAGCAGGTGGGCCCGGGTGTCTGGACCGGGAGGTGTGGAGGGGGCGCAGGCTCCTATGTTCGTAGAGACGCGTGTCAATGGAGTAGCAGACATCGGCGTCTGAACGCCGAGGCGCTTGTAAGGCCCACTTATTATAATTTATAATGGAGGGGTAAAGTACCCTTGTATGTTTCTTTCAAAAGATAATTGGACACTAGGAAAAATGAAAAAGGTCAACACCGACCACCCTACCCCACCCACCCACCACCTCCCCAAAAAATTGGCGCACACACCCTACCCTACCTAATTCACAGACAGTTTATATGTTAATTTTAGCTTGTGTGGCACTTACATTAGTCAGGAGGCCACTGAATTGGACTTCGATAGTCAAATAAACTTGAGCAAAATTCACCGCCGGTCATGAACTTGGTCAGCGGTGTCGTCCAGGTCCCTCAACTTCTAAAGTGACATCTGTGGGTCCCTAAACATGACAGGTGGTGTCATCCAGGTCCCTAAACTTTCAAGGTGATCACCGCAGATCCCTAAACTTGCTGGTGGTGTCATCTTGATCCTTGAACTTTCAAGGTGAACACGCCCGTCAATGGGTACGCAGGCCACCGGCTCTCCTCGTCCGCGATAGAGACGGTAATACATCCATATGTAGGAGGAGGGCAGGGAGCGGACTGACCCCGTCACGGTCGCATCCATTCTCGTAGCCTGTGCAAATTAACACTTCGGTGCTCCGCGCGTGCAGAGAGGTTCACGCGTCCACGCTTCGTGCCAGGCTGGATGAGCTTGTCAATGCCTCTACGGTTGTTCTTGATGCTTATAGCAAGCACAGTGCTCAATGAAGGCGTACTCCAAGTGCAAAAGGACTGACCTTGCTGCCCAGGTGTTCAAGGAGCTGGACAACAGGAGAGACATGGATCTCGTGGATTGCTATATATGATCCTCGGCTTGACGCAGAATGGGTGCTCTGAGGATGCGGAGAGGCCCTTTTCTAGAATGCAGTTCGAAAATGTGAATTGCGAAAACAGATTCATTCAGTCCTATCAGCATGATTCCTGTGGTCGCAGACATATCAGACCCGCTGGAGACAAGATGGATCCATGGATATTCAATCAGGCACTACCTAGACCAGGACGTCTATGTCCTTATGGTTACGGTTACGGCCATTATTGACATGTACTCCAAATCGTGGCATGTCACTATATATCTAGACTAGAAGGCTTTTCAACTCTGCAAGGGAGAGGAATGTTATAACCTGGAATGCGATGATACATGGGGTATGGCTCACATAGTTTTGGCAAGGTTGTGATTGAGCTATTTGAAGAGACGAAGGGCACCGGCAGTTTTCCCTATGAGACAACATTCCACTCGGTCCTCGCGGCTTGCGAATTGCGATCATGCTGGTAATGTACTGAAGCTACGTATCGAATTGATATATGAGAGAATCTCATCCTTATTAGTCTTGTCATGTTCACTGTTTGTATTTTGTATTGCCAAGGTGATGAAAATTGGCAGCAAAAACAATCAATGGGAACAATCAGCCAGCCATATGCATCTACAGATGGTGGCAAGCCGCCGCAGCACGGGGCAAACAGTGGCACGCCGGCCAGCTGACCATGGCTGTGAGAGTGGTGAGATGATAAAGCTGACATGCGGGGCCAAACCGGTTTGGATAAATACGAGATCCGAACAGAGTATTAGGACCGAAATGACATTCCTAAGTTGGGGATCAGGATGACACACCCTCACAAGTTCGAGAACCGGCCATAAACTTTACTAAAAAATCAACAAATGCAGGAAGGAAAATGTCGTTACAAAACTCCTCCTGCCACAACTATTTCACAGTCCAATTTTTGTTCCCCATCCATAAAAAGCAGATGCCCACACGCATCCACAACATTTATAGGCGTTACACCAGGAAAGTAAATTGGAATCAGTTGGTCAAATAATTTTTTTATAAAAATATTTTTCCCAAAAATATCAAACATTTGTTTCCAAAAATAATGCATTTAAAAATCCTAAATATGTTTTGTTTTTTAATTATTTTTTCCAGAAAATAAGAAAGTTTGAGAATATTTTTTAATATGTTTAGCCTAAAAAAATAAACAGTATCATGAGGCAAGTGGGCAGCGCGCGCCACCGCATTCCTCCCGTCTCTGTTTTCGTGTCTCTCGCATTGCATGCCTTGCCGCTGACCTCGGCACGGGCCTCAGTGCGGCAGCGGTACGCTCGTCACCTACGCTGCCATGTCATCCTCTTTGTGCGCCACCCGCTATAACAGAACCGCCCAATTATACGAGATTAAGTAGGAAAATCATCCAACGAGCGGACAATTTAACAAACTTAAGCCCGTATAACCTGGTAGTCCGTGAAATCACGACGGATTTCAAACCAGTTCACATAACAGCTAAGATCGTAATAAATCCAGCGGTCACCGTCATAAGTTACATAAAAGTTCGCGGCGCAAAATACATCGGAGTTTAAACATAGTTATTACAAACCAGATTCAAATGAAAATAGCGGAAGCAGTAGTCCAAAGCACACACACAGTGTTTGAGATAAAGTGCTAGCTTATGATCATTTCCAGCAAAAGCATCAGACGAGAAGTAGTGAATGACCATTGCCCGTGGTCCTAAGATTCGCCCATCGTAGGATAGAGGCAGTTGATATAGTAGCCGTAATACATCTGCCTATCTGCAACAAGTGGGAACAAAGCCCTAAGTACGAAGAGGTACTCAGCTAGACTTACTCGACAGAACCGAAAATAAAATGACACCAAGGATCATGACAGGCTTTCTGGTGGGGTAGCTGACTCATTGCAAGAAAAGCATATTTCATCTTAACAATTCTTTTCCAAAGAGGCATGCGATAAGTTAATCTTTATTAACCTGTCAACTATGTTTGCACCTGTGCTAGAGTAACATGTAATTAAGCAAGTAAGGATTACCGATAATCCTTAACAATAGTTACCATGTCATATTCCACATAACTATCCAAGTGTTTCATCAATATTACTACGATGAAGTAGCTCAAGTCAAGTGTTCACTATCCAGTGAACGATGGCGATTCGAATCGATTATTAACCAGCTGGTAAGTTATTCCTCATACAAACCTCACTCACCCGCTAAAATGAGGTATTGGTCGCCGAGTCAACTATTCAGGTAAAGTCGCGAGCTTGCCAGGAATCACATGTACCCGGGGGCCGCCCGACTGCTCTTTGGCCTTATCATCGCGCCCCCGTTTTCTGCCACTACTGCTCTGGTACAGTGCGTTGCGGGTAATCCACTCAGCTCGAATAATCTCCCAGCTTCGCGGTCGAAAGGTATCTTATTCGGCCAGCTAAATGTGAGGCATGCGTTCAACATGACTCGAGGCCCAACAACGGTCGGTCCTTAATCGACACAGACGGAAAGCACTATAGTCCGAAACTCTGCAAGTCTCCGTCCGGTCTCAAATTCAATTCGACACTTAGTTATTCTCATATGACATACTTTCCCAAACAGATCCAGGTAACCACCTATGGCTCGCAAGTGACAGGCAATCACCCGACTTCTACCGGTCTAAGCAAACTAAGCATTTCTTGACTACGAATACCAGGGTAACAAGGATATGGTAGAGCAAGGGTAAACAAGGTATAATGCAGCAACGGTTGTAAACAACTCCTAAACGTAATGCATCAATTAAGTAAAGCATTTAATAAAATATTTGCAAACCGGGAGAGAAATGCTCCGGGGCTTGCCTCTCTCAAAAGAGCTCGGACGGTGGTCGGGGCACTCTGGAAGATCTTCAACGACCTCCTCTTCGGCTTCGGTCGCCTCCTGCTCTTGCACCTCGGACTGCTCTTCTGGGTCCTCGAGAGCTGCTACCGGGGTCACTTCCTGCGATCCTGTATGATGCAGATACATAAGTGCTTATGCCTAGGTGCATTGTAGGGATGACATGAGATGATGCTGATGAATGAGATGTAGATGAGCATGTTATTACGTGGAACTTACGACTCTTCTACAAGGTAGTCTACATCAACCAAGAACATGTACTCATAAACTATCACTACTATTCTCTACCATGCAAAGGCACCTTGACCCTTAAGATGCTTCAAAGATACACCAAAGCAAAGTTTACCAACTAATCATGCATCAAAGGGTGAATTTAAACCCTAGTTAGCACCATGCTTGAACAGAACCACTTATTTTGGTATCTTGGAAAAATCTAATAAAATTACTATGGATTACTAACAGGTATTCTAGCATATCACAAAAGTTTTATTGCAATTTGAGCACTAGAACTACCTACACAAAAATAGCAAATCTAGGGCCTAAAAAGGAGTATAACATACTTTCTACTATGAAAAGTACCAAACAACAGATTTCTCTTTTTTTCTGGATTCTACTCAGTAAATAATCACTGTACAAAAATTATTACTTGCATGTTTTATTCATATTTTTCTATTTAACAAAAATAGCAATTATTAGCAATAAAAAGCACTTAAACTACACCTCAAAAATTTTCTACTAAACAGGCAAGATACATATTTTTCCTAACAAGCACATGGCACAACAAGACTAACAAACTTGGAATCATATTTTTCTGAAGTTTCTACAATTTACTACACGTTTAACAAGAAAACAACAATTTTTAAGGTTAAATAAAAACCCTACAGAAAAGTAGTGCAACATTTAAAAACAATATTTTTAAATGGTAGATCTAATTCTAAGGAGCTCATAAAAATTTATTTCACAATTTTTGGAGCACATTTAATCACTCAAACAATTACTGAAGCATTTTTATTTCTAATTAATAAAAGAAAAGAAAACTGGAATCATCTTTTTGAAAACGGGCCAACACAGTACGGGGCAAACGGCCCGGTCCGGTTCAGCCCAAAGGCGCGCGCGTGCGGGAGAATGAAAACGAGCCGGTGGCCCGGCTCGGCCTGCGGCCCAAGGCTGCTCGCTGCGATGCCGAGGGGGAAGAACAGAGGCGCCGGTGACCGCGGCGTCGCGGCCACTCGGCGACCGGCCGGTGGCCATTGCCGACCACGCACGGGCGCGGGAAGACGAGCATCGGGTTCGCAAGAAGTAGATCGACGGGTTTTTGACAAGAGTGGAGCGCGAGGAGCAGCGGGGAGCCACTCCCGCGGGAAGCCGCGCGCGCGGTGGCGCCATGGCCGACGGCGGCGGATGGACGAAATCCGCAGCCACCTGGCTCGAATGGCGACACAAGGGTGAGCACGGGGTGTCGGAGAAGAAAGCGGAGCGAGGTGCACGAGGAGACGGACGATGGTGGCTCACCGTCGGCCAATTTGGCCGGCGGAGGCGGCGGTGGCGCAGTGAGCGCGGTGCGCGCTCGTGCGGTGCGGTGCGGAGGAGGGCCGTGGCGGGGAAAAATGGAGAGGGAGGGTGGAAGCGGGAGCGCGGGCGACCTGAAGGGCAGGGCGCGCGCTGGCGGGGGCCACCGATGGCCAGCTGTCGACGACGAGCAGCGCATGCTAGCCACGGGGCGCGCGGCCATGGACGGGTCGAGGCGCACGCGGGCGAGGTGGACACGGCGCGCGGGCGGGTGGACGCAGCGCGTGGGCGGCTGGGCCGGGCCGCTTCGCGAGCAGGCCGAGAAGGGAGGCGGCGGTCCACTAGCGCTGAAAATTGTTTTTCCTTTTTATTTTCCAGAGAAATTCAAATAAAATTCTATTTGCAGTTTTCAAATTCAAATTTGGGCAAACAAATGACCTTTTCTGAAAATGGCCCAAAAATAAAAGTTGTTTAGAATTTGATTTCCTACAACTTTTATTAAGGGGCCAATCTCAAAATTCTTACAGATTTTGAATTTGATTTCCTACAACATTTTCCACAAATTTCACCAGTAATTCTAGGTGATCTAAAATTTATAGTTACACAAGTTTGCTTAATATAACTATCACATTTAGTGTGGAATTATCACAACATGTTATGCAATACTAGTTTCCAAATTTTGATTTCACTAAAAGTACACTCTAGCCACATATGATTATAAATGCAATGACATGGGATGCTCACGATTTGCAATGCTAATGCTTGCGTAACACCGGGGTGTTACACCCGCCACCGTGGCTGTGCACCCCGTCCTCCAACCTCTACACCTTCATGCGGGGCTCCTCAACCTCTGCACGGCAGGTGCAGACCTCGCTATTGGTCTGAAACACATGCGAAAATACATAAAAACCATTGCAAACATAAGCAACATCCTGATAAACACTTGCAACATACGTCCGAAAAAAAATAAAAGATTAGGCCTTGAGGGCGTGCTCCGTCAAACAACTCGCCACCACTCGTGCAGCAAGCCACACATGCCCATTCGTGAAGGGCAAATCTTCTTCTTCTTCTCTTTTTTTTTTGAGGAAGGCAAATCTTCTCTTTTTTTGAGAGGAAGATAGGATATTAATTCACTTTAGAAGTGTTTACATCAACAAGTACAGGAGGGGACTCAAGCCATATATCTTCTGATCCTACCGGTACCAGCCGGGTCACCTGATCTCCGTCAGTGGCGAATCTAGAATTTTAGCTCAGGGTATGCCATCGAAAAATTTTCATATACAAATCGGTAAATTTATTTTAGCAATTTAGTAATAATTTGAAAAATGACAACATCAGTCGGTATATATATGCACTAGGTTATGCATTAAGTAACATGATAAGGCTTAAATTCATGGATTAAACTGAAACCATCCACTAAATACAATATAAATAGTTGAAAAGTCATATGGATAATTGAAATATTGGCATTAAAGAGCTTACAATGCTATTTTTCTAACTATTTTATTCGATACTTTTGAAGGGACATAAATGTCTTATATCATCTTCATCAACTTCAAAGAAAATATCCCGAGTTGGCATAGGATTTACAATTTCCTCGGTTACTATTAGAAGTAGCAGCCGCCGTCACCGCCTTTTTTGCTACATGCTTCTGAAAAAAGAGATGCAATATCATAGTTTTTCTTCGTTACTGCATAATTATTAAAAAAATATAAAGCTAAATAACTAAACAGCGAATAGCTATGAAAGTAGATAATAATTTGAAAAAACAAAGAGCAGAAGATTAAATTTTACCTAAGACAAATAGCGAATCGTCGAGCCTCGATGACTGTATGGGCGTACAAACTACAAGCTGTAAACTGAATGATCAGAGGGAAGCACGGTAGAGGCTAGAGTAAGGATGAAAACGGTCGGAAACGGTCGAAAACGGACTTACGATATAGAAAAACAAAAACAGTCGGTTCGGGATATTTCTACATTTAGTAATTAAAGAGTACAAAAAATGATTGAAAATGGTTGTGAAACCAATTGAAACTGACAATTTTTTCATATTTAAAAATGGTTTATAATATAGAAAACGAAAACGGTCAGTTTGGAATATTTCTGTTCCGTTTTCATCCCTAGGCTAGAGGGCACCGGCCACCTAGACCAGGGCGTCCTCGTCACGGCTCACCTCGTCTGCGTCTGCGTCATGGCGGCAGCGTGTTCCGTGAACCCTGACTCCTCAGCCCTGATCCACGGATCGAGATTAGAACACAAACATCCAAAAAGTGAAATGCATCTGAGGTCTGAAGACAACCTTGCCGCGTGGGCCGTGTCTGGCCTCCTGGGCCTTTTGACTACCTGTTCCCAAGATGGATGGCGTGTATCGGTGGTCCAAGTGATTTTTTTCTTTTTTAGTACTAATACAGATGCATAATACGTATATAATATTGGTTACATGCCGGTCAGACATGCCCTGTGGCTCCGCCACTGATCCCCGTGGCCCGCACACTTTGAACAACCGGTCAACAGTGGCATTTTTATCTAAAAAAATTACTGTTTTCATGTTTCCTTTTCTTTCTATTTATTTATTTCCTTATATATGTGTATTTTCCCTTCCTTTTCCCTTTTTCCTATTTTTTATTTAGCTCATTTTTCATTTAGTTTTATCTTTTCTTTCTACGCTTAAAACAGAATATTGTTCTTTGAAACTTATAATATTGTCTTTTGAAACATGAAATATTGTTTCCTAAACCTAGAATATTGAACTCCTGAACATATAACATTTTTGTCCCCTAAACAATCTTTTTTTACTTTTCCCTTTTAATTTCTATTTATTTTGTTTTTCATTTGATTTCTTTTTTATTCTTTTTCCACAATATTATTCTTCTAAACATAGAATATTGTTATTTTTGTGGGGTCGCTCCTAGTCTCTCACCCTCGCACGAGACCGCAGGGACAGACCGAGGGCTTCCCACAGGGAGGCGAGCGGAGCGCGCCAAGGATATGAGCGAGCGAAGGCCGAAGATAGAAGGGCGCGAAATGATAGGAGAATGCGGATTAAATGCTCATTAATTTGTCTGGAATGATCTCTCCCCCCCTCTTACACGAGCGCTCCGGGTATTTATAGATCATACTCGGACACATGGAGGAATTACATTAGGGTCAAACCAGCACTTGGGGTATGACGGTAATCTCTCACTTCTGGCCACCAACTCCATAGGGACTGACGACACTGACGGGGCCACCTCTTCTGTCAGTGTGGTCCCCTTTCGTGATGGGCGCCGAACCTTCATGTGTCTCCGCCGAGGGTCCGCCAGCCCTCACGGCTGGGCTTCTCCTCCTTCCCGTTTCCCGAGTCCGACTGACCTCCGAGTTCCTGCCTAGGCACACAAACAGGTTCCAAAGATTAGACGGCACCCTCACCACCAGGGTGACATCCACGATGTATCAAGTCGATTGAACCAGCACCAGAGCGAGTTTAAGGGGGCTTCCCCCAACAGCAGCCCCTCGAGGGTCAGGCCCAGCAAGTTGGGTCGAAGCATCGTCAAAACTAGGGAAGGGGGGTAAGCGAGGGTGCGCATCTTATGGCCTAGTCCAATGATGCCCCTTTCGAGCTCGACTGGTGCTGGGCCATTGTTTGTTTGGTTTGCCTTTTGGGCCTGTCGTATCGTTTGATGGGACGCTTGTTTATAGGAGGTACTTTGGCCTTTTTCTTGGGATCGGCAACGCTCTCTCTCAGCTGATGTTTCGGGATATGCGTCTCGTGATTTCCTTGCGTGCGGGCACTGGGTGCCTATAAATAGTTGTGGTAGGTTTAGGGTTTTTCGTTATTGAGCTTTTTGTTTGCCGGTGAGTTGCTGCTGTTGAGATTGCTAGTCGAGGGTTCAGTTGTTGCATTGCTTGCTTTGTGTGCGAGGGTTCTCTCTGCTGCGAGGCTTTTTGCTTTGCTGGCTTTCTCAGTCTCTTCATGCTCATAAAGGTAGTTTGGTTGCTTTCTATATTTTTTCATGCGGGGGTTTTGAGTTTACTGAAGAGTTTTTCTGTTATTTCGTTTGGCAGCTCAATGGCTCGCATGAAGAAAATAGGCGAAGGTTGTTGACGCAGCCAATGTCTTTGATTCTGGTTCGGAAGTTAGTTTTGAGTTTGGGCTTTCGAGGGTCACATCCATTGAACTGGACAGTTTTTGCGAGGGCTGGTTGGTTTTCACGTGATGCTGCGAGGCTGTCTGCGGGCGAGACTGTTCCTGATCGTCATGATGACGACGTGGTTGTCTACAAGGAATTTTTTTGATGCTGGACTGAGGTTTCCACCGCATCGGCTTGTTATTGGTGTTTTGAAGAGGTTTAATCTCAAGTTTCATCAGTTAAACCCTTCTATCTTTGTTAAGTTGAGCATCTATGTTTGGTGGGTGCAAGTCGCAAGGTGTTGAGCTGGATTTCAAGGGTTTCATTCGACTTCATCGAGTTCACCCTCAGCCTCGTAACTTGACTGTCGACGGTTAAACTATTAATTCTATGTCAGTTTGGGGTTTACACCTTCGTTTATCGTCATGGTGCGGAGGTTCCTGTTTAGGCCCAGAAGAACAAGTGGGCCTCGCCATGGACTGAGAATTGGTTCTTATGAATTTGGAAGGTGACCAGAGTCTTTGTGGGAAGTTGTTGACACTTGATAGTATAACTTTCGAAGGAGTAATGACCACCTGTGCTGCTGCTGTGGATGCGTTTAGGGTTTTGTCGCGCCATCAATGCGCGCGTGATTTGTTTGAGGAGTTCGTTTGTGCGAAGATTCTGTCGTTGAGGGCCAATCAGACTTGGTTTGCTGCTAAGGATGATGAGAGATACCATGCGTGAGGTTTGAAGGGGCTCGGTGTCGATGTAAAGTAAGCTTGGTCAAAGGTGATTCAGAAGTGTAAAACCTCAATGGATGGAGTGAAGGCTGTGTATAGGAGGGTTGTTGAATCCAATGAGGATCTCATCGATGCTCTCGGAACCCTGGAGAATAAGTCAATAAAGATTGCCTTGGCTGATTGGCCCTGAGTGAATCGATGTTTTGACTTGCTTGGTTTGACGTACCCCAACTGGCCGGCGGTTGATTTGAAAGATACTGAGGGTAGCAGGAAAAGGAAGAGAGCAGAGGCTGGGGAAATGGGACAAGCACGTCCAAGTGAGGGGGCATGGTCGTGGACGCGGGGGTGGTTCTAAGGCAGATCGGGTTCTAGAAGGTGATTTTCCCTTGGTTCTTGTAGGTCCCATTCTTTGGGGGGCCGATTGTTGAGAGAGAGGAGCCAACGGGAGGCGGAGGTATGCAGGTGGTGGTTGGTGATGTGGATTTGTTTGTGTAAGATGTAGCGGGAGAGCTGGTGGACAGCGTGCTTGCAGACGTGGTCACGGAGATGGCGAGGGAGGTTGTGTGTGAAGTTTGCTTTGAGGAGGATGCTCCTGATATTTGGGTGCTCGGGCGCCGAGGGTCGACTTGAGCCTAATTGTGTCTTGGTGGAAATTTGATGTTGTGCTTGTTGTAATCGAGACTTGTTGTTGAGGGCCCCGCCGAGGGTTTTTTTGTTGTTGTAATTATTATTTGTTACTGTCTTTGATCGAATTGGTGAGCTGGTGTGTGATGCGATTTTTGTTGTTAGTTCTTGTTTTGCAGTTTGGCACGCGATTATTTAATTCGGTTTTTTGGGTTGTGGTGTCACCCCCTTCTCTTTTATCGAGGCTCGCGGTTCCTTTTTTAAACTTAAACGCACATCGACATCCCCTTTTCTTTTGGCGAGGCTCGCGGTTCTCTTTTTTTAAAAAAACATAAACACGTAGAGACGCCCCCTTTTCTTTTAGCGAGGCTCACGGTTCCTTAATTTTAAACTTTAATGCGCAGCGATTTTAAACTTTAATCGCTGGTACACGTCTCGGTGGAACTGCGTAATGGTCTGGTTCTTCCACGGTAGTGCAGCCGACCCCGCTTTGTAGAGCTGGTGAAGGAGTACTGTCAGAGATATGCATATGCAGTTAGACGTCATTTTGATGGATGCCAGAGCATACTCCGTACGTATTGGAGAGAAATCTCAGAGGAAGGGAACGGAAAAGAATTTTGATGCCGGTTAATTGTTTGGCGGGAAGGTGCAAGCTTCTTATTGGCTGGCTGGACGGAGGGACCTTTGATAATGCAATCGGCTGTGCAGGGGCCAAGGCCTGTCGGTAGCTGGCCGCCCGACAGGGTCCTATCGGTTCCTGAGCTGCCGACAGGGTGCCTGGCGGGTCCGCCCGACAGGGCCCAAGGCCTATCGGCAGCTGGCCACCCGACAGGGGCCTATCGGTTCCTGAGCTGCCGACAGGGTGCCTGGCGAGTAGCAACTGCCTTATCCGGCCGCTGAGCTACCGACTGGAGGCCTGCCGTATCCGACAGGGGCCCACCTGCAAATTAATTGTGTATGAAGGAGCTGAGCTCCACGTGAGGCCATCGTCACCACGTCGCCTGAAAAAAAATTATTACATTAGATTTGTTTCCAACGATTACATTTACACAGGAAAAAAAATATCCAGCTCTCCTCCTGAACTCCTTGTCTCCTCCGGCATTTAAATTTTGTTCCAAATTATAAAGAGATTTTAGGTGAAGTAATAACCTCCCTGACTCATTTTTAAAAGTTGGTTTACCGAGGCTGCTAAAAAATAACCGCCTCCTAAATCCATTTACGGAGGCTGACCTTAAAAATCAGGCCATTTTTAGACGCGGGCCTCTTTAAAGGCCCGCTTCAGTAAATAGTGGCCGAGCCCACTCCACTCAGCGTGGCCCATCTCGGCCTGGTAACGATATCATAGTATGCAATGTGAGGAAGTTAAGAAACCCTAACTCATTCCTCCCCCACAGCCGCACCCACTCCACCAAACGAAGCCGCTCGTGGTGCTCAGCGCCCGGCCCTCCCTCTGCACTCGCGGCGCTCAGATGCACGAGCAGAGGGGACCATTGCAACGTACGTCACTCGAATTACTTTTGAAACATCGAGATGCAACACTCGATTTACTTTTAAAACATTGAGATGCAAATTTTTTATGCATCTCGATGTATGTTGCAACATACATGTACAACCATTGCATCTCGATGTTTCAAAAGTAAATCGAGTATTACATCTCCCTCGTTGCTTTTCTGTTGCCTCGCCTCGATGTCTTCTCCTCCTCCGGACGTCAGCTGGGCATCCGCTACTCCCTAATCCTCTTCCCAATGCTGGTGACATTCGGGGCGGCGCGGGTAGGGATGGATCCAGAAAAATGTCTAGGGGAGCTTCTTCAACCTACAGACAGCTTTAGCCTCTCTTTAAGGTGCATCCATGGCAAAAATTCCTAGGGGGTGCTAAGGAGGAGCTCTATGGGTCCAACGGCCCTAGGTAGGGCTAGAGCCTCACTCTGTATGGGTGTACAAACTACAAACTGTAGACTGAATGATCAGAGGGCAGCACGGTAGAGGCTAGAGGGCACCGGCCACCTAGACCAGGGCGTCACCGTCACGGCTCACCTCGTCCGCGTCCGCGTCATGGCGGTAGCGTGTTCCGTGAACCCTGACTCCTCAGCCCTGATCCACGGTTCGAGATTAGAACACGAACATCCAAAAAGTGAAATGCATCTGAGGTCTGAAGACAACCTTGCCCCGTGGGCCGCGTCTGGCCTCCTGGGCCTTGTGACTACCTGTTCCCGTGATGGATGGCGTGTATCGGTGATCCAAGTGATTTTTTTCTTTTTTAGTACAAATACAGATGTATAATACGTATATAATATTGGTTACATGCCGGTCAGACATGCCCTGTGGCTCCGCCACTGATCCCGTGGCCCGCACACTATGAACAACCGGTCAACAGTGGCATTTTTTATCTAAAAAAATATTGTTTTCATGTTTCCTTTTCTTTCTATTTATTTATTTATTTCCTTATATATGTGTATTTTCCCTTCCTTTTCCCTTTTTCCTATTTTTTGTTTAGCTAGTTTTTCATTTAGTTTTATCTTTTCTTTCTACGCTTAAAACAGAATATTGTTCTTTGAAACTTATAATATTGTCTTTTGCAACCTGAAATATTGTTTCCTAAACCTAGAATATTGAACTCTTGAACATATAACATTTTTGTCCCCTAAACAATATTTTTTTACTTTTCCCTTTTAATTTTTATTTATTTTGTTTTTCATTTGATTTCTTTTTTTATTCTCTTTCCACAATATTATTCTTCTAAACATAGAATATTGTTATTTTTGTGGGGTCGCTCCTAGTCTCTCACCCTCGCACGAGACCGCAGGGAGAGACCGAGGGCTTCCCACAAGGAGGCGAGCGGAGCGCGCCGAGGATATGAGCGAGCGAAGGCCGAAGATAGAAGGGCGCGAAATGATAGGAGAATGCGGATTAAATGCTCATTAATTTGTCTGGAAAGATCTCTCCCCCCTCTTACACGAGCGCGCCGGGTATTTATAGATCATACCCGGACACATGGTGGAATTACATTAGGGTCAAACCTTTAGGGAAAAACGCCGAGCAGCTCTTGGGGTATGACAGTAATCTCTCACTTCTGGCCACCAACTCCCTAGGGACGGACGGCACTGACGGGGCCACCTCTTCTGTCGGTGTGGTCCCCTTTCGTGATGGGCGCCGGACCTTCGCGTGTCTCCGCCGAGGGTCCGCCTGCCCTCATGGCTGGGCTTCTCCTCCTTCCCGTTTCCCGAGTCCGGCGGACCTTCGAGTTCCTGCCTAAGCACACAAACAGGTTCCATAGATTAGACGGCACCCTCACCACTAGGGTGACATCCGCGACGTGTCAAGTCGATTGAACCAGCACCAGAGCGAGGGTAAGGGGGCTTCCCCCAATAGCAGCCCCTCGAGGGTCAGGCCCAGCAAGTTGGGTCGGAGCATCGTCAAAACTAGGGAAGGGGGGTAAGCAAGGTTGCACAGCTTATGGCCCAGTCCAGCGATGCCCCTTTCGAGCTCGACTGGTGCTAGGCCGTTGTTTGTTTGGTTTGCCTTTTGGGTCTGTCATATCGTTTGATGGGACGCTTGTTTATGGGAGGTACTTTCACCTTTTTCTTGGGATCGGCAACGCTCTCTCTGTAGCTGATGTTTCGGGATATGCGTCTCGTGGTTTCCTTCCGTGCGGGCACTGGGTGCCTATAAATAGTTGTGGTAGGTTCAGGGTTTTTCGTTATTGAGCTTTTTGTTTGTCGGCGAGTTGCTGCTGAGAGTGCTAGTCGAGGGTTCAGTTGTTGCGGTGCTTGCTTTGTGTGCGAGGGTTCTCTCTGCTGCGAGGCTTTTTGCTTTGCTGGCTTTCTCTGTCTCTTCGTGCTCATGAAGGTAGTTTGGTTGCTTTCTATATTTTTTCTTGCGGGGGTTTTGAGTTTACTGCAGAGTTTTTCTGTTATTTCGTTTGGCAGCTCAATGGCTCGCACGAAGAAAACAGGCGAAGGTTGTTGACGCAGCCGATGTCTCTGATTCTGGTTCGGAAGTTAGTTTTGAGTTTGGGCTTTCGAGGGTCACATCCACTGAGAATTGGTTCTTATGAATTTGGAAGGCGACCAGAGCCTTTGTGGGAAGTTGTTGAGACTTGATAGTATAACTTCCGAAGGAGTGATGACCGCCTGTGCTGCTGCTGTGGATGCGTTCAGGGTTTTGTCGCGCCATCAATGCGCGCGCCATCAATGAGCCCTGCCGAGGGTTTTTTTGTTGTTGTAATTATTATTTGTTACTGTCTTTGATCGAATTGGTGAGCTGGTGTGTGATGCGATTTTTGTTGTTAGTTCTTGTTTTGCAGTTTGGCACGCGATTATTTAATTCGGTTTTTTGGGTTGTGGTGTCACCCCCTTCTCTTTTATCGAGGCTCGCGGTTCCTTTTTTAAACTTAAACGCACATCGACATCCCCTTTTCTTTTGGCGAGGCTCGCGGTTCTCTTTTTTTAAAAAAACATAAACACGTAGAGACGCCCCCTTTTCTTTTAGCGAGGCTCACGGTTCCTTAATTTTAAACTTTAATGTGCAGCGATTTTAAACTTTAATCGCTGGTACACGTCTCGGTGGAACTGCGTAATGGTCTGGTTCTTCCACGGTAGTGCAGCCGACCCGCTTTGTAGAGCTGGTGAAGGAGTACTGTCAGAGATATGCATATGCAGTTAGACGTCATTTTGATGGATGCCAGAGCATACTCCGTACGTATTGGAGAGAAATCTCAGAGGAAGGGAACGGAAAAGAATTTTGATGCCGGTTAATTGTTTGGCGGGAAGGTGCAAGCTTCTTATTGGCTGGCTGGACGGAGGGACCTTTGATAATGCAATCGGCTGTGCAGGGGCCAAGGCCTGTCGGTAGCTGGCCGCCCGACAGGGCCCTATCGGTTCCTGAGCTGCCGACAGGGTGCCTGGCGGGTCCGCCCGACAGGGCCCAAGGCCTATCGGCAGCTGGCCACCCGACAGGGGCCTATCGGTTCCTGAGCTGCCGACTGGGTGCCTGGCGAGTAGCAACTGCCTTATCCGGCCGCTGAGCTACCGACTGGAGGCCTGCCGTATCCGACAGGGGCCCACCTGCAAATTAATTGTGTATGAAGGAGCTGAGCTCCACGTGAGGCCATCGTCACCACGTCACCTGAAAAAAATTATTACATTAGATTTGTTTCCAATGATTACATTTACACAGGAAAAAAAATATCCAGCTCTCCTCCTGAACTCCTTGTCTCCTCCGGCATTTAAATTTTGTTCCAAATTATAAAGAGATTTTAGGTGAAGTAATAACCTCCCTGACTCATTTTTAAAAGTTGGTTTACCGAGGCTGCTAAAAAATAACCGCCTCCTAAATCCATTTACGGAGGCTGACCTTAAAAATCAGGCCATTTTTAGACGCGGGCCTCTTTAAAGGCCCGCTTCAGTAAATAGTGGCCGAGCCCACTCCACTCAGCGTGGCCCATCTCGGCCTGGTAACGATATCATAGTATGCAATGTGAGGAAGTTAAGAAACCCTAACTCATTCCTCCCCCACAGCCGCACCCACTCCACCAAACGAAGCCGCTCGTGGTGCTCAGCGCCCGGCCCTCCCTCTGCACTCGCGGCGCTCAGATGCACGAGCAGAGGGGACCATTGCAACGTACGTCACTCGAATTACTTTTGAAACATCGAGATGCAACACTCGATTTACTTTTAAAACATTGAGATGCAAATTTTTTATGCATCTCGATGTATGTTGCAACATACATGTACAACCATTGCATCTCGATGTTTCAAAAGTAAATCGAGTATTACATCTCCCTCGTTGCTTTTCTGTTGCCTCGCCTCGATGTCTTCTCCTCCTCCGGACGTCAGCTGGGCATCCGCTACTCCCTAATCCTCTTCCCAATGCTGGTGACATTCGGGGCGGCGCGGGTAGGGATGGATCCAGAAAAATGTCTAGGGGAGCTTCTTCAACCTACAGACAGCTTTAGCCTCTCTTTAAGGTGCATCCATGGCAAAAATTCCTAGGGGGTGCTAAGGAGGAGCTCTATGGGTCCAACGGCCCTAGGTAGGGCTAGAGCCTCACTCGCTCCACTGCTGGATCTGTCCCTGGGCGTGGGAAACTTATGCTGAAAGTGGATGGGGAGGGCGCAGGCGGTCCCTGTGCAGCATGTGTGTGCCAAAAGCGGAGGGGACATGGACGGGAAGCAGGTGGGCCCGGGTGTCTGGACCGGGAGGTGTGGAGGGGGCGCAGGCTCCTATGTGCGTAGAGACGCGTGTCAATGGAGTAGCAGACATCGGCGTCTGAACGCCGAGGCGCTAGTAAGGCCCAATTATTATAATTTATAATGGAGGGGTAAAGTACCCTTGTATGTTTCTTTCAAAAGATAATTGGACACTAGGAAAAATGAAAAAGGTCAACACCGACCACCCTACCCCACCCACCCACCACGTCCCCAAAAAATTGGCGCACACACCCTACCCTACCTAATTCACAGACAGTTTATATGTTAATTTTAGCTTGTGTGGCACTTACATTAGTCGGGAGGCCACTGAATTGGACTTCGATAGTCAAATAAACTTGAGCAAAATTCACCGCCGGTCATGAACTTGGTCAGCGGTGTCGTCCAGATCCCTCAACTTCTAAAGTGACATCTGTGGGTCCCTAAACATGACAGGTGGTGTCATCTAGGTCCCTAAACTTTCAAGGTGATCACCGCAGATCCCTAAACTTGCTGGTGGTGTCATCTTGATCCTTGAACTTTCAAGGTGAACACGCCCGTCAATGGGTACGCAGGCCACCGGCTCTCCTCGTCCGCGATAGAGACGGTAATACATCCATATGTAGGAGGAGGGCAGGGAGCGGACCGACCCCGTCACGGTCGCATCCATTCTCGTAGCCTATGCAAATTAACACTTCGGTGCTCCGCGCGTGCAGAGAGGTTCACGCGTCCACGCTTCGTGCCAGGCTGGATGAGCTTGTCAATGCCTCTACGGTTGTTCTTGATGCTTATAGCAAGCACAGTGCTCAATGAAGGCGTACTCCAAGTGCAAAAGGACTGACCTTGCTGCCCAGGTGTTCAAGGAGCTGGACAACAGGAGAGACATGGATCTCGTGGATTGCTATATATGATCCTCGGCTTGACGCAGAATGGGTGCTCTGAGGATGCGGAGAGGCCCTTTTCTAGAATGCAGTTCGAAAATGTGAATTGCGAAAACAGATTCATTCAGTCCTATCAGCATGATTCCTGTGGTCGCAGACATATCAGACCCGCTGGAGACAAGATGGATCCATGGATATTCAATCAGGCACTACCTAGACCAGGACGTCTATGTCCTTATGGTTACGGTTACGGCCATTATTGACATGTACTCCAAATCGTGGCATGTCACTATATATCTAGACTAGAAGGCTTTTCAACTCTGCAAGGGAGAGGAATGTTATAACCTGGAATGCGATGATACATGGGGTATGGCTCACATAGTTTTGGCAAGGTTGTGATTGAGCTATTTGAAGAGACGAAGGGCACCGGCAGTTTTCCCTATGAGACAACATTCCACTCGGTCCTCGCGGCTTGCGAATTGCGATCATGCTGGTAATGTACTGAAGCTGCGTATCGAATTGATATATGAGAGAATCTCATCCTTATTAGTCTTGTCATGTTCACTGTTTGTATTTTGTACTGCCAAGGTGATGAAAATTGACAGCAAAAACAATCAATGGGAACAATCAGCCAGCCATATGCATCTACAGATGGTGGCAAGCCGCCGCAGCACGGGGCAAACAGTGGCACGCCGGCCAGCTGACCATGGCTGTGAGAGTGGTGAGATGATAAAGCTGACATGCGGGGCCAAACCGGTTTGGATAAATACGAGATCCGAACAGAGTATTAGGACCGAAATGACATTCCTAAGTTGGGGATCAGGATGACACACCCTCACAAGTTCGAGAACCGGCGATAAACTTTACTAAAAAATCAACAAATGCAGGAAGGAAAATGTCGTTACAAAACTCCTCCTGCCACAACTATTTCACAGTCCAATTTTTGTTCCCCATCCATAAAAAGCAGATGCCCACACGCATCCACAACATTTATAGGCGTTACACCAGGAAAGTAAATTGGAATCAGTTGGTCAAATAATTTTTTTATAAAAATATTTTTCCCAAAAATATCAAACATTTGTTTCCAAAAATAATGCATTTAAAAATCCTAAATATGTTTTGTTTTTTAATTATTTTTTCCAGAAAATAAGAAAGTTTGAGAATATTTTTTAATATGTTTAGCCTAAAAAAATAAACAGTATCATGAGGCAAGTGGGCAGCGCGCGCCACCGCATTCCTCCCGTCTCTGTTTTCGTGTCTCTCGCATTGCATGCCTTGCCGCTGACCTCGGCACGGGCCTCAGTGCGGCAGCGGTACGCTCGTCACCTACGCTGCCATGTCATCCTCTTTTTGCGCCACCCGCTGTAACAGAACCGCCCAATTATACGAGATTAAGTAGGAAAATCATCCAACGAGCGGACAATTTAACAAACTTAAGCCCGTATAACCTGGTAGTCCGTGAAATCACGACGGATTTCAAACCAGTTCACATAACAGCTAAGATCGTAATAAATCCAGCGGTCACCGTCATAAGTTACATAAAAGTTCGCGGCGCAAAATACATCGGAGTTTAAACATAGTTATTACAATCCAGATTCAAATGAAAATAGCGGAAGCAGTAGTCCAAACCACACACACAGTGTTTGAGATAAAGTGCTAGCTTATGATCATTTCCAGCAAAAGCATCAGACGAGAAGTAGTGAATGACCATTGCCCGTGGTCCTAAGATTCGTCCATCGCAGGATAGAGGCAGTTGATATAGTAGCCGTAATACATCTGCCTATCTGCAACAAGTGGGAACAAAGCCCTAAGTACGAAGAGGTACTCAGCTAGACTTACTCGACAGAACCGAAAATAAAATGACACCAAGGATCATGACAGGCTTTCTGGTGGGGTAGCTGACTCATTGCAAGAAAAGCATATTTCATCTTAACAATTCTTTTCCAAAGAGGCATGCGATAAGTTAATCTTTATTAACCTGTCAACTATGTTTGCACCTGTGCTAGAGTAACATGTAATTAAGCAAGTAAGGATTACAGATAATCCTTAACAATAGTTACCATGTCATATTCCACATAACTATCCAAGTGTTTCATCAATATTACTACGATGAAGTAGCTCAAGTCAAGTGTTCACTATCCAGTGAACGATGGCGATTCGAATCGATTATTAACTAGCTGGTAAGTTATTCCTCACACAAACCTCACTCACCCGCTAAAATGAGGTATTGGTCGCCGAGTCAACTATTCAGGTAAAGTCGCGAGCTTGCCAGGAATCACATGTACCCGGGGGCCGCCCGACTGCTCTTTGGCCTTATCATCGCGCCCCCGTTTTCTGCCACTACTGCTCCGGTACAGTGCGTTGCGGGTAATCCACTCGGCCCGAATAATCTCCCAGCTTCGCGGTCGAAAGGTATCTTATTCGGCCAGCTAAATGTGAGGCATGCGTTCAACATGACTCGAGGCCCAACAACGGTCGGTCCTTAATCGACACAGACGTAAAGCACTACAGTCCGAAACTCTGCAAGTCTCCGTCTGGTCTCAAATTCAATTCGACACTTAGTTATTCTCATATGACATACTTTCCCAAACAGATCCAGGTAACCACCTATGGCTCGCAAGTGACAGGCAATCACCCGACTTCTACCGGTCTAAGCAAACTAAGCATTTCTTGACTACGAATACCAGGTTAACAAGGATATGGTAGAGCAAGGGTAAACAAGGTATAATGCAACAACGGTTGTAAACAACTCCTAAACATAATGCATCAATTAAGTAAAGCATTTAATAAAATATTTGCAAACCGGGAGAGAAATGCTCCGGGGCTTGCCTCTCTCAAAAGAGCTCGGACGGTGGTCGGGGCACTCTGGAAGATCTTCAACGACCTCCTCTTCGGCTTCGGTCGCCTCCTGCTCTTGCACCTCGGACTGCTCTTCCGGGTCCTCGAGAGCTGCTACCGGGGTCACTTCCTGTGATCCTGTATGATGCAGATACATAAGTGCTTATGCCTAGGTGCATTGTAGGGATGACATGAGATGATGCTGATGAATGAGATGTAGATGAGCATGTTATTACGTGGAACTTACGACTCTTCTACAAGGTAGTCTACATCAACCAAGAACATGTACTCATAAACTATCACTACTATTCTCTACCATGCAAAGGCACCTTGACCCTTAAGATGCTTCAAAGATACACCAAAGCAAAGTTTATCAACTAATCTTGCATCAAAGGGTGAATTTAAACCCTAGTTAGAACCATGCTTGAACAGAAACACTTGTTTTGGTATCTTGGAAAAATCTAATAAACTTACTATGGATTACTAACAGGTATTCTAGCATATCACAAAAGTTTTATTGCAATTTGAGCACTAGAACTACATACACAAAAATAGCAAATCTAGGGCCTAAAAAGGAGTATAACATACTTTCTACTATGAAAAGTACCAAACAACAGATTTATCATTTTTTCTGGATTCTACTCAGTAAATAATCACTGTACAAAAATTATTACTTGCATGTTTTATTCATATTTTTCTATTTAACAAAAATAGCAATTATTAGCAATAAAAAGCACTTAAACTACACCTCAAAATTTTTCTACTAAACAGGCAAGATACATATTTTTCCTAACAAGCACATGGCACAACAAGACTAACAAACTTGGAATCATATTTTTCTGAATTTTCTACAATTTACTACACGTTTAACAAGAAAACAACAATTTTCAAGGTTAAATAAAAACCCTACAGAAAAGTAGTGCAACATTTAAAAACAATATTTTTAAATGGTAGATCTAATTCTAAGGAGCTCATAAAAATTTATTTCACAATTTTTGGAGCACATTTAATCACTCAAACAATTACTGAAGCATTTTTATTTCTAATTAATAAAAGAAAAGAAAACTGGAATTATCTTTTTGAAAACGGGCCAACACAGTATGGGGCAAACGGCCCGGTCCGGTTCAGCCCAAAGGCGCGCGCGTGCAGGAGAATGAAAACGAGCCGGTGGCCCGGCTCGGCCTGCGGCCCAAGGCTGCTCGCTGCGATGCCGAGGGGGAAGAACAGAGGCGCCGGTGACCGCGGCGTCGCGGCCACTCGGCGACCGGCCGGTGGCCGTTGCCGACCACGCACGGGTGCGGGAAGACGAGCATCGGGTTCGCAAGAAGTAGATCGACGCGTTTTTGACAAGAGTGGAGCGCGAGGAGCAGCGGGGAGCCACTCCCGCGGGAAGCCGCGCGCGCGGTGGCGCCATGGCCAACGGCGGCGGATGGACGAAATCCGCACCCACCTGGCTCGAATGGCGACACAAGGGTGAGCACGGGGTGTCGGAGAAGAAAGCAGAGCGAGGTGCACGAGGAGACGGACGATGGTGGCTCACCGTCGGCCAATTTGGCCGGCGGTGGCGCAGTGAGCGCGGTGCGCGCTCGTGCGGTGCGGTGAGGAGGAGGGCCGTGGCGGAGAAAAACGGAGAGGGAGGGTGGAAGTGGGAGCGCGGGCGACCTGAAGGGCAGGGCGCGCGCTGGCGGGGGCCACCGATGGCCAGCTGTCGACGACGAGCAGCGCATGCCAGCCACTGGGCGCGCGGCGCCTGCGCGGCCATGGACGGGTCGCGGCGCACGCGGGCGAGGTGGACACGGCGCGCGGGCGGGTGGACGCAGCGCGCGGGCGGCTGGGCCGGGCCGCTTCGCGAGCAGGCCGAGAAGGGAGGCGGCGGCCCACTAGCGCTGAAAAATGTTTTTCCTTTTTATTTTCCAGAGAAATTCAAATAAAATTCTATTTGCAGTTTTCAAATTCAAATTTGGGCAAACAAATGACCTTTTCTGAAAATGGCCCAAAAATAAAAGTTGTTTAGAATTTGATTTCCTACAACTTTTATTAAGGGGCCAATCTCAAAATTCTTACAGATTTTGAATTTGATTTCCTACAACATTTTTAAAACAAGTTTTTGACAAAACTTTGAGTAACTAAGTTGCTCCACAAATTTCACCAGTAATTCTAGGTGATCTAAAATTTATAGTTACACAAGTTTGCTTAATATAACTATCACATTTAGTGTGGAATTATCACGACATGTTATGCAATACTAGTTTCCAAATTTTGATTTCACTAAAAGTACACTCTAGCCACATATGATTATAAATGCAATGACATGGGATGCTCACGATTTGCAATGCTAATGCTTGCGTAACACCGGGGTGTTACACCCCACCACCGTGGCTGTGCACCCCGTCCTCCAACCTCTACACCTTCATGCGGGGCTCCTCAACCTCTGCACGGCAGGTGCAGACCTCGCTATGGGTCTGAAACACATGCGAAAACACATAAAAACCATTGCAAATATAAGCAACATCCTGATAAACACTTGCAACATACGTTCGAAAAAAAATAAAAGATTAGGCCTTGAGGGCGTGCTCCGTCAAACAACTCGCCACCACTCGTGCAGCAAGCCACACATGCCCATTCGTGAAGGGCAAATCTTCTTCTTCTTCTCTTTTTTTTTGAGGAAGGCAAATCTTCTCTTTTTTTGAGAGGAAGATAGGATATTAATTCACTTTAGAAGTGTTTACATCAACAAGTACAGGAGGGGACTCAAGCCATATATCTTCTGATCCTACCGGTACCAGCCGGGTCACCTGATCTCCGTCAGTGGCGAATCTAGAATTTTAGCTCAGGGTATGCCATCCAAAAATTTTCATATACAATTCGGTAAATTTATTTTAGCAATTTAGTAATAATTTGAAAAATGACAACATCAGTCGGTATATATATGCACTAGGTTATGCACTAAGTAACATGATAAGGCTTAAATTCATGGATTAAACTGAAACCATCCACTAAATACAATATAAATAGTTGAAAAGTCATATGGATAATTGAAATATTGGCATTAAAGAGCTTACAATGCTATTTTTCTAACTATTTTATTCGATACTTTTGAAGGGACATAAATGTCTTATATCATCTTCATCAACTTCAAAGAAAATATCCCGAGTTGGCATAGGATTTACAATTTCCTCGGTTACTATTAGAAGTAGCAGCCGCTGTCACCGCCTTTTTTGCTACATGCTTCTGAAAAAAGAGATGCAATATCATAGTTTTTCTTCGTTACTGCATAAATATTAAAAAAATATAAAGCTAAATAACTAAACAACGAATAGCTATGAAAGTAGATAATAATTTGAAAAAACAAAGAGCAGAAGATTAAATTTTACCTAAGACAAATAGCGAATTGTCGAGCCTCCATGACTGTATGGGCGTACAAACTACAAGCTGTAAACTGAATGATCAGAGGGCAGCACGGTAGAGGCTAGAGTAAGGATGAAAACGGTCGAAAACGGACTTACGATATAGAAAAACAAAAATGGTCGGTTCGGGATATTTCTACATTTAGTAATTAAAGAGTACAAAAAATGATTGAAAATGGTTGTGAAACCAATTGAAACTGACAATTTTTTCATATTTAAAAATGGTTTATAATATAGAAAACAAAAACGGTCAATTTGGAATATTTCTGTTCCGTTTTCATCCCTAGGCTAGAGGGCACCGGCCACCTAGACCAGGGCGTCACTGGCACGGCTCACCTCGTCTGCGTCTGCGTCATGGCGGCAGCGTGTTCTGTGAACCCTGACTCCTCAGCCCTGATCCACGGATCGAGATTAGAACACAAACATCCAAAAAGTGAAATGCATCTGAGGTCTAAAGACAACCTTGCCGCGTGGGCCGTGTCTGGCCTCCTGGGCCTTTTGACTACCTGTTCCCAAGATGGATGGCGTGTATCGGTGTTCCAAGTGATTTTTTTCTTTTTTAGTACTAATACAGATTCATAATACGTATATAATATTGGTTACATGCCGGTCAGACATGCCCTGTGGCTCCGCCACTGATCCCCGTGGCCCGCACACTATGAACAACCGGTCAACAGTGGCATTTTTTTCTAAAAAAATTACTGTTTTCAAGTTTCCTTTTCTTTCTATTTATTTATTTCCTTATATATGTGTATTTTCCCTTCCTTTTCCCTTTTTCCTATTTTTTATTTAGCTCATTTTTCATTTAGTTTTATCTTTTCTTTCTACGCTTAAAACAGAATATTGTTCTTTGAAACTTATAATATTGTCTTTTGAAACCTGAAATATTGTTTCCTAAACCTAGAATATTGAACTCCTGAACATATAACATTTTTGTCCCCTAAACAATCTTTTTTTACTTTTCCCTTTTAATTTCTATTTATTTTGTTTTTCATTTGATTTCTTTTTTATTCTCTTTCCACAATATTATTCTTCTAAACATAGAATATTGTTATTTTTGTGGGGTCGCTCCTAGTCTCTCACCCTCGCACGAGACCGCAGGGAGAGACCGAGGGCTTCCCACAGGGAGGCGAGCGGACCGCGCCGAGGATATGAGCGAGCGAAGGCCGAAGATAGAAGGGCGCGAAATGATAGGAGAATGCGGATTAAATGCTCATTAATTTGTCTGGAATGATCTCTCCCCCCCTCTTACACGAGCGCTCCGGGTATTTATAGATCATACTCGGACACATGGAGGAATTACATTAGGGTCAAACCAGCACTTGGGGTATGACGGTAAGCTCTCACTTCAGGCCACCAACTCCATAGGGACTGACGACACTGACGGGGCCACCTCTTCTGTCAGTGTGGTCCCCTTTCGTGATGGGCGCCGAACCTTCATGTGTCTCCGCCAAGGGTCCGCCAGCCCTCACGGCTGGGCTTCTCCTCCTTCCCGTTTCCCGAGTCCGCCTGACCTTCGAGTTCCTGCCTAGGCACACAAACAGGTTCCAAAGATTAGACGGCACCCTCACCACCAGGGTGACATCCACGATGTGTCAAGTCGATTGAACCAGCACCAGAGCGAGTTTAAGGGGGCTTCCCCCAACAGCAGCCCCTCGAGGGTCAGGCCCAGCAAGTTGGGTCGAAGCATCGTCAAAACTAGGGAAGGGGGGTAAGCGAGGGTGCGCATCTTATGGCCTAGTCCAATGATGCCCCTTTCGAGCTCGACTGGTGCTGGGCCATTGTTTGTTTGGTTTGCCTTTTGGGCCTGTCGTATCGTTTGATGGGACGCTTGTTTATAGGAGGTACTTTCGCCTTTTTCTTGGGATCGGCAACGCTCTCTCTCAGCTGATGTTTCGGGATATGCGTCTCGTGGTTTCCTTGCGTGCGGGCACTGGGTGCCTATAAATAGTTGTGGTAGGTTTAGGGTTTTTCGTTATTGAGCTTTTTGTTTGCCGGTGAGTTGCTGCTGTTGAGATTGCTAGTCGAGGGTTCAGTTGTTGCGTTGCTTGCTTTGTGTGCGAGGGTTCTCTCTGCTGCGAGGCTTTTTGCTTTGCTGGCTTTCTCAGTCTCTTCATGCTCATAAAGGTAGTTTGGTTGCTTTCTATATTTTTTCATGCGGGGGTTTTGAGTTTACTGAAGAGTTTTTCTGTTATTTCGTTTGGTAGCTCAATGGCTCGCATGAAGAAAATAGGCGAAGGTTGTTGACGCAGCCGATGTCTTTGATTCTTGTTCGGAAGTTAGTTTTGAGTTTGGGCTTTCGAGGGTCACATCCATTGAACTGGACAGTTTTTGCGAGGGCTGGTTGGTTTTCACGTGATGCTGCGAGGCTGTCTGCGGGCGTGACTGTTCCTGATCGTCATGATGACGACGTGGTTGTCTACAAGGATTTTTTTTTATGCTGGACTGAGGTTTCCACCGCATCGGCTTGTTATTGGTGTTTTGAAGAGGTTTAATCTCAAGTTTCATCAGTTAAACCCTTCTATCTTTGTTAAGTTGAGCATCTATGTTTGGGGGGTGCAAGTCGCAAGGTGTTGAGCTGGATTTCAAGGGTTTCATTCGACTTCATCGAGTTCACCCTCAGCCTCGTAACTTGACTGTCGACGGTTAAACTATTAATTCTATGTCAGTTTGGGGTTTACACCTTCGTTTATCGTCATGGTGCGGAGGTTCCTGTTTAGGCCCAGAAGAACAAGTGGGCCTCGCCATGGACTGAGAATTGGTTCTTATGAATTTGGAAGGTGACCAGAGTCTTTGTGGGAAGTTGTTGATACTTGATAGTATAACTTTCGAAGGAGTAATGACCACATGTGCTGCTGCTGTGGATGCGTTTAGGGTTTTGTCGCACCATCAATGCGCGCGTGATTTGGTTGAGGAGTTCGTTTGTGCGAAGATTCTGTCGTTGAGGGCCAATCAGACTTGGTTTGCTGCTAAGGATGATGAGAGATACCATGCGTGAGGTTTGAAGGGGCTCGGTGTCGATGTAAAGTAAGCTTGGTCAAAGGTGATTCAGAAGTGTAAAACCTCAATGGATGGAGTGAAGGCTGTGTATAGGAGGGTTGTTGAATCCAATGAGGATCTCATCGGTGCTCTCGGAACCCTGGAGAATAAGTCAATAAAGATTGCCTTGGCTGATTGGCCCTGAGTGAATCGATGTTTTGACTTGCTTGGTTTGACGTACCCCAACTGGCCGGCAGTTGATTTGAAAGATACTGAGGGTAGCAGGAAAAGGAAGAGAGCAGAGGCTGGGGAAATGGGACAAGCACGTCCAAGTGAGGGGGCATGGTCGTGGACGCGGGGGTGGTTCTAAGGCAGATCGGGTTCTAGAAGGTGATTTTCCCTTGGTTCTTGTAGGTCCCATTCTTTGGGGGGCCGATTGTTGAGAGAGAGGAGCCAACGGGAGGCGGAGGTATGCAGGTGGTGGTTGGTGATGTGGATTTGTTTGTGTAAGATGTAGCGGGAGAGCTGGTGGACAGCGTGCTTGCAGACGTGGTCACGGAGATGGCGAGGGAGGTTGTGTGTGAAGTTTGCTTTGAGGAGGATGCTCCTGATATTTGGGTGCTCGGGCGCCGAGGGTCGACTTGAGCCTAATTGTTTCTTGGTGGAAATTTGTTGTTGTGCTTGTTGTAATCGAGACTTGTTGTTGAGAGCCCCGCCGAGGGTTTTTTTTGTTGTTGTAATTATTATTTGTTACTGTCTTTGATCGAATTGGTGAGCTGGTGTGTGATGCGATTTTTGTTGTTAGTTCTTGTTTTGCAGTTTGGCACGCGATTATTTAATTCGGTTTTTTGGGTTGTGGTGTCACCCCCTTCTCTTTTATCGAGGCTCGCGGTTCCTTTTTTAAACTTAAACGCACATCGACATCCCCTTTTCTTTTGGCGAGGCACGCGGTTCTCTTTTTTTAAAAAAACATAAACACGTAGAGACGCCCCCTTTTCTTTTAGCGAGGCTCACGGTTCCTTAATTTTAAACTTTAATGCGCAGCGATTTTAAACTTTAATCGCTGGTACACGTCTCGGTGGAACTGCGTAATGGTCTGGTTCTTCCACGGTAGTGCAGCCGACCCCGCTTTGTAGAGCTGGTGAAGGAGTACTGTCAGAGATATGCATATGCAGTTAGACGTCATTTTGATGGATGCCAGAGCATACTCCGTACGTATTGGAGAGAAATCTCAGAGGAAGGGAACGGAAAAGAATTTTGATGCCGGTTAATTGTTTGGCGGGAAGGTGCAAGCTTCTTATTGGCTGGCTGGACGGAGGGACCTTTGATAATGCAATCGATTTGCAGGGGCCAAGGCCTGTCGGCAGCTGGCCGCCCGACAGGGGCCTATCGGTTCCTGAGCTGCCGATAGGTTGCCTGGCGAGTAGCAACTGCCTTATCCGGCCGCTGAGCTACCGACTGGAGGCCTGCCGTATCCGACAGGGGCCCACCTGCAAATTAATTGTGTATGAAGGAGCTGAGCTCCACGTGAGGCCATCGTCACCACGTCGCCTGAAAAAAAATTATTACATTAGATTTGTTTCCAACGATTACATTTACACAGGAAAAAAATATCCAGCTCTCCTCCTGAACTCCTTGTCTCCTCCGGCATTTAAATTTTGTTCCAAATTATAAAGAGATTTTAGGTGAAGTAATAACCTCCCTGACTCATTTTTAAAAGTTGGTTTACCGAGGCTGCTAAAAAATAACCGCCTCCTAAATCCTTTTACGGAGGCTGACCTTAAAAATCAGGCCATTTTTAGACGCGGGCCTCTTTAAAGGCCCGCTTCAGTAAATAGTGGCCGAGCCCACTCCGCTCAGCGTGGCCCATCTCGGCCTGGTAACGATATCATAGTATGCAATGTGAGGAAGTTAAGAAACCCTAGCTCATTCCTCCCCCACAGCCGCACCCACTCCACCAAACGAAGCCGCTCGTGGTGCTCAGCGCCCGGCCCTCCCTCTGCACTCGCGGCGCTCAGATGCACGAGCAGAGGGGACCATTGCAACGTACGTCACTCGAATTTCTTTTGAAACATCGAGATGCAACACTAGATTTACTTTTAAAACATCGAGATACAAATTTTTTATGCATCTCGATGTATGTTGCAACATACATGTACAACCATTGCATCTCGATGTTTCAAAAGTAAATCGAGTATTACATCTCCCTCGTTGCTTTTCTGTTGTCTCGCCTCGATGTCTTCTCCTCCTCCGGACGTCAGCTGGGCATCCGCTACTCCCTAATCCTCTTCCCAATGCTGGTGACATTCGGGGCGGCGCGGGTAGGGATGGATCCAGAAAAATGTCTAGGGGAGCTTCTTCAACCTACAGACAGCTTTAGCCTCTCTTTAAGGTGCATCCATGGCAAAAATTCCTAGGGGGTGCTAAGGAGGAGCTCTATGGGTCCAACGGCCCTAGGTAGGGCTAGAGCCTCACTCGCTCCACTGCTAGATCTGTCCCTGGGCGTGGGAAACTTATGCTGAAAGTGGATGGGGAGGGCGCAGGCGGTCCCTGTGCAGCATGTGTGTGCCAAAAGCGGAGGGGACATGGACAGGAAGCAGGTGGGCCCGGGTGTCTGGACCGGGAGGTGTGGAGGGGGCGCAGGCTCCTATGTGCGTAGAGACGCGTGTCAATGGAGTAGCAGACATCGGCGTCTGAACGCCGAGGCGCTAGTAAGGCCCACTTATTATAATTTATAATGGAGGGGTAAAGTACCCTTGTATGTTTCTTTCAAAAGATAATTGGACACTAGGAAAAATGAAAAAGGTCAACACCGACCACCCTACCCCACCCACCCACCACCTCCCCAAAAAATTGGCGCACACACCCTACCCTACCTAATTCACAGACAGTTTATATGTTAATTTTAGCTTGTGTGGCACTTACATTAGTCGGGAGGCCACTGAATTGGACTTCGATAGTCAAATAAACTTGAGCAAAATTCACCGCCGGTCATGAACTTGGTCAGCGGTGTCGTCCAGGTCCCTCAACTTCTAAAGTGACATCTGTGGGTCCCTAAACATGACAGGTGGTGTCATCCAGGTCCCTAAACTTTCAAGGTGATCACCGCAGATCCCTAAACTTGCTGGTGGTGTCATCTTGATCCTTGAACTTTCAAGGTGAACACGCCCGTCAATGGGTACGCAGGCCACCGGCTCTCCTCGTCCGCGATAGAGACGGTAATACATCCATATGTAGGAGGAGGGCAGGGAGCGGACCGACCCCGTCACGGTCGCATCCATTCTCGTAGCCTGTGCAAATTAACACTTCGGTGCTCCGCGCGTGCAGAGAGGTTCACGCGTCCACGCTTCGTGCCAGGCTGGATGAGCTTGTCAATGCCTCTACGGTTGTTCTTGATGCTTATAGCAAGCACAGTGCTCAATGAAGGCGTACTCCAAGTGCAAAAGGACTGACCTTGCTGCCCAGGTGTTCAAGGAGCTGGACAACAGGAGAGACATGGATCTCGTGGATTGCTATATATGATCCTCGGCTTGACGCAGAATGGGTGCTCTGAGGATGCGGAGAGGCCCTTTTCTAGAATGCAGTTCGAAAATGTGAATTGCGAAAACAGATTCATTCAGTCCTATCAGCATGATTCCTGTGGTCGCAGACATATCAGACCCGCTGGAGACAAGATGGATCCATGGATATTCAATCAGGCACTACCTAGACCAGGACGTCTATGTCCTTATGGTTACGGTTACGGCCATTATTGACATGTACTCCAAATCCTGGCATGTCACTATATATCTAGACTAGAAGGCTTTTCAACTCTGCAAGGGAGAGGAATGTTATAACCTGGAATGCGATGATACATGGGGTATGGCTCACATAGTTTTGGCAAGGTTGTGATTGAGCTATTTGAAGAGATGAAGGGCACCGGCAGTTTTCCCTATGAGACAACATTCCACTCGGTCCTCGCGGCTTGCGAATTGCGATCATGCTGGTAATGTACTGAAGCTGCGTATCGAATTGATATATGAGAGAATCTCATCCTTATTAGTCTTGTCATGTTCACTGTTTGTATTTTGTATTGCCAAGGTGATGAAAATTGGCAGCAAAAACAATCAATGGGAACAATCAGCCAGCCATATGCATCTACAGATGGTGGCAAGCCGCCGCAGCATGGGGCAAACAGTGGCACGCCGGCCAGCTGACCATGGCTGTGAGAGTGGTGAGATGATAAAGCTGACATGCGGGGCCAAACCGGTTTGGATAAATACGAGATCCGAACAGAGTATTAGGACCGAAATGACATTCCTAAGTTGGGGATCAGGATGACACACCCTCACAAGTTCGAGAACCGGCCATAAACTTTACTAAAAAATCAACAAATGCAGGAAGGAAAATGTCGTTACAAAACTCCTCCTGCCACAACTATTTCACAGTCCAATTTTTGTTCCCCATCCATAAAAAGCAGATGCCCACACGCATCCACAACATTTATAGGCGTTACACCAGGAAAGTAAATTGGAATCAGTTGGTCAAATAATTTTTTTATAAAAATATTTTTCCCAAAAATATCAAACATTTGTTTCCAAAAATAATGCATTTAAAAATCCTAAATATGTTTTGTTTTTTAATTATTTTTTCCAGAAAATAAGAAAGTTTGAGAATATTTTTTAATATGTTTAGCCTAAAAAAATAAACAGTATCATGAGGCAAGTGGGCAGCGCGCGCCACCGCATTCCTCCCGTCTCTGTTTTCGTGTCTCTCGCATTGCATGCCTTGCCGCTGACCTCGGCACGGGCCTCAGTGCGGCAGAGGTACGCTCGTCACCTACGCTGCCATGTCATCCTCTTTGTGCGCCACCCGCTGTAACAGAACCGCCCAATTATACGAGATTAAGTAGGAAAATCATCCAACGAGCGGACAATTTAACAAACTTAAGCCCGTATAACCTGGTAGTCCGTGAAATCACGACGGATTTCAAACCAGTTCACATAACAGCTAAGATCGTAATAAATCCAGCGGTCACCGTCATAAGTTACATAAAAGTTCGCGGCACAAAATACATCGGAGTTTAAACATAGTTATTACAAACCAGATTCAAATGAAAATAGCGGAAGCAGTAGTCCAAACCACACACACAGTGTTTGAGATAAAGTGCTAGCTTATGATCATTTCCAGCAAAAGCATCAGACGAGAAGTAGTGAATGACCATTGCCCGTGGTCCTAAGATTCGCCCATCGCAGGATAGAGGCAGTTGATATAGTAGCCGTAATACATCTGCCTATCTGCAACAAGTGGGAACAAAGCCCTAAGTACGAAGAGGTACTCAGCTAGACTTACTCGACAGAACCGAAAATAAAATGACACCAAGGATCATGACAGGCTTTCTGGTGGGGTAGCTGACTCATTGCAAGAAAAGCATATTTCATCTTAACAATTCTTTTCCAAAGAGGCATGCGATAAGTTAATCTTTATTAACCTGTCAACTATGTTTGCACCTGTGCTAGAGTAAGAGCATCTCCAACAGTTTGGTAAACAAGGTTGCCATCTTTAATAATTTGGTAAAACATCAAAATTTCCTTTCCAACAGTTTGGTAAACGTGTTTACCATCTTCACAAGCTTGCTAAATTTCCTCTCCGCGCGCGTATATCTCCGCGCGCGTATCGCACTCCCGATCCCTCTCCCGCACGCCCCGTCTGCCTTCCCGCGCGGGCGTGGAAACTTCCGCGATCCCTCTCCCGCGCCGCCATATTTCTCGTTCTACCTCGCGCTAGATGTCCTTCGTATCGTGAGGAGCAGACTCGACCGCCCCCATCGGATGCCGTCGTGACGAGAAGAACACGCTCGAACCCCATCGGCCGTCGACGAGAAGATCGTCAGGGCTGCCGTCTGAGGTTGTTCCGATCAGGTACGTTGTCCTTCTTCATCTATTCCCGTCGATCTTCGTCCTTCCTTCCGATCTTTTCGTCCTTCCTTCCTGCCGTCTGAGATTGGTTCTGATGATTAGCGCCGTTGGCCGCTGTTGGATAGACGATAAGCATGGACCTTGCCTGCTGCAACGGGGGTAAAAATATCTTCAGATCTTAGTCAGATAGATATTTTCGTCAGGGTGCCTCTTTTTCTTCGCGTGATGGATTGATGTGGTAAAAATATCTTCAGATCTACTCAGTATTTATTCTTTAATCTGATGGGACAGCACTGATCTCTGTCCTGTACGCGTTGCCCCCCATGACCTGCTTCGTGGAGGAGATGGCCGGCGATCGAGGGATGGACGGCGGCGTCGCCCGGACGCACGCGATGAAGACCTCGGCGGCGCCTCACGCAAATATGCCGCGAGGAGACGGACGCAGGAACGACATACGTACGGTAGTTAGGATGTGAGCCTGTTTTTTTAATTTTAGCAAGTCAAAATAGCAAACTGTTGGAGATGGACTATTATTTCACTTGGTATATATTTTAGGGAGTTCCCAAATCATAAAATTTGGCAAAAGATTTTTACCAAACTGTTGGAGATGCTCTAACATGTAATTAAGCAAGTAAGGATTACCGATAATCCTTAACAATATTTACCATGTCATATTCCACATAACTATCCAAGTGTTTCATCAATATTACTACGATGAAGTAGCTCAAGTCAAGTGTTCACTATCCAGTGAACGATGGCGATTCGAATCGATTATTAACCAGCTGGTAAGTTATTCCTCACACAAACCTCACTCACCCGCTAAAATGAGGTATTGGTCGCCGAGTCAACTATTCAGGTAAAGTCGCGAGCTTGCCAGGAATCACATGTACCCGGGGGCCGCCCGACTGCTCTTTGGCCTTATCATCGCGCCCCCGTTTTCTGCCACTACTGCTCCGGTACAGTGCGTTGCGGGTAATCCACTCGGCCCGAATAATCTCCCAGCTTCGCGGTCGAAAGGTATCTTATTCGGCCAGCTAAATGTGAGGCATGCGTTCAACATGACTCGAGGCCCAACAACGGTCGGTCCTTAATCGACACAGATGGAAAGCACTACAGTCCGAAACTCTACAAGTCTCCGTCCGGTCTCAAATTCAATTCGACACTTAGTTATTCTCATATGACATACTTTCCCAAACAGATCCAGGTAACCACCTATGGCTCGCAAGTAACAGGCAATCACCCGACTTCTACCGGTCTAAGCAAACTAAGCATTTCTTGACTACGAATACCAGGGTAACAAGGATATGGTAGAGCAAGGGTAAAAAGGTATAATGCAGCAACGGTTGTAAACAACTCCTAAACGTAATGCATCAATTAAGTAAAGCATTTAATAAAATATTTGCAAACCGGGAGAGAAATGCTCCGGGGCTTGCCTCTCTCAAAAGAGCTCGGACGGTGGTCGGGGCACTCTGGAAGATCTTCAACGACCTCCTCTTCGGCTTCGGTCGCCTCCTGCTCTTGCACCTCGGACTGCTCTTCCGGGTCCTCGAGAGCTGCTACCGGGGTCACTTCCTGCGATCCTGTATGATGCAGATACATAAGTGCTTATGCCTAGGTGCATTGTAGGGATGACATGAGATGATGCTGATGAATGAGATGTAGATGAGCATGTTATTACGTGGAACTTATGACTCTTCTACAAGGTAGTCTACATCAACCAAGAACATGTACTCATAAACTATCACTACTATTCTCTACCATGCAAAGGCACCTTGACCCTTAAGATGCTTCAAAGATACACCAAAGCAAAGTTTACCAACTAATCTTGCATCAAAGGGTGAATTTAAACCCTAGTTAGCACCATGCTTGAACAGAAACACTTATTTTGGTATCTTGGAAAAATCTAATAAAATTACTATGGATTACTAACAGGTATTCTAGCATATCACAAAAGTTTTATTGCAATTTGAGCACTAGAACTACCTACACAAAAATAGCAAATCTAGGGCCTAAAAAGGAGTATAACATACTTTCTACTATGAAAAATACCAAACAACAGATTTCTCATTTTTTCTGGATTCTACTCAGTAAATAATCACTGTACAAAAATTATTACTTGCATGTTTTATTCATATTTTTCTATTTAACAAAAATAGCAATTATTAGCAATAAAAAGCACTTAAACTACACCTCAAAATTTTTCTACTAAACAGGCAAGATACATATTTTTCCTAACAAGCACATGGCACAACAAGACTAACAAACTTGGAATCATATTTTTCTGAATTTTCTACAATTTACTACACGTTTAACAAGAAAACAACAATTTTCAAGGTTAAATAAAAACCCTACAGAAAAGTAGTGCAACATTTAAAAACAATATTTTTAAATGGTAGATCTAATTCTAAGGAGCTCATAAAAATTTATTTCACAATTTTTGGAGCACATTTAATCACTCAAACAATTACTGAATCATTTTTATTTCTAATTAATAAAAGAAAAGAAAACTGGAATCATCTTTTTGAAAACGGGCCAACACAGTACTGGGCAAACGGCCCGGTCCGGTTCAGCCCAAAGGCGCGCGCGTGCGGGAGAATGAAAACGAGCCGGTGGCCCGGCTCGGCCTGCGGCCCAAGGCTGCTCGCTGCGATGCCGAGGGGGAAGAACAGAGGCGCCGGTGACCGCGGCGTCGCGGCCACTCGGCGACCGGCCGGTGGCCGTTGCCGACCACGCACAGGCGCGGGAAGACGAGCATCGGGTTCGCAAGAAGTAGATCGACGCGTTTTTGACAAGAGTGGAGCGCGAGGAGCAGCGGGGAGCCACTCCCGCGAGAAGCCGCGCGCGCGGTGGCGCCATGGCCAACGGCGGCGGATGGACGAAATCCGCACCCACCTGGCTCGAATGGCGACACAAGGGTGAGCACGGGGTGTCGGAGAAGAAAGCGGAGCGAGGTGCACGAGGAGACGGACGATGGTGGCTCACCGTCGGCCAATTTGGCCGGCGGAGGCGGCGGTGGCGTAGTGAGCGCGGTGCGCGCTCGTGCGGTGCGGTGCGGAGGAGGGCCGTGGCGGGGAAAAACGGAGAGGGAGGGTGGAAGCGGGAGCGCGGGCGACCTGAAGGGCAGGGCGCGCGCTGGCGGGGGCCACCGATGGCCAGCTGTCGACGACGAGCAGCGCATGCCAGCCACTGGGCGCGCGGCGCCTGCGCGGCCATGGACGGGTCGCGGCGCACGCGGGCGAGGTGGACACGGCGCGCGGGCGGCTGGGCCGGGCCGCTTCGCGAGCAGGCCGAGAAGGGAGGCGGCGGCCCACTAGCGCTGAAAATTGTTTTTCCTTTTTATTTTCCAGAGAAATTCAAATAAAATTCTATTTGCAGTTTTCAAATTCAAATTTGGGCAAACAAATGACCTTTTCTGAAAATGGCCCAAAAATAAAAGTTGTTTAGAATTTGATTTCCTACAACTTTTATTAAGGGGCCAATCTCAAAATTCTTACAGATTTTGAATTTGATTTCCTACAACATTTTTAAAACAAGTTTTTGACAAAACTTTGAGTAACTAAGTTGCTCCAAAAATTTCACTAGTAATTCTAGGTGATCTAAAATTTATAGTTACACAAGTTTGCTTAATATAACTATCACATTTAGTGTGGAATTATCACAACATGTTATGCAATACTAGTTTCCAAATTTTGATTTCACTAAAAGTACACTCTAGCCACATATGATTATAAATGCAATGACATGGGATGCTCCCGATTTGCAATGCTAATGCTTGCGTAACACCGGGGTGTTACACCCCGCCACCGTGGCTATGCACCCCGTCCTCCAACCTCTACACCTTCATGCGGGGCTCCTCAACCTCTGCACGGCAGGTGCAGACCTCGCTATGGGTCTGAAACACATGCGAAAACACATAAAAACCATTGCAAACATAAGCAACATCCTGATAAACACTTGCAACATACGTCCGAAAAAAATAAAAGATTAAGCCTTGAGGGCGTGCTCCGTCAAACAACTCGCCACCACTCGTGCAGCAAGCCACACATGCCCATTCGTGAAGGGCAAATCTTCTTCTTCTTCTCTTTTTTTTTTGAGGAAGGCAAATCTTCTCTTTTTTTGAGAGGAAGATAGGATATTAATTCACTTTAGAAGTGTTTACATCCACAAGTACAGGAGGGGACTCAAGCCATATATCTTCTGATCCTACCGGTACCAGCCGGGTCACCTGATCTCCGTCAGTGGCGAATCTAGAATTTTAGCTCAGGGTATGCCATCCAAAAATTTTCATATACAATTCGGTAAATTTATTTTAGCAATTTAGTAATAATTTGAAAAATGACAACATCAGTCGGTATATATATGCACTAGGTTATGCACTAAGTAACATGATAAGGCTTAAATTCATGGATTAAACTGAAACCATCCACTAAATACAATATAAATAGTTGAAAAGTCATATGGATAATTGAAATATTGGCATTAAAGAGCTTACAATGCTATTTTTCTAACTATTTTATTCGATACTTTTGAAGGGACATAAATGTCTTATATCATCTTCATCAACTTCAAAGAAAATATCCCGAGTTGGCATAGGATTTACAATTTCCTCGGTTACTATTAGAAGTAGCGGCCGCCGTCACCGCCTTTTTTGCTACATGCTTCTGAAAAAAGAGATGCAATATCATAGTTTTTCTTCGTTACTGCATAAATATTAAAAAAATATAAAGCTAAATAACTAAACAGCGAATAGCTATGAAAGTAGATAATAATTTGAAAAAACCAAGAGCAGAAGATTAAATTTTACCTAAGACAAATAGCGAATCGTCGAGCCTCCATGACTGTATGGGTGTACAAACTACAAGCTGTAAACTGAATGATCAGAGGGCAGCACGGTAGAGGCTAGAGTAAGGATGAAAACGGTCGGAAACGGTCGAAAACGGACTTACGATATAGAAAAACAAAAACGGTCGGTTCGGGATATTTCTACATTTAGTAATTAAAGAGTACAAAAAATGATTGAAAATGGTTGTGAAACCAATTGAAACTGACAATTTTTTCATATTTAAAAATGGTTTATAATATAGAAAACGAAAACGGTCAATTTGGAATATTTCTGTTCCGTTTTCATCCCTAGGCTAGAGGGCACCGGCCACCTAGACCAGGGCGTCACCGGCACGGCTCACCTCGTCTGCGTCTGCGTCATGGCAGCAGCGTGTTCCGTGAACCCTGACTCCTCAGCCCTGATCCACGGATCGAGATTAGAACACAAACATCCAAAAAGTGAAATGCATCTGAGGTCTGAAGACAACCTTGCCGCGTGGGCCGTGTCTGGCCTCCTGGGCCTTTTGACTACCTGTTCCCAAGATGGATGGCGTGTATCGGTGTTCCAAGTGATTTTTTTTCTTTTTTAGTACTAATACAGATGCATAATACGTATATAATATTGGTTACATGCTGGTCAGACATGCCCTGTGGCTCCGCCACTGATCCCCGTGGCCCGCACACTATGAACAACCGGTCAACAGTGGCATTTTTATCTAAAAAAATTACTGTTTTCATGTTTCCTTTTCTTTCTATTTATTTATTTCCTTATATATGTGTATTTTCCCTTCCTTTTCCCTTTTTCCTATTTTTTATTTAGCTCATTTTTCATTTAGTTTTATCTTTTCTTTCTACGCTTAAAACAGAATATTGTTCTTTGAAACTTATAATATTGTCTTTTGAAACCTGAAATATTGTTTCCTAAACCTAGAATATTGAACTCCTGAACATATAACATTTTTGTCCCCTAAACAATCTTTTTTTACTTTTCCCTTTTAATTTCTATTTATTTTGTTTTTCATTTGATTTCTTTTTTATTCTCTTTCCACAATATTATTCTTCTAAACATAGAATATTGTTATTTTTGTGGGGTCGCTCCTAGTCTCTCACCCTCGCACGAGACCGCAGGGAGAGACCGAGGGCTTCCCACAGGGAGGCGAGCGGACCGCGCCGAGGATATGAGCGAGCGAAGGCCGAAGATAGAAGGGCGCGAAATGATAGGAGAATGCGGATTAAATGCTCATTAATTTGTCTGGAATGATCTCTCCCCCCCTCTTACACGAGCGCTCCGGGTATTTATAGATCATACTCGGACACATGGAGGAATTACATTAGGGTCAAACCAGCACTTGGGGTATGATGGTAATCTCTCACTTCTGGCCACCAACTCCATAGGGACTGACGACACTGACGGGCCACCTCTTCTGTCAGTGTGGTCCCCTTTCGTGATGGGCGCCGAACCTTCATGTGTCTCCGCCGAGGGTCCGCCAGCCCTCACGGCTGGGCTTCTCCTCCTTCCCGTTTCCCAAGTCCGGCTGACCTTCGAGTTCCTGCCTAGGCACACAAACAGGTTCCAAAAGATTAGACGGCACCCTCACCACCAGGGTGACATCCACGATGTGTCAAGTCGATTGAACCAGCACCAGAGCGAGTTTAAGGGGGCTTCCCCCAACAGCAGCCCCTCGAGGGTCAGGCCCATCAAGTTGGGTCGAAGCATCGTCAAAACTAGGGAAGGGGGGTAAGCGAGGGTGCGCATCTTATGGCCTAGTCCAATGATGCCCCTTTTGAGCTCGACTGGTGCTGGGCCATTGTTTGTTTGGTTTGCCTTTTGGGCCTGTCGTATCGTTTGATGGGACGCTTGTTTACAGGAGGTACTTTCGCCTTTTTCTTGGGATCGGCAACGCTCTCTCTCAGCTGATGTTTCGGGATATGCGTCTCGTGGTTTCCTTGCGTGCGGGCACTGGGTGCCTATAAATAGTTGTGGTAGGTTTAGGGTTTTTCGTTATTGAGCTTTTTGTTTGCCGGTGAGTTGCTGCTGTTGAGATTGCTAGTCGAGGGTTCAGTTGTTGCGTTGCTTGCTTTGTGTGCGAGGGTTCTCTCTGCTGCGAGGCTTTTTGCTTTGCTGGCTTTCTCAGTCTCTTCATGCTCATAAAGGTAGTTTGGTTGCTTTCTATATTTTTTCATGCGGGGGTTTTGAGTTTACTGAAGAGTTTTTCTGTTATTTCATTTGGCAGCTCAATGGCTCGCATGAAGAAAATAGGCGAAGGTTGTTGACGCAGCCGATGTCTTTGATTCTGGTTCGGAAGTTAGTTTTGAGTTTGGGCTTTCGAGGGTCACATCCATTGAACTGGACAGTTTTTGCGAGGGCTGGTTGGTTTTCACGTGATGCTGCGAGGCTGTCTGCGGGCGAGACTGTTCCTGATCGTCATGATGACGACGTGGTTGTCTACAAGGAATTTTTTTGATGCTGGACTGAGGTTTCTACCGCATCGGCTTGTTATTGGTGTTTTGAAGAGGTTTAATCTCAAGTTTCATCAGTTAAACCCTTCTATCTTTGTTAAGTTGAGCATCTATGTTTGGGGGGTGCAAGTCGCAAGGTGTTGAGCTGGATTTCAAGGGTTTCATTCGACTTCATCGAGTTCACCCTCAGCCTCGTAACTTGACTGTCGACGGTTAAACTATTAATTCTATGTCAGTTTGGGGTTTACACCTTCGTTTATCGTCATGGTGCGGAGGTTCCTGTTTAGGCCCAGAAGAACAAGTGGGCCTCGCCATGGACTGAGAATTGGTTCTTATGAATTTGGAAGGTGACCAGAGTCTTTGTGGGAAGTTGTTGACACTTGATAGTATAACTTTCGAAGGAGTAATGACCACCTGTGCTGCTGATGTGGATGCGTTTAGGGTTTTGTCGCACCATCAATGCGCGCGTGATTTGGTTGAGGAGTTCGTTTGTGCGAAGATTCTGTCGTTGAGGGCCAATCAGACTTGGTTTGCTGCTAAGGATGATGAGAGATACCATGCGTGAGGTTTGAAGGGGCTCGGTGTCGATGTAAAGTAAGCTTGGTCAAAGGTGATTCAGAAGTGTAAAACCTCAATGGATGGAGTGAAGGCTGTGTATAGGAGGGTTGTTGAATCCAATGAGGATCTCATCGGTGCTCTCGGAACCCTGGAGAATAAGTCAATAAAGATTGCCTTGGCTGATTGGCCCTGAGTGAATCGATGTTTTGACTTGCTTGGTTTGACGTACCCCAACTGGCCGGCGGTTGATTTGAAAGATACTGAGGGTAGCAGGAAAAGGAAGAGAGCAGAGGCTGGGGAAATGGGACAAGCACGTCCAAGTGAGGGGGCATGGTCGTGGACGCGGGGGTGGTTCTAAGGCAGATCGGGTTCTAGAAGGTGATTTTCCCTTGGTTCTTGTAGGTCCCATTCTTTGGGGGGCCGATTGTTGAGAGAGAGGAGCCAACGGGAGGCGGAGGTATGCAGGTGGTGGTTGGTGATGTGGATTTGTTTGTGTAAGATGTAGCGGGAGAGCTGGTGGACAGCGTGCTTGCAGACGTGGTCACGGAGATGGCGAGGGAGGTTGTGTGTGAAGTTTGCTTTGAGGAGGATGCTCCTAATATTTGGGTGCTCGGGCGCCGAGGGTCGACTTGAGCCTAATTGTTTCTTGGTGGAAATTTGTTGTTGTGCTTGTTGTAATCGAGACTTGTTGTTGAGAGCCCCGCCGAGGGTTTTTTTTGTTGTTGTAATTATTATTTGTTACTGTCTTTGATCGAATTGGTGAGCTGGTGTGTGATGCGATTTTTGTTGTTAGTTCTTGTTTTGCAGTTTGGCACGCGATTATTTTATTCGGTTTTTTGGGTTGTGGTGTCACCCCCTTCTCTTTTATCGAGGCTCGCGGTTCCTTTTTTAAACTTAAACGCACATCGACATCCCCTTTTCTTTTGGCGAGGCTCGCGGTTCTCTTTTTTTAAAAAAACATAAACACGTAGAGACGCCCCCTTTTCTTTTAGCGAGGCTCACGGTTCCTTAATTTTAAACTTTAATGCGCAGCGATTTTAAACTTTAATGGCTGGCACACGTCTCGGTGGAACTGCGTAATGGTCTGGTTCTTCCACGGTAGTGCAGCCGACCCCGCTTTGTAGAGCTGGTGAAGGAGTACTGTCAGAGATATGCATATGCAGTTAGACGTCATTTTGATGGATGCCAGAGCATACTCCGTACGTATTGGAGAGAAATCTCAGAGGAAGGGAACGGAAAAGAATTTTGATGCCGGTTAATTGTTTGGCGGGAAGGTGCAAGCTTCTTATTGGCTGGCTGGACGGAGGGACATTTGATAATGCAATCGGCTGTGCAGGGGCCAAGGCCTGTCGGTAGCTGGCCGCCCGACAGGGCCCTATCGGTTCCTGAGCTGCCGACAGGGTGCCTGGCGGGTCCGCCCGACAGGGCCCAAGGCCTAGCGGCAGCTGGCCACCCGAAAGGGGCCTATCGGTTCCTGAGCTGCCGACTGGGTGCCTGGCGAGTAGCAACTGCCTTATCCGGCCGCTGAGCTACCGACTGGAGGCCTGCCGTATCCGACAGGGGCCCACCTGCAAATTAATTGTGTATGAAGGAGCTGAGCTCCACGTGAGGCCATCGTCACCACGTCGCCTGAAAAAAAATTATTACATTAGATTTGTTTCCAACGATTACATTTACACAGGAAAAAAATATCCAGCTCTCCTCCTGAACTCCTTGTCTCCTCCGGCATTTAAATTTTGTTCCAAATTATAAAGAGATTTTAGGTGAAGTAATAACCTCCCTGACTCATTTTTAAAAGTTGGTTTACCGAGGCTGCTAAAAAATAACCGCCTCCTAAATCCTTTTACGGAGGCTGACCTTAAAAATCAGGCCATTTTTAGACGCGGGCCTCTTTAAAGGCCCGCTTCAGTAAATAGTGGCCGAGCCCACTCCGCTCAGCGTGGCCCATCTCGGCCTGGTAACGATATCATAGTATGCAATGTGAGGAAGTTAAGAAACCCTAGCTCATTCCTCCCCCACAGCCGCACCCACTCCACCAAACGAAGCCGCTCGTGGTGCTCAGCGCCCGGCCCTCCCTCTGCACTCGCGGCGCTCAGATGCACGAGCAGAGGGGACCATTGCAACGTACGTCACTCGAATTACTTTTGAAACATCGAGATGCAACACTCGATTTACTTTTAAAACATCGAGATACAAATTTTTTATGCATCTCGATGTATGTTGCAACATACATGTACAACCATTGCATCTCGATGTTTCAAAAGTAAATCAAGTATTACATCTCCCTCGTTGCTTTTCTGTTGTCTCGCCTCGATGTCTTCTCCTCCGGACGTCAGCTGGGCATCCGCTACTCCCTAATCCTCTTCCCAATGCTGGTGACATTCGGGGCGGCGCGGGTAGGGATGGATCCAGAAAAATGTCTAGGGGAGCTTCTTCAACCTACAGACAGCTTTAGCCTCTCTTTAAGGTGCATCCATGGCAAAAATTCCTAGGGGGTGCTAAGGAGGAGCTCTATGGGTCCAACGGCCCTAGGTAGGGCTAGAGCCTCACTCGCTCCACTGCTAGATCTGTCCCTGGGCGTGGGAAACTTATGCTGAAAGTGGATGGGGAGGGCGCAGGCGGTCCCTGTGCAGCATGTGTGTGCCAAAAGCGGAGGGGACATGGACGGGAAGCAGGTGGGCCCGGGTGTCTGGACCGGGAGGTGTGGAGGGGGCGCAGGCTCCTATGTGCGTAGAGACACGTGTCAATGGAGTAGCAGACATCGGCGTCTGAACGCCGAGGCGCTAGTAAGGCCCACTTATTATAATTTATAATGGAGGGGTAAAGTACCCTTGTATGTTTCTTTCAAAAGATAATTGGACACTAGGAAAAATGAAAAAGGTCAACACCGACCACCCTACCCCACCCACCCACCACCTCCCCAAAAAATTGGCGCACACACCCTACCCTACCTAATTCACAGACAGTTTATATGTTAATTTTAGCTTGTGTGGCACTTACATTAGTCGGGAGGCCACTGAATTGGACTTCGATAGTCAAATAAACTTGAGCAAAATTCACCGCCGGTCATGAACTTGGTCAGCGGTGTCGTCCAGATCCCTCAACTTCTAAAGTGACATCTGTGGTTCCCTAAACATGACAGGTGGTGTCATCCAGGTCCCTAAACTTTTAAGGTGATCACCGCAGATCCCTAAACTTGCTGGTGGTGTCATCTTGATCCTTGAACTTTCAAGGTGAACACGCCCGTCAATGGGTACGCAGGCCACCGGCTCTCCTCGTCCGCGATAGAGACGGTAATACATCCATATGTAGGAGGAGGGCAGGGAGCGGACCGACCCCGTCACGGTCGCATCCATTCTCGTAGCCTGTGCAAATTAACACTTCGGTGCTCCGCGCGTGCAGAGAGGTTCACGCGTCCACGCTTCGTGCCAGGCTGGATGAGCTTGTCAATGCCTCTACGGTTGTTCTTGATGCTTATAGCAAGCACAGTGCTCAATGAAGGCGTACTCCAAGTGCAAAAGGACTGACCTTGCTGCCCAGGTGTTCAAGGAGCTGGACAACAGGAGAGACATGGATCTCGTGGATTGCTATATATGATCCTCGGCTTGACGCAGAATGGGTGCTCTGAGGATGCGGAGAGGCCCTTTTCTAGAATGCAGTTCGAAAATGTGAATTGCGAAAACAGATTCATTCAGTCCTATCAGCATGATTCCTGTGGTCGCAGACATATCAGACCCGCTGGAGACAAGATGGATCCATGGATATTCAATCAGGCACTACCTAGACCAGGACGTCTATGTCCTTATGGTTACGGTTACGGCCATTATTGACATGTACTCCAAATCTTGGCATGTCACTATATATCTAGACTAGAAGGCTTTTCAACTCTGCAAGGGAGAGGAATGTTATAACCTGGAATGCGATGATACATGGGGTATGGCTCACATAGTTTTGGCAAGGTTGTGATTGAGCTATTTGAAGAGATGAAGGGCACTGGCAGTTTTCCGTATGAGACAACATTCCACTCGGTCCTCGCGGCTTGCGAATTGCGATCATGCTGGTAATGTACTGAAGCTGCGTATCGAATTGATATATGAGAGAATCTCATCCTTATTAGTCTTGTCATGTTCACTGTTTGTATTTTGTACTGCCAAGGTGATGAAAATTGGCAGCAAAAACAATCAATGGGAACAATCAGCCAGCCATATGCATCTACAGATGGTGGCAAGCCGCCGCAGCACGGGGCGAACAGTGGCACGCCGGCGAGCTGGCCATGGCTGTGAGAGTGGTGAGATGATAAAGCTGACATGCGGGGCCAAACCTGTTTGGATGAATACGAGATCCAAACAGAGTATTAGGACCGAAATGACATATTTCTAAGTTGGGGGATCAGGATGATACACCCTCACAAGTTCGAGAACCGGCCATAAACTTTACTAAAAAATCAACAAATGCAGGAAGGAAAATGTCCTTACGAAACTCCTCCTGCCACAACTATTTCACAGTCCAATTTTTGTTCCCCATCCATAAAAAGCAGATGCCCACACACATCCACAACATTTATAGGCGTTAGACCAGGATAGTAAATTGGAATCAGTTGGTCAAATAATTTTTTTATAAAAATAATTTTTCCCAAAAATATCAAACATTTGTTTCAAAAAATAATGCATTTAAAAATCCTAAATCTTTTTTGTTTTTTAATTATTTTTCCCATAAAATAAGAAAGTTTGAGAATATTTTTTAAATATGTTTAGCCTAAAAAAATAAACAGTATTATGAGGCAAGTGGGCAGCGCGCGCCACCGCATTCCTCCCATCTGCGTTTTCGTCTCTCTCGCATTGCATGCCTTGCCGCTGACCTTGGCACGGGTGTTGGGCATTCTTAACGTCATTACCAAAAGTAGATTTAGTTTTCTAATTCTGATAACGGCGCCAAAAATACCGAACCTATCCCTCATGCCACTTAAGCCAAGTTGTCATCCCCAGCATGACATGAGAGACGCGGTATTGAAATATGCAACTGCTATTCTAAATAAATAATAAATAAGATCTGCAAGCGCACAGATTAATACCGATGTAGCATTTTAACCGGGAAGTATTCCAGGTATCGTTGTTTATATTTTTACCACTGGGAAGGGATTACTAACATCAATGTTGATTATGGAATGGAATATAGAAATGAGTATCAATCACTTCATGTATAAGTGAGAGCATTCATCTATCTCTTGCATACAGGGGTAAGTGTCACATAAAATATGGATAAAGTATGAATGGTGACAAAGATAATTAATCTGATCAGCTAGCCACATATAATAATGATAAGCACCTCAACAGATATTCTAGCAAGTCATTAGCATGGTATTAGGACGAACTATAAGGATATTTCCTAAGTTATTCTTAACTATAAAGTCTAGCATATCATAGTTAGTGCAAGTACACTTGGCAATCATTACGAGAAAGGACTACGCCCATGCATAGTGATATTATCAAGGAAGATGAGAAACATAGCAATCACTCCCCCGTAATAATGTTGCTCTGCCTGCCTTACACACGGGAGGGGGACTATATAAGAACCAACGAAGCTGTCACCATCGCGGACCACTCCACGATCCGGCATATAAGGTGCAATCGCAGATAAATATGGTCTAAGCATCACGCCTACACAATATTTATCATTTACCCATGGATCCGATGGATAAATGCTATACGATCCTAAACATGTATATAATTCCAATCTAACTAAGCCAAGTGTATAACTACGTTAAACTAAGAACAATATAATCGCAAACATAAACAAGTAGAGCATAGTCATAATCAATATATTGAAATAGAACAAAGTTGTATTCATAATATTGAAGAACAAAGATGAACAATGAAGAACAGTAAAGGAATTACCAAGAATCCTCTTGACAGATCCGGAAACCAATCGAAGATTGACTCCTTCTAGTTCTAATCCTATGTAGCTATGCTATACTAGAGATCTAGTTAATGTGGTGGCTCTAGGGCTTGATCAGAGACTCTTCTCCTGAGATTAGGGTTTGAGGAATTGAGAATGAGGGAGTGCCTCCTCCAGGGGCCAGGGGTCCTGCTTATATAGCCCCCTCAAGTGAACGTGGGCCGTCGGATCAAACCGACATTAATCGCACGGTTTTCCTGGATCCCTTAGGTCGGTGGAGCATAATCCGCGAGACGGAGCCTGATTGGCTCTCAGGCGAGGGCGGGCGCCCTAGGGAGCAGGGCGGGCGCCCTGCCTCCGGGCCCGTTCGGCCTCCCGTTCGATCTCGTGGCTTCTAGAGTCTTCTAGATGATAGAAAATCGGTGAACACGTTATTATCTCTATGTAAACCCGACGTGTGGGCCTTTCCTCCGTATTTTTTGATAACCCCCTGCAGAAACAGACAAACACCAAAACTCGTGGAATTCTGTCAGATAAAACCCTAAGTCTAGGTGTTGGTTGCATTTGGATCCTTTTCTTTATTTATTTGATAACTATATTTGGTACTTAAGGACCGTCAACAAACTCCCCCAAGCTTACCTTTTGCTCGTCCCTGAGCAAGGATAGACTCATTATGGATCAGAAGTTGCTGCAACGCCTTTGAACGTTGACGGTACATATGCTTTCAAATAAGGTCTCATCCCTGAGTTAGAGTAAATTGTCAAGACTTAAAACTTACTCATTTTACCTTTCACCATGGGGCTTGCAACCGTCACCTGCATCTTGAGTGGTTAAAAGATAGAACGGTCTAGTCAAACGCCATGTCTCTTATTCTTGATCAGCTATAGCTCTGGAGTTTTTTTTTTGCAGATTTTCAAATAAAACTCAGAGATTCCTTGTATGTCTTTCTCGGGTCTCTCTTTTGTGGTATTTCTGGATCCTTACCAAGGCAGTAATGGTATATGCCTTCTCTCTCAAAGTATGTGGTATTTATGGTATAAGGCGTAGTGACATTGCCTTCTCTCTCACCCTACTCTAATAAGGCTTTGATATCTGGAGCTCATAGGTGGGAGATACAGTATACATACTCATAGAACATTTATTGCATAGTCAAACCATGGATCCAGAGAAACAAGTCAATAAGTCAAATCAAGATGTGCATGTGTGGTGAATGAGTGGTGTATGGTGATGATGGTGATAACAAAAGTCTAATGCTCTTTTTGAGGGAATACACACCTTTCTTGCTTTTTGAAACTTTTTGAGGGGAATGAGATGCTCTATTTTTTTTTTCTCTCAGGTGGGTATCTTGTACCCCTAATTCTACTGTCGGACACTTGTCCATTTTTACCTCTCGTCTCACTTTTTCTTTCTTCGAGGTTCCGAGCACTTGCTCCTTTTTATTTCCTCGTTTTTTTAGAGCAATCTCCCTCTTTTGAAAATATAGCAAGTGGTAGTAGAAATGACTTGAGTATTAACTTCACAGGGAATAACAGGAATGTGATAATGTTTTTGGCAATTCTCTTCCGGGTCAGGAGTAGAATAATTTTGGGTGAATCTGGAGATGAAAATGAGTGGATATATGTGGATGCGTACTTCCAGAGTAGAAGCAGCATGTATGAGTGAACGTGCAAGTGAATCTTGATTTTAACCACATGACAAGTTCCTAAGGGTCTACATAGCTTGACCACACTCAATGCCCATAAGCAGTAAGTAGTAAAAGTGCGGCTCTTAATCTAACAAGCATGTATATATGGCTGTGGTAGGAATTTAAACTCTCATCATACAGGAACTCATCATGCAACATTTTAAAGATTTTCAAAGATAAAATTCTGCAGAATTCTAGCATCTCTAGGAACAGATAAACAGCAGCTCAACCTTCCCATATCATATCCGCTAACAACTTAGACTTCAGATCAAGTTCTCTTCCCACTAGTTCAGGTTTAGAGCCAGTTTTAAATTATAACAGTTATGTCTAAACTAGAGAGAGAACAAATTTGAAAATTAGGCAGAGCAACTATTCATCATATCCATGCTAGAGTTTTATTTTCAAGATTCAGTTTAGCATAGCTACTTTATTTATTTATTAAACTAAGCAAATATATATAAACACAAAATATTTATTTGGGTTTTCATGATTATGCATCTTTTTATTTTAATAAAGCATAGGTATAAATGTAGATAAAAATACTTATCAGGATAAATGGGGGTGCTCTCCCCCAAGCTGGATCTTGACATAATTTCTTCTGATGTAGCTAGCAGGTGCAGAGGTGTATTTGAATGTCGGCAGCACCCTGACAACGATTAGGATGTCCTCCATCTGCTAGTCTTCCTGAATTCTGTGGAGCTCAAATAGACAACAAAGCTTCGTGTAACTTGATTAAGCGTTAGCATAAATATCTAGCATTTATCATGTTTGAGCTTCCTTGATAAATGTCACTCTCTATTTTTATTTTCATTTTTGTAGAACAGAAAAAATATATTATTATTATTATATTTTTTTTATGCCACCACAGTGAATGTACTTATGGGTTTTATGCCACTCGCATACTCACATGGGGCTTACTGTTTTCAACATTTTTTTAGACAGAATGAACATGATTAACTGAGCAATAATTAAAGAGAAAATGATAACTACCAAGTTTACCTCTTGGCACGGCGTTCGGTGTTTTTAAGTCCTCCGAACAGGACTTCTTTTCTTCTTAGTTGTCCTGGGATTTGGGTGGCATAGACGGTGGTTCCGGCAGCGCCTCCTCTTCTTGTGTAACTGTCTTCACTTTCCATACCCGACTTGGTGCTTCGGTCTCCTGTTGTGTATCCTCGGGCCTTATGACCTCTCCTTCATAGTCTGCCCATACGTCCTTGATGATTTGCCTCCTTTGGTTACGGTTACGTCGTCTTCTTCTTGTCCTGACCTGCTTAGAATCTTCAACTATATAGTTAGGGTCATTAAAGTAGCGGCGTATCTTCTCAGAGGGGAAATGCATATGGACTTCTCCGGTTCTAATGTAGATGATTGCTTTGATGGTGCCTAGGAACGGTCTTCCTAGGATGATGGGTGGCTCGTACTCGTCGTCTCCCATGTCAATGACCTGAAAGTCTATATGGACAAAATGATCGTTAATTTTAACAGGGACATCGGTTACTATACCTTCGACCTTTCGGGATGTCTGATCTGCCATCTGGAGCTGAGTGTATGTTGGTTTTAAGGGCATGGTCCCGTACAAGAGCTGATAGGTGACTGTGGCCATTATGTTGACGCCTGATCTAGTGTCGCAGAGCGCCTTCTGAAAGGAGTATCCATTGATTGAGCACTCAATGCTTGGCATACCTGGGTCGTCCTTCTTGTTCAGGAAGGGCGACTTGAGTTGACCATCTTGACCTCCTTGAACTGCAGTGACCATCTTAGCTGATTCGGTCCATCCTTGGTTGTTCTTGTTCTGCTTGTTCCTCCTGTTGGTCCTCTTCCTTGGTTCATGTTGGGGTTGCTCTGGGATTTGTGTAATCTTGTTCTTGAAGGAAAACGTCTCCTTCCTCTCCTTGATGTTGAAGTTGATCTTCGCAGCGCTGGCGTAGATGACAGCTCCCGAGGTGTTCAGGAATGGCCTTCCCAGAATAACTGGTGACCTCTCATCGGACCCGGTCTCTATCACCACGAAGTCAGCTGGAGCGTACGAGGTACCAACTCGGACACACATGTTCTTTAATATTCCTTTAGGAAAGCTTAGTGTCCGATCTGCAAGCTGCAAACACATAGTTGTTTCTGATAAAGGATATGCATAGAGTACCCTGGGCATAATGTTGACGTTGGAGCCAAAGTCGCAGAGTGCTTCTGGGAAGTCCACCATGCCGATGGAGATCGGGATGACGGGGCGTCCTGGATCGCCTCTCTTGACTGGCAGAAGGTCATTATGTACTCTGACAGCGGGATTACTCCAATAGTTACCTGCATCAAACATGTTTACAAGATTTGCAGATTCTAATCCTTCTGGTTGTGATGGTATACCGGGGTTAGTAGCAGGAACAGCAGCAGCTATTTGATTTAACTGAGATTCAATCATTTTATTTAAGCTAATTTGGTTTTTGATGGCAGTAGAGAAATTATCCATTCTATTATTTATGTTTTCTAGTATTTTATCATTGGATGCCAATTTTTTAGACAAGCTATCCATTAGCTTTCCTTGATTAGACACTAACTCTCTCAGGGGTAGAAAATTATTATTGTTGTTGTAAGAGTTATTACCTTAATAATTACCTGAGTAGTTACCTGAGTAGTTAGGCCTCTGTTGTTTCCAACCTTGATTTTGTTGACGGTTGTAGTTGTTGTTGTTGTTGATGTACCTTGCATCCTCAAGCATCTCAGGGCAGTGATTGCCTGAGTGTCCAGTGTCTCCACATTCCTCACAAGTCATGTCAGAGTCGTAGACGTTCATGACTTCTCTTTTGTCTCCAGCTTTGTCATCGAGCTTTTTCATGAGTAGGTCTAACTTTGCAGACAGCATGTCTACCTCCTTGAGCTGGTGCATTCCACCCTTCTTGCGTGTTTGAGTCCTCTCTTCGTTCCAACCTTGGTTGGACGCCATCTTCTCCACAAGGGTTGTAGCTTGTGGTATGGTGAGTGATAGAAATGCGCCTCTAGCTGCAGCATCCATGGTCTCACGAGCACTAGTGATGAGCCCATGATAGAAAGTCTGCATAAGTAGCCAGCTCTCCATTCCATGATGGGGACATTCTAGGATGTAATCTTGAAAGCGCTCCCATGCTTCTGGAACGGATTCATCATGTTGTTGCTGAAAACTTGTAATCTTCCCACGGAGAGCATTGGTCTTGCCCATGGGAAAGAACTTAGCTAGAAAGTTCGTAGAGCAGAGTGCCCACGTAGTGTTCTTATCCTTCGTCGCGTAGAACCACTGCTTCGCTCTCCCCAATAGTGAGAATGGGAAAAGGCGAAGTAGTATGGCGTCTCTGGGAACATCTAATAAAGTGAATGTGCTGCAAATCTCCAGGAAGTGTTGGAGATGAGCACTTGCATCTTCGTGCGGCTTCCCACAAAATTGGTTGGCTTGTACCATGTTGATGAGCCCTGGCTTGAGCTCAAAGTTCTTGTCGATGGCCGCGGCAGGTCCAGTGCGGATGTTGTCCGTAGTGGGAGCTGAGAACTCGCGGATCGTCTTGTTCGTCATGGCTGCGAACTCTGTTGACAAATTCCGGATGAAACTTCGGCGGTCTTCTGAATTGGATGAAGTGTTGCGTCGAAGTGTTGACTTCTTGAGCTTGGCTCTTGCCCCTCTGATTAATGCTTCGGGGTTGTCAACAAAATTTTCTGGAAGATGTCCTCTATTCATACATCACCCTGCAAAACAATAAGAATGGAAAAATACAGGGGTAAATCTGTATGGGAGAATTGATGATCTCAATCACTTAATGATGCGAATGATGACTCAAATTCCATATTCATTCCTTGTTAGTAAATCAACCTTCCCCGGCAACGGCGCCAAAAATGCTTGTTGGGCATTCTTAACGTCATTACCAAAAGTAGACCTAGTTTTCTAATTCTGATAACGGCGCCAAAAATGCCGAACCTATCCCTCATGCCACTTAAGCCAAGTTGTCATCCCCAGCATGACATGAGAGACGCGGTATTGAAATATGCAACTGCTCTTCTAAATAAACAATAAATAAGATCTGCAAGCGCACAGATTAATACCGATGTAGCATTTTAACCGGGAAGTATTCCAGGTATCGTTATTTATATTTTTACCATTGGGAAGGGATTACTAACATCAATGTTGATTATGGAATGGAATATAGGAATGAGTATCAATCATTTCATGTATAAGTGAGAGCATTCATCTATCTCTTGCATACAGGGGTAAGTGTCACATAAAATATGGATAAAGTATGAATGGTGACAAAGATAATTAATCTGATCAGCTAGCCACATATAATAATGATAAGCACCTCAATAGATATTCTAGCAAGTCATTAGCATGGTATTAGGACGAACTACAAGGATATTTCCTAAGTTATTCTTAACTATAAAGTCTAGCATATCATAGTTAGTGCAAGTACACTTGGCAATCATTGCGAGAAAGGACTACGCCCATGCATAGTGATATTATCAAGGAAGATGAGAAACATGTATATAATTCCAATCTAACTAAGCTAAGCGTATAACTACGATAAACTAAGAACAATATAATCGCAAACATAAACAAGTAGAGCATAGTCATAATCAATATATTGAAATAGAACAAAGTTGTATTCATAATATTGAAGAACAAAGATGAACAATGAAGAACAATAAAGGAATTACTAAGAATCCTCTTGACAGAACCGGAAACCAATCGAAGATTGACTCCTTCTAGTTCTAATCCTATGTAGCTATGCTATACTAGAGATCTAGTTAATGTGGTGGCTCTAGGGCTTGATCAGAGACTCTCCTCCTGAGATTAGGGTTTGAGGAATTGAGAATGAGGGAGTGCCTCCTCCAGGGGCAAGGGGTCCTGCTTATATAGCCCCCTCAAGTGAACGTGGGCCGTCGGATCAAACCGACATTAATCGCACGGTTTTCCTTGATCCCTTAGGTCGGTGGAGCATAATCCGTGAGACGGAGCCTGATTGGCTCTCAGGCAAGGGCGGGCGCCCTAGGGAGCAGGGCGGGCGCCCTAGGGAGCAGGGCGGGGCTGCCTCCGGGCCCGTTCGGCCTCCCGTTCGATCTCGGGGCTTCTGGAGTCTTCTAGATGATAGAAAATCGGTGAACACGTTATTATCTCTATGTAAACCCGATGTGTGGGCCTTTCCTCCGTATTTTCTGATAACCCCCTGCAGAAACAGACAAACACCAAAACTCGTGGAATTCTGTCACATAAAACCCTAAGTCTAGGTGTTGGTTGCATTTGGATCCTTTTCTTTATTTATTTGATAACTATATTTGGTACTTAAGGACCGTCAACAACGGGCCTCAGGGCGGCAGCGGTACGCTCGTCACCTACGCTGCCATGTCATCCTCTTTGTGCGCCACCCGCCACCGTGGCTGTGCACCCCGTCCTCCAACCTCTACACCTTCATGCGGGGCTCCTCAACCTCGGCGCGGCAGGTGCAGACCTCGCTATGGGTCTGAAACGCATGCAAAGACACATGAAAACCATTGTAAACATAAGCAATATCCAGATAAACACTTGCAACGTACGTCCGAAAAAATAAAAGATTATGCCTTGAGGGCGTGCTCCGTCAAACAACTCGCCACCACTCGTGCAGCAAGCCACACACGCCAAGGCAGCGATGTCCTTTCGTGAAGGGCAAATCTTCTTCTTCTTTTTTTTGAGGAAGGCAAATCTTCTCTTTTTTGAGAGGAAGATAGGATATTAATTCACTTTAGAAGTGTTTACATCAACAAGTACAGGAGGGGACTCAAGCCATATATCTTCTGATCCTACCAGTACCAGCCGGGCCACCTGATCCCCGTCCGTGGCGAATCTAGAATTTTAGCTCAGGGTATGCCATCCAAAAATTTTCATATACAATTCGGTAAATTTATTTTCGCAATTTGGTAATAATTTGAAAAATGACAACATGATTCGGTATATATATGCACTAGGCTACGCACTAAGTAACATGATAAGGCTTAAATTCATGGATTAAACTGAAACCATCCACTAAATACAATATAAATAGTTGAAAAGTCATATGGATAATTGAAATATTGGCATTAAAGAGCTTACAATGCTATTTTTCTAACTATTTTATTCGATACTTTTGAAGGGACATAAATGTCTTATATCATCTTCATCAACTTCAAAGAAAATATCCCGAGTTGGCATAGGATTTACAATTTCCTCAGTTACTATTAGAAGTAGCAGCCGCCGCCACCGTCTTTTTTGCTACATGCTTCTAAAAAAAGAGATGCAATATCATAGTTTTTCTTCGTTACTGCATAAATATTAAAAAAACATAAAGCTAAATAACTAAACAGCGAATAGCTATGAAAGTAGATAATAATTTGAAAAAACAAAGAGCAGAAGATTAAATTTTACCTAAGACAAATAGCGAATCGTCGAGCCTTGGTGACTGTATGGGCGTACAAACTACAAACTGTAGACTGAATGATCAGAGGGCAGCACGGTAGAGGCTAGAGGGCACCGGCCACCTAGACAAGGGCGTCACCGTCACGGCTCACCTCGTCCGCGTCCGCGTCACCTATCAGGGCGTCATGGCGCAGCGTGTTCCGTGAACCCTGACTCCTCAGCCCTGATCCATGGATCGAGATTAGAACACGAACATCCAAAAAGTGAAATGCATCTGAGGTCTGAAGACAACCTTGCCGCGTGGGCCGCGTCTCGCCTCCTGGGCCTTGTGACTACCTGTTCCCGTGATGGATGGCGTGTATCGGTGATCCAAGTGATTTTTTTCTTTTTTAGTACAAATACAGATGTATAATACTTATATAATATTGGTTACATCCGGTCAGACATGCCCTGTGGCTCCGCCACTGATCCCCGTGGCCCGCACACTATGAACAACTGGTCAACAGTGGCATTTTTATCTAAAAAATACTGTTTCCTTTTCTTTCTATTTATTTATTTCCTTATATATGTGTATTTTCCCTTCCTTTTCCCTTTTTCCTATTTTTTATTTAGCTAGTTTTTCATTTAGTTTTATCTTTTCTTTCTACGCTTAAAACAGAATATTGTTCTTTGAAACTTATAATATTGTCTTTTGAAACCTCAAATATTGTTTCCTAAACCTAGAATATTGAACTCCTGAACATATACCATTTTTGTCCCCTAAACAATCTTTTTTACTTTTCCCTTTTAATTTCTATTTATTTTGTTTTCATTTGATTTCTTTTTTATTCTCTTTCCACAATATTATTCTTCTAAACATAGAATATTGTTATTTTTGTGGGGTCGCTCCTAGTCTCTCACCCTCGCACGAGACCGCAGGGAAAGACCGAGGGCTTCCCACAGGGAGGTGAGGGGAGCGCGCCGAGGATATGAGCGAGCGAAGGCCGATGACAGAAGGGCGCGAAATGATAGGAGAATGTGGATTAAATGCTCATTAATTTGTCTGGTAAGATCTCTCCCCCCTCTTACAGGAGCGCGCCGGGTATTTATAGATCATACCTGGACACATGGTGGAATTACATTAGGGTCAAACCTTTAGGGAAAAACATCGTGCAACACTTGGGGTATGAAAGTAATCTCTCACTTCTGGCCACCAACTCCCTGGGGACCGACGGCACAGACGGGGCCACCTCTTCTGTCGGTGTGGTCCCCTTTCGTGATGGGCGCCGGACCTTCGCGTGTCTCCGCCGAGGGTCCGCCTGCCCTCATGGCTGGGCTTCTCCTCCTTCCCGTTTCCCGAGTCCGGCGGACCTTCGAGTTCCTGCCTAGGCACACAAACAGGTTCCATAGATTAGACGGCACCCTCACCACAAGGGTGACATTCGCGACGTGTCAAGTCGATTGAACCAGCACCAGAGCGAGGGTAAGGGGGCTTCCCCCAACAGCAGCCCCTCGAGGGTCAGGCCCAACAAGTTGGGTTGGAGCAACGTCAAAACTAGGGAAGGGGGTAAGCGAGGGTGCGCAGCTTATGGCCCAGTCCAGCGATGCCCCTTTCAAGCTCGACTGGTGCTGGGTCGTTTTTTGTTTGGTTTGCCTTTTGGGCCTGTTGTATCGTTTGATGGGACGCTTGTTTATAGGAGGTACTTTCGCCTTTTTCTTGGGATCGGCAACGCTCTCTCTGCAGCTGATGTTTCGGGATATGCGTCTCGTGGTTTACTTGCGTGCGGGCACTGGGTGCCTATAAATAGTTGTGGTAGGATTAGGGTTTTTCGTTATTGAGCTTTTTGTTTGTCGACGAGTTGCTGCTGCTGAGATTGCTAGTCGAGGGTTCAGTTGTTGCGGTGCTTGCTTTGTGTGCGAGGGTTCTCTCTGCTACGAGGCTTTTTGCTTTGCTGGCTTTCTCTGTCTCTTCATGCACATGAAGGTAGTTTGGTTGCTTTCTATATTTTTTCTTGCGGGGGTTTTGAGTTTACCGAAGAGTTTTTCTATTATTTCATTTGGCAGCTCAATGGCTCGCATGAAGAAAACATGCAAAGGTTGTTGACGCAGCCGATGTCTCTGATTCTGGTTCGGAAATTAGTTTTGAGTTTGGGCTTTCGAGGGTCACATCCAGTGATCTGGACAGTTTTGCGAGGGCTGGTTGGTTTTCACGTGATGCTGCGAGGCTGTCTGCGGGCGAGACTATTCCTGATCGTCATGATGACGACGTGGTTGTCTACTAGGAATTTTTTTGATGCTGGACTGAGGTTTCCAACGCATCGGCTTGTTATTGGTGTTTTGAAGAGGTTTAATCTCAAGTTTCAGCAGTTAAATCCTTCTAGCTTTGTTAAGTTGAGCATCTATGTTTCGGGGGTGCAAGTCGCAGGGTGTTGAGCCGGATTTCAAGGGTTTCATTCGACTTCATCGAGTTCACCCTCAGCCTCATAACTTGACTGTCGACGGTTAAACTATTAATTCTATGTCAGTTTGGGGTTTACACCTTCGTTTATCATCATGGTGCGGAGGTTCCTGTTTAGGCCCAGAAGAACAAGTGGGCCTCACCATGGACTGAGAATTGGTTCTTATGAATTTGGAAGGCAACCAGATCCTTTGTGGGAAGTTGTTGAGACTTGATAGTATAACTTCCGAAGGAGTGATGACCGCCTGTGCTGCTGCTGTGGATGCGTTCAGGGTTTTGTCGTGCCATCAATGCGCGCGTGATTTGGTTGAGTTCGTTAGTGCGAAGATTCTGCCGTTGAGGGCCAATCAGACTTGGTTTGCTATTAAGGATGATGAGAGATACCATGCGCGAGGTTTGAAGGGGCTCGGTGTCGATGTAAAGTAAGCTTGGTGGAAGGTGATTCAGAAGTGTAAAACCTCCATGGATGGAGTGAAGGCTGTGTATAGGAGGGTTGTTGTATCCGTTGAGGATCTCATCGATGCTCTCGGAACCCCGGAGAATAAGTCAATAAAGATTGCCTTGGCTGATTGGCCCTGAGTGAATCGATGTTTTGACTTGCTTGGTTTGACGTACCCCAACTGCCCGTTGATTTGAAAGATACTGAGGGTAGCAGGAAAAGGAAGAGAGGGGGCATGGTCGTGGACGCTGGGGTGGTTCTAAGGCAGATCGGGTTGCCGTGGCGAAGGATGCTGCGTCATCGGCGAAGCTTGGGTCTGTGGTTGCGCTGGGAGCATAGCCTGGTGTGGTTGGGGGGCCTCTGCCTGGTCACAAGATGCCAAGTATTTCCTGGCTGCCTATTTTCGAGTAATCTCGAATGAAGATGATGATGACAAGGGGGAGAACGAGATGAACGAAGGTTCTAGGAGGTAAAGGTTGACGGTTCTAGTTCTTCTAGTAGTAGCAGTGAGTCTGGCGTGAATGGGGATGAAGACGATGCAGACAAAGATAAGCATGATGAATCGGATAGTCCCCGGCTTGTGGGTTCTGATGAGCTCGGGTTTTAGGGAGGCGGAGAGGTTCTTGGCAGGGACCTATCGCCAGATTTGCATGTCTGAGGCGGAGTTCTTGATGTCCCATGAGTCTATGGATCATTATGCTTGCCAGGGCTGCGCATCGGCGCCATGGTTATGTTGAGACTAAGCTGAAGGAGCGGGTTGCGTCATTAGAGAAGAAGGTTGACCTAAAAGCTAGAAACAAGTTGTCTGGGCAAGTTGGTTCGCTTGAGGCCTCGATTGCGAAGCATAAGGCTTTGGTTGAAGATGCAGAGGCTTGTTTGAGCCGCAATGTCGATCTTAATGCAGAGCTGAAGAGAAAGGACGAGGATTTGAGGAAGGCTGAGGATTCTCGCAAGAAGGCTGAGGAGTTGGCGGAGGAGAACGCTAAAAAGTTCGAAGGCTTCCGTGCCGCTTTGCTTGCCTGTATGCAGGAGGCGAAGGTTGCCATCAATACCGCGTTTGTTAAAGGCGGCATGGAGTCTAGCGGGGTGCTGCCCGAAGCCGATCCTGCTGCGTTTTGATCATGGTTCAAGCGGAGCTTGGCCAGTTTTCTCAGCTGTTGGATAGTGTTGCAGATTTTGGGGCTTATGGGGCTACTCTTGCCATTGCGTGGTCTTTCTAGGCCGCTAGATGTGATCATTTGAAGCGGCATCACTTTCCTAGTCTGAAGGATGTGCGGGGTGCTGCTAATGACCTCTTTTGCAAGAATGTTGTTGTGCACTTCTTGACGAAGTTTTGGATAGAAGGTAGGGGTTGAGCTTTGGCTTTTGACAAGGCGGCCGTTGGTACTCACGAGTTATGTTTGGGCTTTGGTGTTGTTGTTTTTTATTCCTTCTTTCTCTCTTTTTATGTTGCTTATGGTTTTGTTTATTTTGTTTAGCTGACGCAGCCTTGGGATGCTCCGACTTCTGTTGCTAGGACTGGTGAGGCTGGGACCTCTTCGACAAGCACGAGGGTCACAACGTCTGCCATTGGTGAGCCGTCTGTCAGTGAGGTCACCACTGGAGCTGGTCGTGAGGGTGTAGAGGTTGGTCTTGCGACCGGAGAAGGACAAGCTGAAGGAGCTCCAGCCACCAAAGCTATGGAAGTTGATACTACAGGGCAGGTTTGACGCGCGTGTGCATCATAGTTAGTGTGGTGGTGTTTTTTTGGAGAACAGTTGGTGTGCCCCCTGCGGCTGTCTACTTTTGGTTGGTGATTAACTGTTGCCTTCATTGCATAGGTTTCTGCGGGCCTGCACATGAAGTGTTGGATATTTTGCCCCTGATGTTAAATCGTCAGGAAACGTTTATTTCTGGCGCATCATGGGCGCATGCTAAGTCTGAGTTTCCTTTGTGTCATTCGATCGTTTTTTGTGGGCGAAGCTTGGTTTGTTTGATAAGAAAAATTAGGAGGTGAGTAGATTTTGGCAGAACACGGATCTTACAAGTCGTCGGTCCGAGTGTTTGCTTTTTGGTTCTGCTTCTACTTCGGGGGTGTTAGATGATGTTGATGGAAGAGGATGCTATAGAGTTTATTTTCGGCGAAGGGTGCTTGAGTTTGGATGCCGAGGGGAAGTTGAGGGTGTTGAAGCCCGAGCCGTTGGAGCTCGATGAGCGTGACTATCGTCGTATGTATCGAGCGAGGGTTCTAGAAGGTGATTTTCCCTTGGTTCTTGTAGGTCCCATTCTTTGGGGGGGCGATTGTTTAGAGAGAGGAGCCAACGGGAGGCGGAGGTATGCAGGTGGTGGTTGGTGATGTGGATTTGTTTGTGTAAGATGTAGCAGGAGAGCTGGTGGACAGCGTGCTTGCAGACGTGGTCACGGAGATGGCGAGGGAGGTTGTGTGTGAAGTTTGCTTTGAGGAGGATGCTCCTGATATTTGGGTGCTCCGGCGCCGAGGGTCGACTTGAGCCTAATTGTGTCTTGGTGGAAATTTGTTGTTGTGCTTGTTGTAATCGAGACTTGTTGTTGAGAGCCCCGCCGAGGGTTTTTTTTGTTGCTGTAATTATTATTTGTTACTGTCTTTGATCGAATTGGTGAGCTGGTGTGTGATGTGATTTTTGTTGTTAGTTCTCGTTTTGCAGTTTGGCACGCGATTATTTAATTCGGTTTTTTGGGTTGTGGTGTCACCCCCTTCTCTTTTATCGAGGCTCGCGGTTCCTTTTTTAAACTTAAACGCACATCGACACCCCCCTTTTCTTTTGGCGAGGCTCGCGGTTCTCTTTTTTTAAAAAAACTTAAACACGTAGAGACGCCCCCTTTTCTTTTAGCGAGGCTCACGGTTCCTTAATTTTAAACTTTAATGCGCAGTGACTCCCCCTTTTCTTTTATCGAGGCTTGCGGTTCCTTGTTTTTAAACTTAAACGCGCAGCGACACCCCCTTTTCTTTTAGCGAGGCTCGTGGTTCTTTGTTTGCTTGGTGAATCCGTTACCCGAATACCCTCGCACATGTAAATGTATGATACGCCGATTGCTCGAAACAAGTCACCGTTAGTTATTAGGGGAACTAGTGCTCTTTGGTCTAATACCACACGTGCACCGTTTGTTATGCCTACTTACCTAAACCGATGACAATTAGTTACTACGGAAACCAGTGCCATGTGATCTTATGCACACTTGATAAGAGAGATATGTTGATGTTGTTGCCAAATTAAAATAAATAACTTTGAACAATGAGATACATATATAGTTGATGTCGTTGACAAATTAAAATAAAGACATCAACCTCATATATACATACATAGATGTTTAACATGCACTAATTTAGAATTAATCTACCACACTAATATGAATAACTTCCATCGCGGAGCCAATCCATCACGGTCATGTTCATAGGCTACTGCAATATTTCCATTGGCCGATTTAATGTTTGAGCAAAATAAATCGGTTGTGGACAAGTATTGTGATCAATTTGTTACTAGCAGTCTAGCTAACAGGCCAGGATTAGTTATAGAACTGGTGAATGAGTACTATCAGAGATATGCATATGCAGTTAGGCGTCATTTTGATGGATGCCAGAGCATACGTATTGGAGAAGGCAATCTCAGAGGAAGGGAACGGAAAAGAATTTTAATGCCGGTTAATTGTTTGGCGGGAAGGTGCAAGCTTCTTATTGGCTGGCTGGACGGAGGGACCTTTGATAATGCAATCGGCTTTGCAGGGTGCCTGGCGGGTAGTAACTGCCTTATCCGGCCGCTGAGCTACCGACTGGAGGCCTGCCGTATCCACGCGGGCTATCGTTCGCTGAGGTAACGACAGGGGCCCACCTGCTAATTAATTTTGTATGAAGGAGCTGAGCTCCACGTGAGGCCGTCGTGACCACGTCGCCTGAAAAAAAATTGTTACATTAGATTTGTTTCCAACGATTACATTTACACTGAGGAAAAAAATATCCAGCTCTCCTGAATCAATTTTGTTCCAAATTATAACCTCCCTGAATCAATTTTAAAAGTTGGTATTCATGTGCATACCTACCACTAATGTCCATTACCAACTTAAATATATATGACCGTCATAATATCCTGTACCAGTAAGAGAATGTTACATGCGTCATTTGGTTTGCCCCATAATATGCACTACTAAAAATAACTTAACAGAGGTGTTTGGCAAAGGGTCTATGAGGCGGGAGGCCTTTCAACCGCCTCGGTTAATAACCGAGATGGTCATTTTTATTAACTGACGCGGGCACGATCAACCGCCTCGTAAAATCGATTTACCGAGGCTGTTAAAAAATAACCGCCTCCTAAATCCATTTACGGAGGCGGGCCTTAAAAATCAGGCCATTTTTAGACGCGGGCCTCTTTAAAGGCCCGCCTTAGTAAATAGTGGCCGAGCCCACTCCGCTCAGCGTGGCCCATCTCGGCCCGGTAACGATACCATAGTATGCAATGTGAGGAAGTTAAGAAACCCTAGCTCATTCCTCCCCCACGGCCGCACCCACTCCACCAAACGAAGCCGCTCGTGGTGCTCAGCGCCCGGCTCTCCCTCTGCACTCGCGGCGCTCAGATGCGCGAGGCCGGCGCCCTCTCCCTCTCTCTCTCTCTCTCCGTCTCCCGGATGCGCCGGTGCCCCTCACCCTCTTCACTACGTGAGGCCCACGCCCTCTCTCCTCTCCACAAGCAAATGCTTAGCTAGTGGTCCATAGGTCAGCCGCTGCTATGTACTTCTTCAATCTCATCCCTTTCACTACTACAGGTTCGATTACAGGAGAAAGGGCTCTAGATTAACAGTCAGGGATAAACTGTCCTTCTCCTAAAATGTCCAGTAAACTTTAGAAGGCGGCACTCTATTTTTGAGAGACGGGACGCCCTTTTGATGGTAAAAAAAAATCAGCCCATTTGATGGTAAAAAAAATCAGCCGACAGTCATTCCTGAACTTTAGTAGATGTGCATACCTCTTGCTCTGTAGACCTTGTTCCAGTTTTTTGGCTAGCTGATTGGCATCTTGGCGATCGATGTCACCATCAAGGCCATATCTCAGAGGAAGGGAACGCAAAAGATTTTGAATGCCAGTTAATTGTTTAGCTAGAAGGTGCAAGCTTCTGATTGGGTGGGCAGAGGGACATTTGATAATGCAATCGGTTTTGCAGGGGCCAATAGCCGACTGGGCCTGTCGGCAGCTGGCCGCCCGATAGGCTGCCAACTCAAAGCCTATCGGCCTGGTGGGATCAGTTGCCTTTTCCGGGGCTCATCCGCCGCTGAGATGCCGACAGGGAGCTGTGCTGCTATTTTTGTATGAAGAAGCTGAGCTCCGCGTGAGGCCATGGTGACCACGTCGCCTGAAAAAAAAATTATTACTTTAGATTTATTTCCAACAATTATATTTACACTGAGGAAAAAAATATCTAGCTCTAGTACTGAACTCCTCAGCTCCTTGTCTCCTCCAGCTCACTCTGACTCCTCATCTGCTCCCGGCCTTCGCTGCCTCTCCATCTCGTGACCTCTCAGTGGCTCCTAGTGGAGCTCACATCACGCGGCCTCAGGCCAGCCGGTGCCCTGCCACGAGCTCCCCCTAAGTGGCATGTCAACCTGGGCGGCCGGCCCCGGCGTGGCGGCGGCACTGACCTAGGTTTTTTTTTTTGATGAAAATCAAATTTATTAGCGGCAAGAAACTGCAATGATGGTGAAACAATCACCAATTACAGAGTTCAAAGCTGTCAAAGAGGGACAGCTGTTTACATGTATTGGATTGCTACAGGAAGCTGCTAAATCCAAACGAGCCCTATTTGTAAATCTAAAGGCCTCAGTGGCTAGTAGCCCTGGGCGTTCGGTCTGACCGAACCGATTGGTCTCGGTCTTCGGTCATTTCGAAAGTTCAGTCATCTAAAAATAAAGACCGATCAGTTAGTTTCAAAACTCAGGACCGAGTAAGATCGGTCTCGGTTAGTTCGGTTCGGTCTCGGTCATGACCGAACTAACTGAACTTCACAAAACAACTACTAAATATTGTAATTTGTAGCAAATTTTACCAATATTTTTTCTATTTCAAGGCAAAAATACAATACAAAATATAGATTAAACATAGTGATAAGAGTGATGGTTGTTATAAACCCACTAGAATAAATATTATATCACTAATAATAGTCTAAATTACATATTATGTCAACAAAATTCAAATATTCGGTTAATTCGGTTAGTTCAGTTACCCGAGGGTAATGACCGAACTAAGTCCGGTTAGTTCGGTTACTTCAAACTGAAGACCGAACTTGTGACCGAAATTTTCGGTCCGGTCTCGGTTAGTTCGGTTCGGTCTTCGGTCTTCGGTTAATTATGCCCAGGGCTAGTGGCTAGGGCATGAGCTGTGATGTTAAGCTTCCTATGTATCTCTAGTAGTTAAGTGATTTGCATATTAGAATGTCTTAGTTAGGCTCTTTACAAGGGAATGTTGGTTTGAGTCTCTGACTACATAATATGGTGCTCTTCTTTAACTTCCAATTAGCATGTACTCTCTCCGTTCCAAATTACAAGTCGTTTTGATAGTTTTAAGTACTTTGCTTTTGCATAACATGGACATCTAAATACATAATAACAGTTATATATATTTTAAAAAGCGAACGACTTGTAATTGGTGATGCTGGGGTCAGGACTAGCCCTGGGCATAATTAACCGAAGACCGAACCGAACTAACCGAGACTGAGACCGAAGTGACCGAGACCGAAAATTTCGGTCACAAGTTCGGTCTTCAGTTTGAAGTAACTGAACTAATCGGACTTAGTTCGGTCATTACCCTCGGGTAACCGAACTAACCGAATTAACCAAACATTTGAATTTTGTTGACATAATATGTAATTTAGACTATTATTAGTGATATAATATTTATTCTAGTGGGTTTATATCAACCATCACTCTTATCACTATGTTTAATCTATATTTTGTATTGTATTTTTGCCTTGAAATGGAAAAAATATTGGTAAAATTTGCTACAAATTACAATATTTAGTAGTTGTTTTGTGAAGTTCGGTTAGTTCGGTCATGACCGAGACCGAACTGAACTAACCGAGACCGAACTTTCGAAATGACCGAAGACCGAGACTGATCGGTTCGGTCAGACCGAACGCCCAGAGCTAGTCAGGACGTCCGTTCGTCCCAGCCTGTCCGGACATGTCTCCTAGATGCGTAGTTGACTAGCCCAACGACCCCCTCGAATCCCCTCGTCCATTTCTAATAAAAAAATACACTCTGCTCTTATCTGCTCATTGCTCCTATCCGCTTGTTGCTCCAATCCGCTCACCTGCCGCCTCCGAGGAGCAACGCTAGATCGGCCACCGGATTGCCAGCCCTACCTGCCAAGCGCGGCGCACAGCCGCCTCTGAGCCCCTGCGCTCGGCTGCTAGCCCTGCCTACCAGGCGTGACGCTCGGCCACTGGACTGTCGGCCTCTGAGCCGCGACTACCCTCTGCCTCCCTGCCGCCTCGTGCAGCCGTTGCCGCCGGGTCGCTGTCTCTAGCAAACTCCACACGCTGACGAGCGGAGGGGACCATTGCAAAGTACATCACTTGAATTATTTTTGAAACATCGAGATGCAACACTCGATTTACTTTTGAAACATCAAGATGCAATTTTTTATGCATCTCGATGTATGTTGCAACATACATGTACAACCATTACATCGCGATGTTTCAAAAGTAAATCGAGTATTACATCTCCCTCGTTGCTTTTCTGTTGCCTCGCCTCGATGTCTTCTCCTCCTCCGGACGTCAGCTGGGCATCCGCTACCCCCTAATCCTCTTCCCAATGCTGGTGACATTTGGGGCGGCGCGGGTAGGGATGGATCCAGAAAAATGTCTAGGGGAGCTTCTTCAACCTACAGACAGCGTTAGCCTCTCTTTAAGGTGCATCCATGGCAAAAAATCCTAGGGGGTGCTAAGGAGGAGCTCTATGGGTCCAACGGCCCTAGGTATGGCTAGAGCCCCACTCGCTCCACTGCTGGATCTGTCCCTGGGCGTGGGAAACTTATGTTGAAAGTGGATGGGGAGGGCGCAGGCGGTCCCTGTGCAGCATGTGTGTGCCAAAAGCGGAGGGGACACGGACGGGAAGCAGGTGGGCCTAGGTGTCTGGACAGGGAGATGTGGAGGGGGCGCAGGCTCCTATGTGCGCAGAGACGCGTGTGAATTGAGTAGCAGGCATCGGCGTCTCATCGCCCAGACTCTAGTAAGGCCCACTTATTATAATTTATAATGGAGAGGTAAAGTACCCTGGTATGTTTCCGTCAAAAGATAATTGGACACTAGGAAAAATGAAAAAGGTCAACACCCACCACCCTACCCCACCCACCCACCACCTCCCAAAAAAATTGGCGCACACACCCTACCTTACCTAATTCACAGACAATTTATATGTTAATTTTAGCTTGTGTGGCACTTACATTAGTCGGGAGGCCACTGAATTGGACTTCGATAGTCAAATAAACTTGAGCAAAATTCACCGCCGGTCCTGAACTTGGTCGGCGGTGTCGTCCAGGTCCCTCAACTTCTAAAGTGAAATTTGTGGGTCTCTAAACATGACAGGTGGTGTCATCCAGGTCCCTAAACTTTCAAGGTGATCACCGTAGGTCCCTAAACTTACTGGTGGTGTCATCTCGATCCTTGAACTTTCAAGGTGAACACGCCCGTCACCGGGTACGCAGGCCACCGGCTCTCCTCGTCCGCGATAGAGACGGTCGTACATCCATATGCAGGAGGAGGGCGGGGAGCGGACTGACCCCGTCACGGTCGCATCCATTCTCGTAGCCTGTGCAAATTAACGCTCCGGTGCTCCGCGTGTGCAGAGAGGTTCACGCGTCCACGCTTCGTGCCAGGCTGGATGAGCGTGTCAATGCCTCTACGGTTGTTCTTGATGCTTATAGCAAGCACAGTGCTCAATGAAGGCGTACTCCAAGTGCAACAGGACTGACCTTGCTGCCCAGGTGTTCAAGGAGCTGGACAACAGGAGAGACATGGATCTCGTGGAATGCTATATATGATCCTCGGCTTGACGCAGAATGGGTGCTCTGAGGATGCGGAGAGGCCCTTTTCTAGAATGCAGTTCGAAAATGTGAATTGCGAAAACAGATTCATTCAGTCCTATCAGCATGATTCCTGTGGTCGCAGACATATCAGACCCGCTGGAGACAAGATGGATCCATGGATATTCAATCAGGCACTACCTAGACCAGGACGTCTATGTCCTTATGGTTACGGTTACGGCCATTATTGACATGTACTCCAAATCTTGGCATGTCACTATATATCTAGACTAGAAGGCTTTTCAACTCTGCAAGGGAGAGGAATGTTATAACCTGGAATGCGATGATACATGGGGTATGGCTCATATAGTTTTGGCAAGGTTGTGATTGAGCTATTTGAAGAGATGAAGGGCACTGGCAGTTTTCCCTATGAGACAACATTCCACTCGGTCCTCGCGGCTTGCGAATTGCGATCACGCTGGTAATGTACTGAAGCTGCGTATCGAATTGATATATGAGAGAATCTCATCCTTATTAGTCTTGTCATGTTCACTGTTTGTATTTTGTACTGCCAAGGTGATGAAAATTGGCAGCAAAAACAATCAATGGGAACAATCAGCCAGCCATATGCATCTACAGATGGTGGCAAGCCGCCGCAGCACGGGGCGAACAGTGGCACGCCGGCGAGCTGGCCATGGCTGTGAGAGTGGTGAGATGATAAAGCTGACATACGGGGCCAAACCTGTTTGGATGAATACGAGATCCAAACAGAGTATTAGGACCGAAATGACATATTTCTAAGTTGGGGGATCAGGATGATACACCCTCACAAGTTCGAGAACCGGCCATAAACTTTACTAAAAAATCAACAAATGCAGGAAGGAAAATGTCCTTACGAAACTCCTCCTGCCACAACTATTTCACAGTCCAATTTTTGTTCCCCATCCATAAAAAGCAGATGCCCACACACATCCACAACATTTATAGGCGTTAGACCAGGATAGTAAATTGGAATCAGTTGGTCAAATAATTTTTTTATAAAAATATTTTTTCCCAAAAATATCAAACATTTGTTTCAAAAAATAATGCATTTAAAAATCCTAAATCTTTTTTGTTTTTTAATTATTTTTCCCAGAAAATAGAAAGTTTGAGAATATTTTTTAAATATGTTTATCCTAAAAAAATAAACAGTATTATGAGGCAAGTGGGCAGCGCGCGCCACCGCATTCCTCCCATCTGCGTTTTCGTCTCTCTCGCATTGCATGCCTTGCCGCTGACCTTGGCACGGGTGTTGGGCATTCTTAACGTCATTACCAAAAGTAGATTTAGTTTTCTAATTCTGATAACGGCGTCAAAAATGCCGAACCTATCCCTCATGCCACTTAAGCCAAGTTGTCATCCCCAGCATGACATGAGAGACGCGGTATTGAAATATGCAACTGCTCTTCTAAATAAATAATAAATAAGATCTGCAAGCGCACAGATTAATACCGATGTAGCATTTTAACCGGGAAGTATTCCAGGTATCGTTATTTATATTTTTACCACTGGGAAGGGATTACTAACATCAATGTTGATTATGGAATGGAATATAGGAATGAGTATCAATCATTTCATGTATAAGTGAGAGCATTCATCTATCTCTTGCATACAGGGGTAAGTGTAACATAAAATATGGATAAAGTATGAATGGTGACAAAGATAATTAATCTGATCAGCTAGCCACATATAATAATGATAAGCACCTCAACAGATATTCTAGCAAGTCATTAGCATGGTATTAGGACGAACTACAAGGATATTTCCTAAGTTATTCTTAAGTATAAAGTCTAGCATATCATAGTTAGTGCAAGTACACTTGGCAATCATTGCGAGAAAGGACTACGCCCATGCATAGTGATATTATCAAGGAAGATGAGAAACATAGCAATCATTCCCCCGTAATAATGTTGCTCTGCCTGCCTTACACACGGGAGGGGGACTATATAAGAACTAACGAAGCTGTCACCATCGCAGACCACCCCACGATCCGGCATATAAGGTGCAATCGCAGATAAATATGGTCTAAGCACCACGCCTACACAATATTTATCATTTACCCATGGATCCGATGGATAAACGCTATACGATCCTAAACATGTATATAATTCCAATCTAACTAAGTCAAGCGTATAACTACGATAAACTAAGAACAATATAATCGCAAACATAAACAAGTAGAGCATAGTCATAATCAATATATTGAAATAGAACAAAGTTGTATTCATAATATTGAAGAACAAAGATGAACAATGAAGAACAGTAAAGGAATTACCAAGAATCCTCTTGACAGATCCGGAAACCAATCGAAGATTGACTCCTTCTAGTTCTAATCCTATGTAGCTATGCTATACTAGAGATCTAGTTAATGTGGTGGCTCTAGGGCTTGATCAGAGACTCTCCTCCTGAGATTAGGGTTTGAGGAATTGAGAATGAGGGAGTGCCTCCTCCAGGGGCCAGGGGTCCTGCTTATATAGCCCCCTCAAGTGAACGTGGGCCGTCAGATCAAACCGACATTAATCGCACGGTTTTCCTTGATCCCTTAGGTCGGTGGAGCATAATCCGCGAGACGGAGCCTGATTGGCTCTCAGGCGAGGGCGGGCACCCTAGGGAGCAGGGCGGGCGCCCTGCCTCCGGGCCCGTTTGGCCTCCCGTTCGATCTCGTGGCTTCTGGAGTCTTCTAGATGATAGAAAATCGGTGAACACGTTATTATCTCTATGTAAACCCGACGTGTGGGCCTTTCCTCCGTATTTTTTGATAACCCCCTGTAGAAACAGACAAACACCAAAACTCGTGGAATTCTGTCAGATAAAACCCTAAGTCTAGGTGTTGGTTGCATTTGGATCCTTTTCTTTATTTATTTGATAACTATATTTGGTACTTAAGGACCGTCAACAAACTCCCCCAAGCTTACCTTTTGCTCGTCCCTGAGCAAGGATAGACTCATTATGGATCAGAAGTTGCTGCAACGCCTTTGAACGTTGACGGTACATATGCTTTCAAATAAGGTCTCATCCCTGAGTTAGAGTAAACTGTCAAGACTTAAAACTTACTCATTTTACCTTTCACCATGGGGCTTGCAACCGTCACCTGCATCTTGAGTGGTTAAAAGATAGAACGGTCTAGTCAAACGCCATGTCTCTTATTCTTGATCAGCTATAGCTCTGGAGTTTTTTTTGTAGATTTTCAAATAAAACTCAAAGATTCCTTGTATGACTTTCTCGGGTCTCTCTTTTGTGGTATTTCTGGATCCTTACCAAGGCAGTAATGGTATATGCCTTCTCTCTCAAAGTATGTGGTATTTATGGTATAAGGCGTAGTGACATTACCTTCTCTCTCACCCTACTCTAATAAGGCTTTGATATCTGGAGCTCATAGGTGAGTGATACAGTATACATACTCATAGAACATTTATTGCATAGTCAAACCATGGATCCAGAGAAACAAGTTAATAAGTCAAATCAAGATGTGCATGTGTGGTGAATGAGTGGTGTATGGTGATGATGGTGACAACAAAAGTCTAATGCTCTTTTTGAGGGAATACACACCTTTCTTACTTTTTGAAACTTTTTGAGGGGAATGAGATGCTCTATTTTTTTTCTCTCAGGTGGGTATCTTGTACCCCTAATTCTACTGTCGGACACTTGTCTATTTTTACCTCTCGTCTCACTTTTTCTTTCTTCGAGGTTCCGAGCACTTGCTCCTTTTTATTTCCTCGTTTTTTTAGAGCAATCTCCCTCTTTTGAAAATATAGCAAGTGGTAGTAGAAATGACTTGAGTATTAACTTCACAGGGAATAACAGGAATGGGATAATGTTTTTTGCTATTCTTCTCCTGGGTCAGGAGTAGAATAATTTTGGGTGAATCTGGAGATGGAAATGAGTGGATATATGTGAATGCGTACTTCCGGAGTAGAAGCAGCATGTATGAGTGAACGTGTAAGTGAATCTTGATTTTAACCACATGACAAGTTCCTAAGGGTCTACACAGCTTGACCACACTCAATGCCCATAAGCAGTAAGTAGTAAAAGTGCGGCTCTTAATCTAACAAGCATGTATATATGGCTGTGGTAGGAATTTAAACTCTCATCATACAGGAACTCATGATGCAATATTTTAAAGATTTTCAAAGATAAAATTCTCCAGAATTCTAGCATCTCTAGGAACAGATAAAGAGCAGCTCAACCTTCCCATATCATATCCGCTAACAACTTAGACTTCAGATCAAGTTCTCTTCCCACTAGTTTAGGTTTAGAGCCAGTTTTAAATTATAACAGTTATGTCTAAACTAGAGAGAACAAATTTGAAAATTAGGCAGAGCAACTATTCATCATATCTATGCTAGAGTTTTATTTTCAAGATTCAGTTTAGCATAGCTACTTTATTTATTTATTAAACTAAGCAAATATATATAAACACAAAATATTTATTTGGGTTTTCATGATTATGCATCTTTTTATTTTAATAAAGCATAGGTATAAATGTAGATAAAAATACTTATCAGGATAAATGGGGGTGCTCTCCCCCAAGCTGGATCTTGACGTAATTTCTTCTGATGTAGCTAGCAGGTGCAGAGGTGTATTTGAATGTCGGCAGCACCTTGACAATGATTAGGATGTCCTCCATCTGCTAGTCTTCCTGAATTCTGTGGAGCTCAAATAGACAACAAAGCTTCGTGGAACTTGATTAAGCGTTAGCATAAATATCTAGCCTTTATCATGTTTGAGCTTCCTTGATAAATGTCACTCTCTATTTTTATTTTTATTTTTGTAGAACAGAAAAAATATATTATTATTATTATATTTTTTTTATGCCACCACAGTGAATGTACTTATGGGTTTTATGCCACTCGCATACTCACATGTGGCTTACTGTTTTCAACATTTTTTTAGACAGAATGAACATGCTTAACTGAGCAATAAATAAAGGGAAAATGATAACTACCAAGTTTACCTCTTGGCACGACGTTCGGTGTTTTTAAGTCCTCCGAACAGGACTTCTTTTCTTCTTAGTTGTCCTGGGATTTGGGTGGCATAGACGGTGGTTCTGGCAGCGCCTCCTCTTCTTGTGTAACTGTCTTCACTTTCCATACCCGACTTGGTGCTTCGGTCTTCTGTTGTGTATCCTCGGGCCTTATGACCTCTCCTTCATAGTCTGCCCATACGTCCTTGATGATTTGCCTCCTTTGGTTACGGTTACGTCGCCTTCTTCTTGTCCTGACCTGCTTAGAATCTTCAACTATATAGTTAGGGTCATTAAAGTAGCGGCGTATCTTCTCAGAGGGGAAATGCATATGGACTTCTCCGGTTCCAATGTAGATGATTGCTTTGACGGTGCCTAGGAACGGTCTTCCTAGGATGATGGGTGGCTCGTACTCGTCGTCTCCCATGTCAATGACCTGAAAGTCTGTATGGACAAAATGATCGTTAATTTTAACAGGGACATCGGTTACTATACCTTCGACCTTTCGAGATGTCTGATCTGCCATCTGGAGCTGAGTGTATGTTGGTTTTAAGGGCATGGTCCCGTACAAGAGCTGATAGGTGACTGTGGCCATTATGTTGACGCCTGATCTAGTGTCGCAGAGCGCCTTCTGAAAGGAGTATTCATTGATTGAGCACTCAATGCTTGGCATACCTGGGTCGTCCTTCTTGTTCAGGAAGGGCGACTTGAGTCGACCATCTTGACCTCCTTGAACTGCAGTGACCATCTTAGCTAATTCGGTCCATCCTTGGTTGTTCTTGTTCTACTTGTTTCTCCTGTTGGTCCTCTTCCTTGGTTCATGTTGGGGTTGCTCTGGGATTTGTGTAATCTTGTTCTTGAAGGAAAACGTCTCCTTCCTCCTCTTGATGTTGAAGTTGATCTTCGCAGCGCTGGCGTAGATGACAGCTCCTGAGGTGTTCAGGAATGGCCTTCCCAGAATAACTGGTGACCTCTCATCGGACCCGGTCTCTATCACCACGAAGTCAGCTGGAGCGTACGAGGTACCAACTCGGACACACATGTTCTTTAATATTCCTTTAGGAAAGCTTAGTGTCCGATCTGCAAGCTGCAAACACATAGTTGTTTCTGATAAAGGATATGCATAGAGTACCCTGGGCATAATGTTGACGCTGGAGCCAAAGTCGCAGAGTGCTTCTGGGAAGTCCACCATGCCGATGGAGATCGGGATGACGGGGCGTCCTGGATCGCCTCTCTTGACTGGCAGAAGGTCATTATGTACTCCGACATCGGAATTACTCCAATAGTTACCTGCATCAAACATGTCTACAAGATTTGCAGATTCTAATCCTTCCGGTTGTGATGGTATACCGGGGTTAGTAGCAGGAACAGCAGCAGCTATTTGATTTAACCGAGATTCAATCATTTTATTAAAGCTAATTTGGTTTTTGATGGCAGTAGAGAAATTATCCATTCTATTATTTATGTTTTCTAGTATTTTATCATTGGATGCCAATTTCTTAGACAAGTTATCCATTAGCTTTCCTTGATTAGACACTAACTCTCTCAGGGGTGGAAAATTATTATTGTTGTTGTAAGAGTTATTACCTTGATAATTACCTGAGTAGTTACCTAAGTAGTTAGGCCTCTGTTGATTCCAACCTTGATTTTGTTGAGGACGGTTGTAGTTGTTGTTGATGTACCTTGCATCCTCAAGCATCTCAGGGCAGTGATTGCCTGAGTGTCCAGTGTCTCCACATTCCTCACAAGTCATGTGAGAGTCGTAGACGTTCATGACTTCTCTTTTGTCTCCAGCTTTGTCATCGAGCTTTTTCATGAGTAGGTCTAACTTTGCAGACAGCATGTCTACCTCCTTGAGCTGGTGCATTCCACCCTTCTTGCGTGTTTGAGTCCTCTCTTCGTTCCAACCTTGGTTGGACGCCATCTTCTCCACAAGGGCTGTAGCTTGTGGTATGGTGAGTGATAGAAATGCGCCTCCAGCTGCAGCATCCATGGTCTCACGAGCACTAGTGATGAGCCCATGATAGAAAGTCTGCATAAGTAGCCAGCTCTCCATTCCATGATGGGGACATTCTAGGATGTAATCTTGAAAGCGCTCCCATGCTTCTGGAACAGATTCATCATGTTGTTGCTGAAAACTTGTAATCTTCCCACGGAGAGCATTGGTCTTGCCCATGGGAAAGAACTTAGCTAGAAAGTTCCTAGAGCAGAGTGCCCACGTAGTGTTCTTATCCTTCGTCGCGTAGAACCACTGCTTCGCTCTCCCCAATAGTGAGAATGGAAAAAGGCGAAGTAGTATGGCGTCTCTGGGAACATCTAATAAAGTGAATGTGCTGCAAATCTCTAGGAAGTGTTGGAGATGAGCACTTGCATCTTCGTGCGGCTTCCCACAAAACTGGTTGGCTTGTACCATGTTGATGAGCCCTGGCTTGAGCTCAAAGTTCTTGTCGATGGCCACGGCAGGTCCAGTGCGGATGTTGTCCGTAGTGGGAGCTGAGAACTCGTGGATCGTCTTGTTCGCCATGGCTGCGAACTCTGTTGACAAATTCCGGATGAAACTTTGGCGGTCTTCTGAATTGGATGAAGTGTTGCGTCAAAGTGTTGACTTCTTGAGCTTGGCTCTTGCCCCTCTGATTAATGCTTCGGGGTTGTCAACAAAATTTTCTGGAAGATGTCCTCTATTCATACATCACCCTGCAAAACAATAAGAATAGAAAAATACAGGGGTAAATCTGTATGGGAGAATTGATGATCTCAATCACTTAATGATGCGAATGATGACTCAAATTCCGTATTCATTCCTTGTTAGTAAATCAACCTTCCCCGGCAACGGCGCCAAAAATGCTTGTTGGGCATTCTTAACGTCATTACCAAAAGTAGACTTAGTTTTCTAATTCTGATAACGGCGCCAAAAATGCCGAACCTATCCCTCATGCCACTTAAGCCAAGTTGTCATCCCCAGCATGACATGAGAGACGCGGTATTGAAATATGCAACTGCTCTTCTAAATAAATAATAAATAAGATCTGCAAGCGCACAGATTAATACCGATGTAGCATTTTAACCGGGAAGTATTCCAGGTATCGTTATTTATATTTTTACCACTGGGAAGGGATTACTAACATCAATGTTGATTATGGAATGGAATATAGGAATGAGTATCAATCATTTCATGTATAAGTGAGAGCATTCATCTATCTCTTGCATACAGGGGTAAGTGTCACATAAAATATGGATAAAGTATGAATGGTGACAAAGATAATTAATCTGATCAGCTAGCCACATATAATAATGATAAGCACGTCAACAGATATTCTAGCAAGTCATTAGCATGGTATTAGGACGAACTACAAGGATATTTCCTAAGTTATTCTTAACTATAAAGTCTAGCATATCATAGTTAGTGCAAGTACACTTGGCAATCATTGCGAGAAAGGACTACGCCCATGCATAGTGATATTATCAAGGAAGATGAGAAACATAGCAATCACTCCCTCGTAATAATGTTGCTCTGCCTGCCTTAGACACGGGAGGGGGACTATATAAGAACCAACGAAGCTGTCACCATCGCGGACCACCCCATGATCCGGCATATAAGGTACAATCGCAGATAAATATGGTCTAAGCACCACGCCTACACAATATTTTTCATTTACCCATGGATCCGATGGATAAACACTATACGATCCTAAACAAGTATATAATTCCAATCTAACTAAGCCAAGCGTATAACTACGATAAACTAAGAACAATATATTTATTGAAATAGAACAAGTAGAGCATAGTCATAATCAATATATTGAAATAGAACAAAGTTGTATTTATAATATTGAAGAACAAAGATGAACAATGAAGAACAGTAAAGGAATTACCAAGAATCCTCTTGACAGATCCGGAAACCAATCGAAGATTGACTCCTTCTAGTTCTAATCCTATGTAGCTTTGCTATACTAGAGATCTAGTTGATGTGGTGGCTCTAGGGCTTGATCAGAGACTCTCCTCCTGAGATTAGGGTTTGAGGAATTGAGAATGAGGGAGTGCCTCCTCCAGGGGCAAGGGGTCCTGCTTATATAGCCCCCTCAAGTGAACGTGGGCCGTCGGATCAAACCGACATTAATCGCACGGTTTTCCTTGATCCCTTAGGTCGGTAGAGCATAATCCGCGAGACGGAGCCTGATTGGCTCTCAGGCGAGGGCAGGCGCCCTAGGGAGCAGGGCGGGCGCCCTGCCTCCGGGCCCGTTCGGCCTCCCGTTCGATCTCGGAGCTTCTGGAGTCTTCTAGATGATAGAAAATCGGTGAACACGTTATTATCTCTATGTAAACCCGACATGTGGGCATTTCCTCCGTATTTTCTGATAACCCCCTGCAGAAACAAACAAACACCAAAACTCATGGAATTCTGTCAGATAAAACCCTAAGTCTAGGTGTTGGTTGCATTTGGATCCTTTTATTTATTTATTTGATAACTATATTTAGTACTTACGGACCGTCAACAACGGGCCTCAGGGCGGCAGCGGTACGCTCGTCACCTACGCTGCCATGTCATCCTCTTTGTGCGCCACCCGCCACCGTGGTTGTGCACCCCGTCCTCCAACCTCTACACCTTCATGCGGGGCTCCTCAACCTCGGTGCGGTAGGTGCAGACCTCGCTATGGGTCTGAAACGCATGCAAAAACACATGAAAACCATTGTAAACATAAGCAATATCCAGATAAACACTTGCAACGTACGTCCGAAAAAATAAAAGATTATGCCTTGAGGGCGTGCTCCGTCAAACAACTCGCCACCACTCGTGCAGCAAGCCACACACGCCAAGGCAGCGATGTCCTTTCGTGAAGGGCAAATCTTCTTCTTCTTTTTTTTGAGGAAGGCAAATCTTCTCTTTTTTGAGAGGAAGATAGGATATTAATTCACTTTAGAAGTGTTTACATCAACAAGTACAGGAGGGGACTCAAGCCATATATCTTCTGATCCTACCAGTACCAGCCGGGCCACCTGATCCCCGTCCGTGGCGAATCTAGAATTTTAGCTCAGAGTATGCCATCCAAAAATTTTCATATACAATTCGGTAAATTTATTTTAGCAATTTGGTAATAATTTGAAAAATGACAACATGATTCGGTATATATATGCACTAGGCTACGCACTAAGTAACATGATAAGGCTTAAATTCATGGATTAAACTGAAACCATCCACTAAATACAATATAAATAGTTGAAAAGTCATATGGATAATTGAAATATTGGCATTAAAGAGCTTACAATGCTATTTTTCTAACTATTTTATTCGATACTTTTGAAGGGACATAAATGTCTTATATCATCTTCATCAACTTCAAAGAAAATATCCTGAGTTGGCATAGGATTTACAATTTCCTCAGTTACTATTAGAAGTAGCAGCCGCCGTCACCGTCTTTTTTGCTACATGCTTCTGAAAAAAGAGATGCAATATCATAGTTTTTCTTCGTTACTGCATAAATATTAAAAAAACATAAAGCTAAATAACTAAACAGCGAATAGCTATGAAAGTAGATAATAATTTGAAAAAACAAAGAGCAGAAGATTAAATTTTACCTAAGACAAATAGCGAATCGTCGAGCCTCGGTGACTGTATGGGCATACAAACTACAAACTGTAGACTGAATGATCAGAGGGCAGCACGGTAGAGGCTAGAGGGCACCGGCCACCTAGACAAGGGCGTCACCGTCACGGCTCACCTCGTCCGCGTCCGCGTCACCTATCAGGGCGTCATGGCGCAGCGTGTTCCGTGAACCCTGACTCCTCAGCCCTGATCCACGGATCGAGATTAGAACACGAACATCCAAAAAGTGAAATGCATCTGAGGTCTGAAGACAACCTTGCCGCGTGGGCCACGTCTCGCCTCCTGGGCCTTGTGACTACCTGTTCCCGTGATGGATGGCGTGTATCGGTGATCCAAGTGATTTTTTTTCTTTTTTAGTACAAATACAGATGTATAATACTTATATAATATTGGTTACATGCCGGTCAGACATGCCCTGTGGCTCCGCCACTGATCCCCGTGGCCCGCACACTATGAACAACTGGTTAACAATGGCATTTTTATCTAAAAAATACTGTTTCCTTTTCTTTCTATTTATTTATTTCCTTATATATGTGTATTTTCCCTTCCTTTTCCCTTTTTCCTATTTTTTATTTAGCTAGTTTTTCATTTAGTTTTATCTTTTCTTTCTACGCTTAAAACAGAATATTGTTCTTTGAAACTTATAATATTGTCTTTTGAAACCTCAAATATTGTTTCCTAAACCTAGAATATTGAACTCCTGAACATATACCATTTTTGTCCCCTAAACAATCTTTTTTTACTTTTCCCTTTTAATTTCTATTTATTTTGTTTTCATTTGATTTCTTTTTTATTCTCTTTCCACAATATTATTCTTCTAAATATAGAATATTGTTATTTTTGTGGGGTTGCTCCTAGTCTCTCACCCTCGCACGAGACCGCAGGGAAAGACCGAGGGCTTCCCACAGGGAGGCGAGGGGAGCGCGCCGAGGATATGAGCGAGCGAAGGCCGAAGATAGAAGGGCCGAAATGATAGGAGAATGTGGATTAAATGCTCATTAATTTGTCTGGTAAGATCTCTCCCCCCTCTTACACGAGCGCGCCGAGTATTTATAGATCATACCTGGACACATGGTGGAATTACATTAGGGTCAAACCTTTAGGGAAAAACATCGTGCAGCACTTGGGGTATGAAAGTAATCTCTCACTTCTGGCCACCAACTCCCTGGGGACCGACGGCACAGACGGGGCCACCTCTTCTGTCGGTGTGGTCCCCTTTCGTGATGGGCGCCGGACCTTCGCGTGTCTCCGCCGAGGGTCCGCCTGCCCTCATGGCAGGGCTTCTCCTCCTTCCCGTTTCCCGAGTCCGGCGGACCTTTGAGTTCCTGCCTAGGCACACAAACAGGTTCCATAGATTAGACGGCACCCTCACCACAAGGGTGACATCCGCGATGTGTCAAGTCGATTGAACCAGCACCAGAGCGAGGGTAAGGGGGCTTCCCCCAACAGCAGCCCCTCGAGGGTCAGGCCCAGCAAGTTGGGTTGGAGCAACGTCAAAACTAGGGAAGGGGGTAAGCGAGGGTGCGCAGCTTATGGCCCAGTCCAGCAATGCCCCTTTCAAGCTCGACTGGTGTTGGGCCGTTGTTTGTTTGGTTTGCCTTTTGGGCCTGTTGTATCGTTTGATGGGACGCTTGTTTATAGGAGGTACTTTTGCCTTTTTCTTGGGATCGGCAACGCTCTCTCTGCAGCTGATGTTTCGGGATATGCGTCTCGTGGTTTCCTTGCGTGCGGGCACTGGGTGCCTATAAATAGTTGTGGTAGGATTAGGGTTTTTTGTTATTGAGCTTTTTGTTTGTCGGCGAGTTGCTGCTGCTGAGATTGCTAGTCGAGGGTTCAGTTGTTGCGGTGCTTGCTTTGTGTGCGAGGGTTCTCTCTGCTACGAGGCTTTTTGCTTTGCTGGCTTTCTCTGTCTCTTCATGCACATGAAGGTAGTTTGGTTGCTTTCTATATTTTTTCTTGTGGGGGTTTTGAGTTTACTGAAGAGTTTTTCTATTATTTCGTTTGGCAGCTCAATGGCTCGCATGAAGAAAACAGGCGAAGGTTGTTGACGCAGCCGATGTCTCTGATTCTGGTTCGGAAATTAGTTTTGAGTTTGGGCTTTTGAGGGTCACATTCAGTGATCTGGACCGTTTTGCGAGGGCTGGTTGGTTTTCACGTGATGCTGCGAGGCTATCTGCGGGCGAGACTGTTCCTGATCGTCATGATGACGACGTGGTTGTCTACAAGGAATTTTTTTGATGCTGGACTGAGGTTTCCAACGCATCGGCTTGTTATTGGTGTTTTGAAGAGGTTTAATCCCAAGTTTCAGCAGTTAAATCCTTCTAGCTTTGTTAAGTTGAGCATCTATGTTTGGGGGTGCAAGTCGCAGGGTGTTGAGCCGGATTTCAAGGGTTTCATTCGACTTCATCGAGTTCACCCTCAGCCTCATAACTTGATTGTCGACGGTTAAACTATTAATTCTATGTCAGTTTGGGGTTTACACCTTCGTTTATCATCATGGTGCGGAGGTTCCTGTTTAGGCCCAGAAGAACAAGTGGGCCTCACCATGGACTGAGAATTGATTCTTATGAATTTGGAAGGCAACCAGAGCCTTTGTGGGAAGTGGTTGAGACTTGATAGTATAACTTCCGAAGGAGTGATGACCGCCTGTGCTGCTGCTGTGGATGCGTTCAGGGTTTTGTCGTGCCATCAATGCGCGCGTGATTTGGTTGAGTTCGTTAGTGCAAAGATTCTGCCGTTGAGGGCCAATCAGACTTGGTTTGCTATTAAGGATGATGAGAGATACCATGCGCGAGGTTTGAAGGGGCTCGGTGTCGATGTAAAGTAAGCTTGGTGGAAGGTGATTCAGAAGTGTAAAACCTCCATGGATGGAGTGAAGGCTGTGTATAGGAGGGTTGTTGTATCCGTTGAGGATCTCATCGATGCTCTCGGAACCCCAGAGAATAAGTCAATAAAGATTGCCTTGGCTGATTGGCCCTGAGTGAATCGATGTTTTGACTTGCTTGGTTTGACGTACCCCAACTGCCCGTTGATTTGAAAGATACTGAGGGTAGCAGGAAAAGGAAGAGAGCAGAGGCTGGGGAAAGGGGACAGGCACGTCCAAGTGAGGGGGCATGGTCGTGGACGCTGGGGTGGTTCTAAGGCAGATCGGGTTGCCGTGGCGAAGGATGCTGCGTCGTCGGCGAAGCTTGGGTCTGTGGTTGCGCTGGAAGCATAGCCCGGTGTGGTTGGGGGGCCTCTGCCTGGTCACAAGATGCCAAGTATTTCCTGGCTGCCTATTTTCGAGTAATCTCGAATGAAGATGATGATGACAAGGGGGAGAACGAGATGAACGAAGGTTCTAGGAGGTTAAGGTTGACGGTTCTAGTTCTTCTAGTAGTAGCAGTGAGTCTGGCGTGAATGGGGATGAAGACGATGCAGACAAAGATAAGCATGATGAATCGGATAGTCCCCGGCTTGTGGGTTCTGATGAGCTCGGGTTTTAGGGAGGCGGAGAGGTTCTTGGCAGGGACCTATCGCCAGATTTGCATGTCTGAGGCGGAGTTCTTGATGTCCCATGAGTCTATGGATCATTATGCTTGCCAGGGCTGCGCATCGGCGCCATGGTTATGTTGAGACTAAGCTGAAGGAGCGGGTTGCGTCATTAGAGAAGAAGGTTGACCTAAAAGCTAGAAACAAGGAGTTGTCTAGGCAAGTTGGTTCGCTTGAGGCCTCGATTGCGAAGCATAAGGCTTTGGTTGAAGATGCAGAGCCTTGTTTGAGCCGCAACGTCGATCTTAATGCAGAGCTGAAGAGAAAGGACAAGGATTTGAGGAAGGCTGAGGATTCTCGCAAGAAGGCTGAGGAGTTGGCGGAGGAGAACGCTAAAAAGTTCGAAGGCTTCCGTGCCGCTTTGCTTGCCTGTATGCAGGAGGCGAAGGTTGCCATCAATACCGCGTTTGTTAAAGGCGGCATGGAGTCTAGCGGGGTGCTGCCCGAAGCCGATCCTGCTGCGTTTTGATCATGGTTCATGCGGAGCTTGGCCAGTTTTCTCAGCTGTTGGATAGTGTTGCAGATTTTGGGTCTTATGGGGCTACTCTTGCCATTGCGCGGTCTTTCCAGGCCGCTAGATGTGATCATTTGAAGCGGCATCACTTTCCTAGTCTGAAGGATGTGCGGGGTGCTGCTAATGACCGCTTTTGCAAGAATGTTGTCGTGCACTTCTTGACGAAGTTTTGGATAGAAGGTAGGGGTTGAGCTTTGGCTTTTGACAAGGCGGCGGTTGGTACTCATGAGTTATGTTTGGGCTTTGGTGTTGTTGTTTTTATTCCTTCTTTCTCTCTTTTTATGTTGCTTATGGTTTTGTTTATTTTGTTTAGCTGACGCAGCCTTGGGATGCTCCGACTTCTGTTGCCAGGACTGGTGAGGCTGGGACCTCTTCGACAAGCACGAGGGTCACAACGTCTGCCATTGGTGACCCGTCTGTCAGTGAGGTCACCACTGGAGCTGGTCGTGAGGGTGTAGAGGTTGGTCTTGTGACCGGAGAAGGACAAGCTGAAGGAGCTCCAGCCACCAAAGCTATGGAAGTTGATACTACAGGGCAGGTTTGACGCGTGGGTGCATCATAGTTAGTGTGGTGGTGTGTTTTTTTTGGAGAACAGTTGGTGTGCCCCCTGCGGCTGTCTACTTTTGGTTGGTGATTAATTGTTGCCTTCATTGCATAGGTTTCTGCGGGCCTGCACATGAAGTGTTGGATATTTTGCCCCTGATGTTAAATCATCAGGAAACGTTTATTTCTGGCGCATCATGGGCGCATGCTAAGTCTGAGTTTCCTTTGTCTCATTCGATCGTTTTTTATGGGCGAAGCTTGGTTTGTTTGATAAGAAAAATTAGGAGGTGAGTAGGTTTTGGCGGAACGTGGATCTTACAGGTCGTCGGTCCGAGTGTTTGCTTTTTGGTTCTGGTTCTACTTCGGGGGTGTTAGATGATGTTGATGGAAGAGGATGCTATAGAGTTTATTTTTGGGGAAGGGTGCTTGAGTTTGGATGCCGAGGGGAAGTTGAGGGTGTTGAAGCCCGAGCCGTTGGAGCTCGATGAGCGTGACTATCGTCGTATGTATCGAGCGAGGGTTCTGGAAGGTGATTTTCCCTTGGTTCTTGTAGGTCCCATTCTCTGGGGTCCGATTGTTTAGAGAGAGGAGCCAACGGGAGGCGGAGGTATGCAGGTGGTGGTTGGTGATGTGGATTTGTTTGTGTAAGATGTAGCAGGAGAGCTGGTGGACAGCGTGCTTGCAGACGTGGTCACGGAGATGGCGAGGGAGGTTGTGTGTGAAGTTTGCTTTGAGGAGGATGCTCCTGATATTTGGGTGCTCCGGCGCCGAGGGTCGACTTGAGCCTAATTGTGTCTTGGCGGAAATTTGTTGTTGTGCTTGTTGTAATCGAGACTTGTTGAGAACCTCGCCGGGGGTTTTTTTTGTTGCTGTAATTATTATTTGTTACTGTCTTTGATCGAATTGGTGAGCTGGAGTGTGATGCGATTTTTGTTGTTAGTTCTCGTTTTGCAGTTTGGCACGTGATTATTTAATTCGGTTTTTTGGGTTGTGGTGTCACCCCCTTCTCTTTTATCGAGGCTCGCGGTTCCTTTTTTAAACTTAAACACACATCGACACCCCCCTTTTCTTTTGGCGAGGCTCGCGGTTCTCTTTTTTTAAAAAAACTTAAACACGTAGAGACGCCCCCTTTTCTTTTAGCGAGGCTCACGGTTCCTTAATTTTAAACTTTTATGCGCAGTGACTCCCCCTTTTCTTTTATCGAGGCTTGTGGTTCCTTGTTTTAAACTTAAACGCGCAGCGACACCCCCTTTTCTTTTAGCGAGGCTCGTGGTTCTTTGTTTGCTTGGTGAATCCGTTACCCGAATACCCTCGCACATGTAAATGTATGATACGCCGATTGCTCAAGTCACCGTTAGTTATTAGGGGAACTAGTGCCTTTGGTCTAATACCACACGTGCACCGTTTGTTATGCCTACTTACCTAAACCGATGACAATTAGTTACTACGGAAACCAGTGCCATGTGATCTTATGCACACTTGATAAGAGAGATAACTTTGAACAATGAGATACATATATAGTTGATGTCGTTGACAAATTAAAATAAAGACATCAACCACATATATACATACATAGATGGTTAACATGCACTAATTTAGAATTAATCTACCACACTAATATGAATAACTTCCATCGCGGAGCCAATCCATCACGGTCATGTTCATAGGCTACTGCAATATTTCCATTGGCCGATTTAATGTTTGAGCAAAATAAATCGGTTGCGGACAAGTATTGTGATCAATTTGTTACTAGCAGTCTAGCTAACAGGCCAGGATTAGTTATAGAACTGGTGAAGGAGTACTATCAGAGATATGCATATGCAGTTAGGCGTCATTTTGATGGATGCCAGAGCATACGTATTGGAGAAGGCAATCTCAGAGGAAGGGAACGGAAAAGAATTTTAATGCCGGTTAATTGTTTGGCGGGAAGGTGCAAGCTTCTTATTGGCTGGCTGGACGGAGGGACCTTTGATAATGCAATCGGCTTTGCAGGGGCCAAGGCCTGTCGGCAGCTGGCTGCCCGACAGGGGCCTGTCGGTTCCTCAGCTGCCGACAGGGTGCCTGGCGGGTAGTAACGGCCTTATCCGGCCGCTGAGCTACCGACTGGAGGCCTGCCGTATCCGCGCGGGCTATCGTTCGCTGAGGTAACGACAGGGGCCCACCTGCAAATTAATTTTGTATGAAGGAGCTGAGCTCCACGTGAGGCCGTCGTGACCACGTCGCCTGAAAAAAAATTGTTACATTAGATTTGTTTCCAACGATTACATTTACACTGAGGAAAAAAACTATCCAGCTCTCCTCCTGAACTCCTTGTCTCCACCGGCATTTAAATTTTGTTCCAAATTATAACCTCCCTGAATCAATTTTAAAAGTTGGTATTCATGTGCATACCTACCACTAATGTCTATTACCAACTTAAATATATATGACCGTCATAATATCCTGTACCAGTAAGAGAAGGTTACATGTGTCATTTGGTTTGCCCCATAATATGCACTACTAAAAATAACTTAACAGAGGTGTTTGGCAAAGGGTCTATGAGGCGGGAGGCCTTTGAACCGCCTCGGTTAATAACCGAGATGGTCATTTTTATTAACTGACGCGGGCACGATCAACCGCCTCGTAAAATCGATTTACCGAGGCTGTTAAAAAATAACCGCCTCCTAAATCCATTTACGGAGGCGGGCCTTAAAAATCAGGCCATTTTTAGACACGGGCCTCTTTAAAGGCCCGCCTCAGTAAATAGTGGCCGAGCCCACTCCGCTCAGCGTGGCCCATCTCGGCCCGGTAACGATATCATAGTATGCAATGTGAGGAAGTTAAGAAACCCTAGCTCATTCCTCCCCCACAGCCGCACCCACTCCACCAAACGAAGCCGCTCGTGGTGCTCAGCGCCCGGCCCTCCCTCTGCACTCGCGGCGCTCAGATGCGCGAGGCCGGCGCCCTCTCCCTCTCTCTCTCTCTCCGTCTCCCGGATGCGCCGGTGCCCCTCACCCTCTCCACTACGTGAGGCCCGCGCCCTCTCTCCTCTCCACAAGCAAATGCATAGCTAGTGGTCCATAGGTCAGCCGCTGCTATGTACTTCTTCAATCTCATCCCTTTCACTACTACAGGTTCGATTACAGGAGAAAGCGCTCTAGATTAACAGTCAGGGATAAACTGTCCTTCTCCTAAAATGTCCAGTAAGCTTTAGAAGGGGGCACTCTATTTTTGAGAGACGGGACGTCCATTTGATGGTAAAAAAAATCAGCCCATTTGATGGTAAAAAAAAAATCAGCCGACAGTCATTCCTGAACTTTAGTAGATGTGCATACCTCTTGCTCTGTAGACCTTGTTCCAGTTTTTTGGCTAGCTGATTGACATCTTGGCGATCGATGTCACCATCAAGGCCATATCTCAGAGGAAGGGAACGCAAAAGATTTTGAATGCCAGTTAATTATTTTGTAGCAGTGGTTATCGATGATGGGAGCCTGTGCCGTGCTCGTGCCATGCATTAGCATTACTGTCGGAACGAAGCAGGTGGCTGCGGCAACTACAAAGACTGCTTGACTGTTGGTGTTTGCTGTGATCAAATTTATCGTCATAGGTGTGTATAAACATTCGTGATCCCGTGCAACGCACGGGCATTTATCTAGTTTATACAAATAACCGGTCAGCAACCGGAGATCTGGCTGCCGCTAAATCCGGCAGTGATTGGCCAGTAGCCGGGCTGCCACATGCTGATATGCCCCCGCTACCGATCTTTCCCGCCGCCGCCGCCCATGGCACCTACTAGCGGCCAACGCCGAGAGGGAGAGGGAGAGGAGAGGCCTGCTACACGTGGGAGCCCAACGGCAAGCAGAGGGGGAGGAAGGGGAACCGGCGGCGGAGAGAACTGGATGCCGCCTGAGTCGCACAGACAGACAGACGACGTGAGGCTCCATGTATGCGCATTGATTTATATTGATTTTTTCTATCACGTCTGACAAGAATTAACATAGAGCCTCTATTAAAGCCTAATAAATAATAATAAATAGCAATGGTAAAATATTACACCGGGGGTGGTTCTAAGGCAGATCGGGTTGCCGTGGCGAAGGATGCTGCGTCGTCGGCTGCCTCACCTCTGGCGACAGCGAAGCTTGGGTCTGTGGTTGCGCTGGGAGCATAGCCGGGTGTGGCTGGGGGGCCTCTGCCTGGTCACAAGATGCCAAGTATTTCCTAGCTGCCTATTTTCCAGTAATCTCGAATGAAGATGATGATGACAAGGGGGAGAACGAGATGAACGAAGGTTCTAGGAGGTTAAGGTTGACGGTTCTAGTTCTTCTAGTAGTAGCAGTGAGTCTGGCGTGAATGGGGATGAAGACGATGCAGAGAAAGATAAGCATGATGAATCGGATAGTCCTTGGCTTGTGGGTTCTGATGAGCTCGGGTTTTAGGGAGGCGGAGGTGTTCTTGGCGGGGACCTATCGCCAGATTTGCATGTCAGAGGCGGAGTTCTTGATGTCCCATGAGTCTGTGGATCATCTGATTGAGGACGTCGAGGTGGCTAGAGTTAGGGCCATTATGCTTGCCAGGGCTGCGCATCGGCGCCATGGTTATGTTGAGACTGAGCTGAAGGAGCGGGTTGCGTCATTAGAGAAGGAGAAGGTTGACCTAAAAGCTAGAAACAAGGAGCTGTCTGGGCAAGTCGGTTCGCTGGAGGCCTCGATTGCGTAGAATAAGGCTTTGGTTGAAGATGCAGAGGCATGTTTGAGCTGCAATGTCGATCTTAATGTAGAGCTGAAGAGAAAGGACGAGGATTTGAGGAAGGCTGAGGATTCTCGCAAGAAGGCTGAGGAGTTGGCGGAGGAGAACGCTAAAAAGTTGGAAGGCTTGTGTGCCGCTTTACTTGCCTGTATGCAGGAGGCGAAGGTTGCCATCGATACCGCTTTTGTTAAAGGCGGCATGGAGTCTAGTGGGGTGCTGCCCGAAGTCGATCCTGCTGCGTTTTCATCATGGTTCAAGCGGAGCTTGGCCAGTTTTCTCAGCTGTTGGATAGTGTTGCAGATTTTGGGGCTTATGGGGCTACTCTTGCCATTGCGCGATCTTTCCAGGCCGCTAGATGTGATCATTTGAAGCGGCATCACTTTCCTAGTCTGAAGGATGTGTGGGGTGCTGCTAATGACCACTTTTGCAAGAATGTTGTCGTGCGCTTCTTGACGAGGTTTTGGATAGAAGGTAGGGGTCGAGCTTTGGCTTTTGACAAGGCGGCGGTTGGTACTCACGAGTTATGTTTGGGCTTTGGTGTTGTTGTTTTTTCTTCCCTCTTTCTCTCTTTTTATGTTGCTTATGGTTTTGTTTATTTTGTTTTGCTGACGCAGCCTTAGGATGCTCCGACTTCTGCTGCCGGGACTGGCGAGGCTGGAACCTCTTCGACAAGCACGAGGGTCACGACGTCTGCCATTGGTGAGCTGTCTGTCAGCGAGGTCACCACTGGAGCTGGTCGCGAGGGTGTAGAGGTTGGTCTTGCGACCGGAGAAGGACAAGCTGAAGGAGCTCCAGCCACCAAAGCCATGGAAGTTGATACTACAGGGCAGGTTTGACGCATGTGTGCATCATAGGTAGTGTGGTGGTGTTTTTTTTTGGAGAACAGTTGGTGTGCCCCCTGCGGCGGTCTACTTTTGGTTGGTGATTAACTGTTACCTTCATTGCATAGGTTTCTGCGGGCCTGCACATGAAGTGTTGGATATTTCGCCCCTGATGTTAAATCGTCAGGAAACATTTATTTCTGGCGCATCATGGGCGCATGCTAAGTCTGAGTTTCCTTTGTGTCATTCGATCGTTTTTTGTGGGCGAAGCTTGGTTTGTTTGATAAGAAAAATTAGGAGGTGAGTAGGTTTTGGCGGAACGCGGATCTTACAGGTCGTCGGTCCGAGTGTTTGCTTTTTGGTTCTGGTTCTACTTCGGGGGTGTTAGATGATGTTGATGGAAGAGGATGCTATAGAGTTTATTTTCGGGGAAGGGTGCTTGAGTTTGGATGCCGAGGGGAAGTTGAGGGTGTTGAAGCCCGAGCCGTTGGAGCTCGATGAGCGTGACTATCGTCGTATGTATCGAGCGAGGGTTCTGGAAGGTGATTTTCCCTTGGTTCTTGTAGGTCCCATTCTCTGGGGGGCCGATTGTTTAGAGAGAGGAGCCAACGGGAGGCGGAGGTATGCAGGTGGTGGTTGGTGATGTGGATTTGTTTGTGTAAGATGTAGCAGGAGAGCTGGTGGACAGCGTGCTTGCAGACGTGGTCACGGAGATGGCGAGGGAGGTTGTGTGTGAAGTTTGCTTTGAGGAGGATGCTCCTGATATTTGGGTGCTCCGGCGCCGAGGGTCGACTTGAGCCTAATTGTGTCTTGGTGGAAATTTGTTGTTGTGCTTGTTGTAATCGAGACTTGTTGTTGAGAGCCCCACCGAGGGTTTTTTTTGTTGCTGTAACTATTATTTGTTACTGTCTTTGATCGAATTGGTGAGCTGGTGTGTGATGCGATTTTTGTTGTTAGTTCTCGTTTTGCAGTTTGGCACGCGATTATTTAATTCGGTTTTTTGGGTTGTGGTGTCACCCCCTTCTCTTTTATCGAGGCTCGCGGTTCCTTTTTTAAACTTAAACGCACATCGACACCCCCCTTTTCTTTTGGCGAGGCTCGCGGTTCTCTTTTTTAAAAAAACTTAAACACATAGAGACGCCCCCTTTTCTTTTAGCGAGGCTCACGGTTCCTTAATTTTAAACTTTAATGCACAGTGACTCCCCCTTTTCTTTTATCGAGGCTTGCGGTTCCTTGTTTTTAAACTTAAACGCGCAGCGACACCCCCTTTTCTTTTAGCGAGGCTCGTGGTTCTTTGTTTGCTTGGTGAATCCGTTACCCGAATACCCTCGCACATGTAAATGTATGATACGCCGATTGCTCGAAACAAGTCACCGTTAGTTATTAGGGGAACTAGTGCTCTTTGGTCTAATACCACACGTGCACCGTTTGTTATGCCTACTTACCTAAACCGATGACAATTAGTTACTACGGAAACCAGTGCCATGTGATCTTATGCACACTTGATAAGAGAGATATGTTGATGTTGTTGCCAAATTAAAATAAATAACTTTGAACAATGAGATACATATATAGTTGATGTCGTTGACAAATTAAAATAAAGACATCAACCACATATATACATACATAGATGGTTAACATGCACTAATTTAGAATTAATCTACCACACTAATATGAATAACTTCCATCGCGGAGCCAATCCATCACGGTCATGTTCATAGGCTACTGCAATATTTCCATTGGCCGATTTAATGTTTGAGCAAAATAAATCGGTTGCGGACAAGTATTGTGATCAATTTGTTACTAGCAGTCTAGCTAACAGGCCAGGATTAGTTATAGAACTGGTGAAGGAGTACTATCAGAGATATGCATATGCAGTTAGGCGTCATTTTGATGGATGCCAGAGCATACGTATTGGAGAAGGCAATCTCAGAGGAAGGGAACGGAAAAGAATTTTAATGCCGGTTAATTGTTTGGCGGGAAGGTGCAAGCTTCTTATTGGCTGGCTGGACGGAGGGACCTTTGATAATGCAATCGGCTTTGCAGGGGCCAAGGCCTGTCGGCAGCTGGCCGCCCGACAGGGGCCTCTCGGTTCCTCAGCTACCGACAGGGTGCCTGGCGGGTAGTAACTGCCTTATCCGGCCGCTGAGCTACCGACTGGAGGCCTGCCGTATCCGCGCGGGCTATCGTTCGCTGAGGTAACGACAGGGGCCCACCTGCAAATTAATTTTGTATGAAGGAGCTGAGCTCCACGTGAGGCCGTCGTGACCACGTCGCCTGAAAAAAAAATTGTTACATTAGATTTGTTTCCAACGATTACATTTACACTGAGGAAAAAAAAATATCCAGCTCTCCTCCTGAACTCCTTGTCTCCACCGGCATTTAAATTTTGTTCCAAATTATAACCTCCCTGAATCAATTTTAAAAGTTGGTATTCATGTGCATACCTACCACTAATGTCCATTACCAACTTAAATATATATGACCGTCATAATATCCTGTACCAGTAAGAGAAGGTTACATGCGTCATTTGGTTTGCCCCATAATATGCACTACTAAAAATAACTTAACAGAGGTGTTTGGCAAAGGGTCTATGAGGCGGGAGGCCTTTCAACCGCCTCGGTTAATAACCGAGATGGTCATTTTTATTAACTGACGCGGGCACGATCAACCGCCTCGTAAAATCGATTTACCGAGGCTGTTAAAAAATAACCGTCTCCTAAATCCATTTACGGAGGCAGGCCTTAAAAATCAGGCCATTTTTAGACACGGGCCTTTTTAAAGGCCCGCCTCAGTAAATAGTGGCCGAGCCCACTCCGCTCAGCGTGGCCCATCTCGGCCCGGTAACGATATCATAGTATGCAATGTGAGGAAGTTAAGAAACCCTAGCTCATTCCTCCCCCACAGCCGCACCCACTCCACCAAACGAAGCCGCTCGTGGTGCTCAGCGCCCGGCCCTCCCTCTGCACTCGCGGCGCTCAGATGCGCGAGGCCGGCGCCCCCTCCCTCTCTCTCTCTCTCCGTCTCCCGGATGCGCCGGTGCCCCTCACCCTCTCCACTACGTGAGGCCCGCGCCCTCTCTCCTCTCCACAAGCAAATGCATAGCTAGTGGTCCATAGGTCAGCCGCTGCTATGTACTTCTTCAATCTCATCCCTTTCACTACTACAGGTTCGATTATAGGAGAAAGCGCTCTAGATTAACAGTCAGGGATAAACTGTCCTTCTCCTAAAATGTCAAGTAAACTTTAGAAGGGGGCACTCTATTTTTGAGAGACGGGACGTCCATTTGATGGTAAAAAAAAATCAGCCCATTTGATGGTAAAAAAAAATCAGCCGACAGTCATTCCTGAACTTTAGTAGATGTGCATACCTCTTGCTCTGTAGACCTTGTTCCAGTTTTTTGGCTAGCTGATTGGCATCTTGGCGATCGATGTCACCATCAAGGCCATATCTCAGAGGAAGGGAACGCAAAAGATTTTGAATGCCAGTTAATTGTTTAGCTAGAAGGTGCAAGCTTCTGATTGGGTGGGCAGAGGGACATTTGATAATGCAATCGATTTTGCAGGGGCCAATAGCCGACTGGGCCCGTCGGCAGCTGGCCGCCCGATAGGCTGCCAACTCAATGCCTATCGGCCTGGTGGGATCAGTTGCCTTTTCCGGGGCTCATCCGCCGCTGAGATGCCGACAGGGAGCTGTGCTGCTATTTTTGTATGAAGAAGCTGAGCTCCGCGTGAGGCCATGGTGACCACGTCGCCTGAAAAAAAATTATTACTTTAGATTTGTTTCCAACAATTATATTTACACTGAGGAAAAAAATATCTAGCTCTAGTACTGAACTCCTCAGCTCCTTGTCTCCTCCAGCTCACTCTGACTCCTCATCTGCTCCCGGCCTTCGCTGCCTCTCCATCTCGTGACCTCTCAGTGGCTCCTAGTGGAGCTCACATCACGCGGCCTCAGGCCAGCCGGTGCCCTGGCACGAGCTCCCCCTAAGTGGCATGTCAACCTGGGCGGCCGGCCCCGGCGTGGCGGCGGCACCGACCTAGTTTTTTTTTTTTTGATGAAAATCAAATTTATTAGCGGCAAGAAACTGCAATGATGGTGAAACAATCACCAATTACAGAGTTCAAAGCTGTCAAAGAGGGACAGCTGTTTACATGTATTGGATTGCTACAGGAAGCTGCTAAATCCAAACGAGCCCTATTTGTAAATCTAAAGGCCTCAGTGGCTAGTAGCCCTGGGCGTTCGGTCTGACCAAACCGATTGGTCTCGGTCTTCGGTCATTTCGAAAGTTCGGTCATCCAAAAACAGAGACCGATCAGTTAGTTTCAAAACTCAGGACCGAGCAAGTTCGGTCTCGGTTAGTTCGGTTCGGTCTCGGTCATGACCGAACTAACTGAACTTCACAAAACAACTACTAAATATTGTAATTTGTAGCAAATTTTACCAATATTTTTTCTATTTCAAGGCAAAAATACAATACAAAATATAGATTAAACATAGTGATAAGAGTGATGGTTGTTATAAACCCACTAGAATAAATATTATATCACTAATAATAGTCTAAATTACATATTATGTCAACAAAATTCAAATGTTCGGTTAATTCGGTTAGTTCAGTTACCCGAGGGTAATGACCGAACTAAGTCCGGTTAGTTCGGTTACTTCAAACTGAAGACCGAACTTGTGACCGAAATTTTCGGTCCGGTCTCGGTTAGTTCGGTTCGGTCTTCGGTCTTCGGTTAATTATGCCCAGGGCTAGTGGCTAGGGCATGAGCTGTGATGTTAAGCTTCCTATGTATCTCTAGTAGTTAAGTGATTTGCATATTAGAATGTCTTAGTTAGGCTCTTTACAAGGGAATGTTGGTTTGAGTCTCTGACTACATAATATGGTGCTCTTCTTTAACTTCCAATTAGCATGTACTCTCTCCGTTCCAAATTACAAGTCGTTTTGATAGTTTTAAGTACTTTGCTTTTGCATAACATGGACATCTAAATACATAATAACAGTTATATATATTTTAAAAAGCGAACGACTTGTAATTGGTGATGCTGGGGTCAGGACTAGCCCTGGGCATAATTAACCGAAGACCGAACCGAACTAACCGAGACTGAGACCGAAGTGACCGAGACCGAAAATTTCGGTCACAAGTTCGGTCTTCAGTTTGAAGTAACTGAACTAATCGGACTTAGTTCGGTCATTACCCTCGGGTAACCGAACTAACCGAATTAACCAAACATTTGAATTTTGTTGACATAATATGTAATTTAGACTATTATTAGTGATATAATATTTATTCTAGTGGGTTTATATCAACCATCACTCTTATCACTATGTTTAATCTATATTTTGTATTGTATTTTTGCCTTGAAATGGAAAAAATATTGGTAAAATTTGCTACAAATTACAATATTTAGTAGTTGTTTTGTGAAGTTCGGTTAGTTCGGTCATGACCGAGACTGAACCGAACTAACCGAGACCGAACTTTCGAAATGACCGAAGACCGAGACTGATCGGTTCGGTCAGACCGAACGCCCAGAGCTAGTCAGGACGTCCGTTCGTCCCAGCCTGTCCGGACATGTCTCCCAGATGCGTAGTTGACTAGCCCAACGACCCCCTCGAATCCCCTCGTCCATTTCTAATAAAAAAATACACTCTGCTCTTATCCGCTCATTGCTCCTATCCGCTTGTTGCTCCAATCCGCTCACCTGCCGCCTCCGAGGAGCAACGCTAGATCGGCCACCGGACTGCCAGCCCTACCTGCCAAGCGCGGCGCACAGCCGCCTCTGAGCCCCTGCGCTCGGCTGCTAGCCCTGCCTACCAGGCGTGACGCTCGGCCACTGGACTGTCGGCCTCTGAGCCGCGACTACCCTCTGCCTCCCTGCCGCCTCGTGCAGCCGTTGCCGCCGGGTCGCTGTCTCTAGCAAACTCCACACGCTGACGAGCGGAGGGGACCATTGCAAAGTACATCACTTGAATTATTTTTGAAACATCGAGATGCAACACTCGATTTACTTTTGAAACATCGAGATGCAATTTTTTATGCATCTCGATGTATGTTGCAACATACATGTACAACCATTACATCTCGATGTTTCAAAAGTAAATCGAGTATTACATCTCCCTCGTTGCTTTTCTGTTGCCTCGCCTCGATGTCTTCTCCTCCTCCGGACGTCAGCTGGGCATCCGCTACCCCCTAATCCTCTTCCCAATGCTGGTGACATTTGGGGCGGCGCAGGTAGGGATGGATCCAGAAAAATGTCTAGGGGAGCTTCTTCAACCTACAGACAGCGTTAGCCTCTCTTTAAGGTGCATCCATGGCAAAAATTCCTAGGGGGTGCTAAGGAGGAGCTCTATGGGTCCAACGGCCCTAGGTATGGCTAGAGCCCCACTCGCTCCACTGCTGGATCTGTCCCTGGGCGTGGGAAACTTATGTTGAAAGTGGATGGGGAGGGCGCAGGCGGTCCCTGTGCAGCATGTGTGTGCCAAAAGCGGAGGGGACACGGACGGGAAGCAGGTGGGCCTAGGTGTCTAGACAGGGAGATGTGGAGGGGGCGCAGGCTCCTATGTGCGCAGAGACGCGTGTGAATTGAGTAGCAGGCATCGGCGTCTCATCGCCCAGACGCTAGTAAGGCCCACTTATTATAATTTATAATGGAGAGGTAAAGTACCCTTGTATGTTTC